>CM033649.1:45234545-45516383 GCA_019512145.1 Engystomops pustulosus
TTCACATCATCCAATCCCCAGCCCTCCAGGTGACACACCTTCCTCTCTCAGGACCGAGGCCAATTGCAGTTCACCAGCGCCTCTCACCCCCTATCTCGATGACGTATCCCCTTGGACAAATCAAATCCTCCTATCCGCCAGAACTCTTTCAGTCAGGAGAGGCGCTAAATTTGATATGTCCAATCCGTGCACCCAAATAGTGTGCACCTCCTCCAATTTTCTATATCGTCTTACTTGTCTGCGACACTTACAGCGCCTAAATCTCCATATTATAATTTGGGACTCGATGAATGTGCATCAATCCGACAGTGTGTCCAATATTATTTGCATTGTATTTTATCATTACAAAGATGCATTACAAGGATTTATATACCCAAATTTTATTTTACCCATACGATAGTACATCTAATCCTATTGGGCTTTCATCTCTCCCTAATATACAGGGGTAGAGAATACAACTCCATTGTCCTGTTATAGTCATAAATCTAACCTTATGCACAACTCCGAACAATACTGAATAATAAATAACATCACAGAAAAGTAAAATTTGTTATGCACAAAATAAGCCCTCACACAACTCTGTACACGTAAAAAGAAAAAGTTTGGGATTTTTGAAGGTGGAGAGCGAGAAATGAACGAAAAAAACCTGCGTCATTAAGGGGTTAAAGGGGTATTCCCATTTTGGCAAATTAATGTTATTGTTTGTATGATGAAAAATTATACAGTTTCCAATATACTTCCTGTATCAATTCCTCACTGTTTTCTAGATCTCTGTTTGCTGTCCTGCTATAGGAAGCTTCTAAGTTTACTTCTAGTTGACAGAAATCTGACCATGGTCACTCAGGTGCACGGCTCGTTATAACACACAGCTCTGATTACTCTCTGTGATACTAATGAGCCGTGCACCATGGTCATATTTTTGTTCACTGGAAGTAAACATAGAAGCTTTCTATAGAAGGACAGCAAGCAGAGATCTAGAACACTGTGAGGAATTGATACAGAAAGTTTATTGGAAAATTGTATAATTTATCTGTCTTAAGTAAACAGGTCACAGAAGGCTTTCAGGTACACTTCTGCTACATTAGGAAAAAACTGAAAAAGGCACAGAAAAGCTGCTTTAGGCTTTAATCATCCCTTGTTTTTCTTATACGTTCAGCACATACACCAGAGAAGCTCCCGAGAAGAGACTCACACAGCATCTTGTAAAAGTGGCAGGGGACACGCTGTGGCAGTGTATACGCTATGCCACGTAGGGCGGTTGCCCCCCTTTTACCTGTGCATTGCAGAAGTAAACTTTCTTCTTCTTTACTTATGCTGTTCATGTCTGTTGTGTCAATAGTATTGGTACATAATACATATATTGAAGTATGACTAGTGGTTCTCTAGGTACTAGGTACATTATTTTGTTTTTTAGAATAAGGGCAATGCATGTTTTGCAATCCAATACATAGGCATGCATGCAGAAGCAAAAAAAGTTACTGGAGATACATTAAGAGATATCCCCACATTTTCAGAATATGTTTAGCTCCCCAAACATGTATTCCACATCGTGGTTGTACTGTATCCTGCTTCACTATATTGTATATTGGAGTTTCACAATGTCTTCACCAGTTTGTGCAAGTGGGTTGTGTTAGTATTTTTCTCAACGCTTTCTTAGTTAACCAATTGCATTCCCATTGATGGGTTTTTGTTGTCTGGTGGCGGTCGAGTCCATTTAAGGTGTCAAATGGCCTCTTTGTGGTGGTGGTGGAGTCAGGTGGAAGGTGCAGGAAAGTTATTGGTGGACTAATTTGACTTATAGAGGATGTAAAACCTCATGGTGGTGAACAGGGTGAGCTTTGGAAGTGGCCAGACTTAAGGGTCTGGTAATAAAAAAAGGGCACGGTGGTGGAGCACACTATGCATAATCTTCACTAGTTACATGGTTGTTTATTTTTTTCAGACCCTGTGTTTTTCTCTTTTCTAAGTTGTTTTAGCCCCTTCACGCTCTGTGTCGGAAAATCACAAAAACATTAGGTATCGCCGCATCCCAAAATGCCCAATCTATCAAAATATAAAAACGGTTATTGACAGCTGTGACCTCCGAGACGGGAAATGGCTCCCAAATGCTGCCAGGCCCAGGCTGTGCTGTGGTGGCGTGACCTTCTGTGTGTGGCTAGAGCTGCTCTCTATAATGTGCAGGGCTGGGCCAGTGAGGAGCCCAGGGCTGGGGCTGATGTCTGCACTGCTACCCATCCATATAATGAGGTTAGTTTATCATATGGATGCATCAGGGAGGGCAGTGCAGGCAGCCTGTTCTCCCCTGCAGGAAGTGATCTGCCCAGCACATCGTGTGGTGAGGGAGAGAAGGAGGTGCCCCTACCCTACATGTACTGAGGAATAAGGGAACTGCCCCAAGAGCCACAGCCCACCGGGAAGTCTCCCGGTAAAGTCTATGGACAGTGTGCCCCTGGGTATAATAATGCTTGGCATTTATTCTATTCTTTAACTTTCTTCTACGGGACGAAACGCATCACTTTTTTTGTCATGCCCTTGTTTGTGATGTCATGCCTGGACTGATTTTAAACGGATTTCCGTGCTGGAGTGCTTCCTTGTATTGTATTGGTCATGTCTTGCAACAGGGTTGGATTCGTCTACCAGTGGCCCAGAGGGGGCCCTAACCCGTAAATACACCTGCATGTGTTTGTGGTAATACTCCGGATCAAGTACTATGATTGCAGTTGACACGTTCAATAACATTAGCATCTGTAAGAAAGCAATGTTATTGACCCTGGTTCACATCACACACTGACCCAGGATGCACGGTCCTGCATCCATCTCCGGCCCTGCTGCAGCAGCAAGAAGACGACAATATTTTTTTTTAAAGCCAAAAGGTCTGAAAACAGAGAGAGGGTTGGTCATGTAAAGTATGGGTGGTTCAGTATATACAATTGTGGGGGCCCAGTGTATATATTTAACCCCTTATCACCGACACTAGTTTTCAGCTCAATGACCAGACTCGATTTTTCAAATCTGACATGTCTCACGATAATTGGTTATAACTTCGGAACGCTTTAACATATCCCGGTGATTTTGAGAATGTTTTCTCGTGACACATTGTACTTCATGTTAGTTATAAAATTTAAGTGATAAGTTTTGCGATTTGTTCTGAAAAAAAGTGAAAATTTGGCAAAAGTTTGTAAAAATTCTTCATTTTCCAAGTTTGAAATGTTCTGCTTTACAGACAGGAAGTAAAACTACCCAAAAAGCTTGATAATTAACATTTACGGAATGTCTTCTTTATGTTGAGATGATATTGTATGCGTCCTGTCATTTTTCAAGGATGTTATGAGGCGCAGAACTTTAGGTGAGATTTTTCTCATTTTCATGAAAATTGCCAAAACTCACATTTTGAGGGACAACTCGGCTTTCAAGTGACTTTAAGAGGCCTAAATAATAGTAAAACCACATAAATTACCCCACTATAGAAACTATACCCCTCAACATATGTAAAACAACTTCTATTAAGTCCATTAACCCTTTTAAGTGTTTCACATGGGTTAAAACAATATGGACATGCGATTTAGAAACTATGGATTTTTTGGGAAAATAGATTCATTTAGGCCAAACTGACAGTTTCAGAATAAATTAAATGATGAAACGCACTGCAACATTTGATGCCCAATTCCTCCAGAGTGTACTGATACCCCATATGTGGTGGTAAACTTCTGTACGGGCACACGGCCAAGTATAGAATGAATGGAGGTGCCATTCACTGCAGATTTGTATTGTCACATTGTACTACCTATACCTTTTTTTTTTTTGGTAATGCAAACATATGAAGGCTTATTTTTTATGGGATGAGATACAATGTATAGATAATTAATTTTGGGGGTCTATAGCTTATTCATAGATGTTATTAACTTTTTCAAGGGGGACACAACAAAATCCACAATTTTTATTTGGATTTTTAGCATCTTTTTTTTCCCGCTCACCGTAACATAAAATAATATTTTATCTTTATTCTTCTGGTTCACTATGAGTTATGGGTGTCCATTAATAGTTTTTCGTATCTTTGCTTCATTTTTCCTGATCAAAACCAATATTGGAGGAATCACATTAGTTTTTACTATTACAAATTTTAGGGCCTAACTTCTGTATTTTTTCTATTGCAGTTCGGTTGAGCGGCTTATTTTTTGCGAAAAGAGTTCTTCTTTCAGTCTATCAATTAGGGAACGTACTTTTTTTTATCACTTTTTAGAACATTTTTTGTGATGTGTTTTGATAAAATTATAATATGATTATGGGGAAGTTTTTCAAGTTTTTTTTACGTGTTCCGCTGCGGGTTTAATACTTGATTTAGATTTATGTACCGATTGATACGGACGCTGTGATACCACATAGTACGTGTTTTTGTGTTTTATTATATAACTTTATTGCATTTAATGTATAACTGGGGATATTAGTTTATTTAATTATATAATACAATGAGAATTTCATTCATCTTTTTTTTAACTTTTTTACATTTTCTACTTCTTGGCTTGGAACAACGATCGTCCGATCACTTTTAATGCAGTGTATAGTGAAAGTTAACTGAGCACATGCAGTACGTGAGCAGGAATCCCCGGGGCGGCGTCAGGGAGGGGATCGGATCCCCCGTAAGCACACAGGTGGGGTCCGAGTCCCGGGGGTCATGCTTGACCGCGGCGTTTAAGGGTTAAACACCCGGGATCAGAGTTTTTTTCTGATCCCCAGTGTTAGTGCCCAGGGGTCTGGGCTGTAAGATCACAGCCCGACAACCCGTGACACCATCAAGACCCGATGACCCGAAATCACCGCCCGTAGAAATGCGTACGGTCAGAAGATTACCCTCATGACCGCCTTAAAAAGCCTATACGGCGTCCATTACGGGGTTTTAAAGAAATTTACCATTGCCTTTATGCATTATAACGCAACCTACCTTGAGAAGCTTTAGCTACACTGATGCAGGCACATATCTTGTTTTAAGCTGGAGCTATGGTTTCCTGGTAAACAATTATAAAAATATATAATGAAGCTCTCCTAGGGTCCTCTGCCTGGGCCTGTGTTTTTCCTTCCTCTCACATTAGTTATGCCTGCACAGAGGAGGATGTATCACTCTGTTGTGTCTGACAGGCAGAAGTAATCATCGCTGCATAACATCCCCCGTTGCTGTGTATGAGTATCCATCTCATGTATTGTCCTGTCTGGACTGTTTCAGAAAGCCTCCGTGTAATGTTTTATCATGGGCAGCTGCATCAATCCAGCCTTTCCCAAGGTCAAGATGTTTAATAGTTTTTTTCAGCAAAACCACCCAGGGACAAGAGATTAACAGTATTTGCCTCATCAGTGTCGCGACGCATTCTCAAGGTAATGTTTTGTTAATAATGCATGAATCACTGGTAGATTTCCTTTAATGGAGGGGGTTTATTATCTATGTTTAATGAGAGGCCAAGTATAATATAACAGGGGCTCAGTGTAATAGTAATAAACCAGGGGCACATAATGAGGGTGCTTGCGCTGACACATATTTTGTGGGACCCAGGCCCAGACAGTGGAGCTGGCACTGGTCACACATGAAGTAGAAGAGACCTCTGCCCAGGGCATTGAAAGATGATTAACTCAGTTTTTTATTTTTTTATATAGACCTGAGTATAACTGAGTGGGGAATTTTCAGCACAAAATTATGCTAACAACTTTGCTAATTTTTGAGTATGTACAGCATAAAAATGGAGTCACTTTTTAAAAGGTCGTTTTTCATTCAAATCACATTATACTTTGAATGGTGTTTATGTTTTAATAAATTAGCCCTGGAAATACAATATTTCCTCGTATAATATACTCGTGTATAATTTCCGAGTTTTTCAGCACAAAAATTTGCTAAAAACCTCACATTCGGCTTAACACGAGTCAAGAAAAAAAAATAAAAATGTCATACTTACTTCCCGGTGTCCCGATCTTCCATCGTCAGGCTCTCCCGATCCTTGGCCCGCGGTCCCAGTCGCGGCGTACCAAGTGCATATGGACTGATCGCTGCTACAGAAGAGAGAAAGAGCTTCCGCCACCGCCATGGTCCAATGACCCAAGGGTGGCGTCGATGATCGGGAGCCTCGTCGCTAAAGATCGGGACCACGCTGGAAAGTATCTGGACACCGAGGTTGAGTATTAAGTTTTTTATTCGCTTGGCAGGTGGGCAGCTGTTACTTTTAAGTGCAGCTGTATACCTTAATAGGGGCAGGCTGTATAAACCCTATGGGGTCCATGCGGTTACCTTATGGGGGCAGGTTGTAATACCTAATGGGGGGCAGGAGGCTTTTAAACTTCAGGGGGGCCAGCCTGTATACCACTTATGGGGTAGGCTTATACTTTATGGGGCAGGCTGTATACCAACATGGGGGCAGGCTGTATACAACATGGGGGCCAGGCTGTATACAACTGGGGGCAGAACTGGGGCAGGCTGTATAACACCTGGGGGGCTGGCTGTATACAACATTGGACCTCTGTCTCTACACGGGGACTGGCTGTATACTACACCTCCGTCTTACCTCGAGTCAATGGTTTTTTCCTCCCAGTTTTTTGGTGGTAAAATGAATGGGGGTTCTCCTCGGCTTATACCCACCCCCCCGGTCCAGCTTATACTCGAGTTATACGGTAAGTACATTTGGACAAATTATGTGCTGTGCACCCACGTTTTCTGTTGACTTTGCATATGTATTTAATAGGTTCCTGTGCCACATTGTGTCCCCATACACGCACCTTAACTGTTTGTTGGTAGTGCAGCTGCACTAATGCTCATGCAACACAAATTAGGTGGCGTTCTGGTGATCATTCGGACGTGCGTCAGAAATTTAACATGCAAAGTCTGACAGAATTGGGGCACATTCCCGTGTTAGAGTTGGTATCAAAAAATTGTGCCTCGTCAGCTGGTGTTCATAGCGACAGATGCATGTAAGAACATGGCCCAGAAATTGCTGAATCTGGCGCCCTCTGCACACGACCAAGCAAACTACCATTTATTGCACACTGTTTCTTGAGTTGATTAATGGCACTGTGTATAAAGAAAAAGGCATAAAATGGGTAACACATTCTGCAGCCAGATTTTGGGGGGGGGTGGCATCCTGACCTAGAGGAGAGACATGTCAACTGTTGAAGTACTCGATGAGTGGGTGTCAAACCTCGGGCACATACAAAGACATGGCACTCAAACCCTCTTTGTGGGCACCCAATCCATTACCCAGCACATATTTCACCAGACATGATTCTTTCCTGCATTCCCATTCAACTCTAAGGTAGCTTCCTCCAGCATAATTTTAAAAGTGAAACATCCTTGGCTTCGTATGACGGCAGGAAGGGTTGAGAAGGTTGGGTACATGTTCCCCCAAAGTCAATTTTCAGTGATAACCCCATGTTCCCCAGTCCTGACCCTGTAGTGCAAATAAATAGAAAAATTTACAAACAAGTGAAAGGGACAAACCCTAACTAGCTTGGAGGCTTATTGGCCATAGCCGCCTCAATTAAACATATACAAGGGGCTAGTTTTTTTTTTTTTTTATGAACTGAAACCCCCCGTTTTCATTTTGACATCATTTACCCATTATAGCAGCACAAATTTTTAAAACCATGTTCTCCGGTTGTACATGTCACCATATCTTTTTCTGTAGACAGGGGCAATAACTTTAGTGAACATGCAGAAGAAAAAAGCAGCCTGCTATGGGCCCTCAGTATCAGGGGCCCTTCCACCACGGACACTAATAACGAGGATGTGCACCATTATTATACTATTATGCTCATGTTTTTAACAGCATACTGACTATCCTAATAACATCTATGTTTATGTATTATGCTGTAAACATATCTATGGCAACTGTATGTGTGTGTTTATTTAAAAACACCCCTTTAACGCCGCCGCCACTTTTCACCTTCCTGACAACGGCCCCATTTTTTCAAATCTGCCTGTGTCTATAAGTGCTAGAACTTTCGAACGCTTTCCATATCCAAGTGATTTTTGAAACATTTTTTCCTCGTGACAACTTTGTACTTCATGTTAGTTGAAAACTTTTGGTGTATGGTTTGGAATTTATTTATTACAACCAATATTTGGAAAAATGGGGAAAAGTCCTCCGAATTTTTTACATTTAAAAAAATGTTCTATTAAAAATGTTCTACTACTCAACTATTCTCTATACTTTTTTTAATACGTTGTCATAACAGCAACAACTTGATACTATAACATAACCGAATGTCCTGCTTTATGTATCCATGGTTTTTAATGCCATTCTTCGGGCTCTGCATTTGGTGTGTAAGACATGTTAGTGGGGGTGAGCATTTGGACTTTATGGGTGGGCAGGAAGTGGTCGTCGACATGGTGTCCATAAAACACGAGCAAAATCTTGGCTGGGATGTGGCTATATAGGTCATCGTGCTGGTCGTATCATGTCACCATTATGGGTTAGTAAATTGCACTAAATAAAGGTATGACGCCCGTTAAATTACGCGGGGGTGCAAGATTATAAAAGACTACACCCCGCTTTAAATGATGTAACAGGCGAACGTGTCTGAACTTATACTTATTTAACATGAGATAACGCCCAAGGATCGAAATGTACAATTATTAGGATCAATTTACATGTTTTTTGGCAAAATGGAATGTGTTTTGTCAAAAATGGTAGCAAAAATATCAGTCAGTGGATAAAAGTACGCCAAAACGCGTGCGCACAAAGGTGTGTAAGAAACCCAATTCTGACAACTGGAGTGGTATAACGATAACTCAACCATATGTGGGGTAATCCGCCGAATGGGGCACAATAGTCCAGAGCAGAGGGGAGCTGTGCCATGTCCAGAAGACCAGACATGAGGGGGGGGGGGGGATACATTTGATACCGCTTATAATTGCTTTGCAATCATGAATATTTTTTGGTTGGGAGAAAATTTGGGGACAATGAAGGGCTTATTGTGTCGACATGTTAGACACATAACTGTGGTCAGGTGAAAGGATGGGAACGTTTCAGCTACATTCATGAGATTTGTTATTAACAAATCTATAAGATATATGTGGAAGAAAAGAAAATTTGGGAATGTGAGGTATATCCTTTGCGTGGTAACTGGTGGTGCTATTGTGTTTGTTTAGGCAATACGACGTGCACCAGTCAGCACGGTATAAGCGTATACATATTATCTTGGATATTACTATGAACTCCTAATGGGTGGTGATGGTGCTATCTCATTTATACGATTATTTTAATTACAATATTTACTGCCGAAAAGAACTAATACAGAGCCAAATCTGGGAAAATAAAAATTATTAGTATCAGATGCAACATATCTTTACAGGAGAATACATAACCTGAAGTGAATATTATAATAAGCGTGAAAGTTGACAGAGGGCTATGGGGAAGGGATAAAAGGTTAGAAGGGAAAGCTATGGGGAAAACAGGAAGTGGATCTAGATAATGGGGGAGATAAGTGATGTGTGAAAGAGGGGGTGGTGGATCGGGCGAAATAAATAAAAAATTCAGAATGGCTGGACAACATGTATGACTACGGTAGGTCGCGGTAAGAAAAAAGAGGGGACATGGAGATGTTGGAAGTGAATATAATGAGATACAAAACTGGATGGAGGGTGTGAAGGTTCAGGGGGAACACCTAAAGGAAGTTAGGGGGGGAAAGTATAGGGATGGGTTCTGCTTACGCGAGGCAAAATTTACACGGGCCACCCTGTCTCCCGGAAAAAACAAAGGGGAAAAAGGCGGGGGAATGGGTTATATTGGGCGCATTTTTGGTGGTGACGGTCAGTGGGGGGAGTTGTGTGGTTTGTGTCGGTATAGAACTCGCAGAAAGGGGAGGGAAAGAGAGAAATCAGATGAAAAGGGGGGGTCCCAGGGAAAGGTAAGGTGGTAAGACTGAGGGTGGGTGAGTGGGTAATGGAATATTAGTTTACAGATTAATGGGTCAACAGAGAATGGCTTTGACTTAGACCAACAACATATGTCATTTGCTTTTATGCATTATGAACGAAACATACCTTGAGAATGCTTTAGCTACACTGATGCAGGCACATATCTTGTTTAAGCTGAGCTGAATGGTTTACCTGGTAAAACAATTATAAAAATATGATAATGAAGCTCTCTAGGTCCTCTGCCTGGCTCTGTGTTTTTCCTCTCACATTAGTTATGCCTGCACCAGAGAATGATGTAATCACTCTGTTGTGTCTGACAGGCAGAAGTAATCAATCGCTGCAACATCCCCAGTTGCTGTGTATGAGTCATCCAGCTCAGGTTGATTGTCCTGTCTGGACTGTTCAGAAAGCTCCGTGTAATGTGTTTATCAATGGCAGGCTGAAGCAATCCAGCTTTCCCAAGGTCCAGAATGTTATAATAGTTTTTTCAGCAAAACCACCCAGGACAGAGATTAAACAAGATATGTGCCTGCATCAGTGTAGCTACAGCATTCTCAAGGTATGTTTTGTTAATAATGCATGAAATCAAATGGTAGATTTCCTTTAATGAGGGGGTTTATTATATATGTTTAATGAGAGGGCCAAGTGTATATAATAAACCAGGGGGCTCAGTGTATATAATAAACCAGGGGGCACAATTAATGAGGGTGCTGCGCTGACAACATAGTTTGTGCGCAGGCCAGACAGTGGAGCTGGCACTGGTACACATGAAGTAAGAAGAGGACCTGCCCAGGGCATTGAAAAGATGATTACTCAGTTTATTTTTTTATATACCTGAGTATAAGCTGAGTGGGGAATTTTCAGCACAAAAATTATGCTGAAAAACTTGGCTAATTTTTGAGTATGTACAGCAATAAAAATGAGTCACAATTTAAGGCGTGTTCTATTCAAATTAATAATTTGAAGTGGATTATATGTTTAATAATAATTAGCACATGGAAATAAAATATATACCGTATATACTCGTGTATAATCCGAGTTTTTCAGCACAAAAATTTGCTGAAAAACCTCACTTCGGCTTATACACGAGTCAAGAAAAAAAATAAAAAAATAAAAATGTCATACTTACTTCCCGGTGTCCCGATCTTCCATCGTCAGGCTCTCCCGATCCTTGGCCCGCGGTCCCAGTCGCGGCGTACCAAGTGCATATGGACTGATCGCTGCTACAGAAGAGAGAAAGAGCTTCCGCCACCGCCATGGTCCAATGACCCAAGGGTGGCGTCGATGATCGGGAGCCTCGTCGCTAAAGATCGGGACCACGCTGGAAAGTATCTGGACACCGAGGTTGAGTATTAAGTTTTTTATTCGCTTGGCAGGTGGGCAGCTGTTACTTTTAAGTGCAGCTGTATACCTTAATAGGGGCAGGCTGTATAAACCCTATGGGGTCCATGCGGTTACCTTATGGGGGCAGGTTGTAATACCTAATGGGGGGCAGGAGGCTTTTAAACTTCAGGGGGGCCAGCCTGTATACCACTTATGGGGTAGGCTTATACTTTATGGGGCAGGCTGTATACCAACATGGGGGCAGGCTGTATACAACATGGGGGCCAGGCTGTATACAACTGGGGGCAGAACTGGGGCAGGCTGTATAACACCTGGGGGGCTGGCTGTATACAACATTGGACCTCTGTCTCTACACGGGGACTGGCTGTATACTACACCTCCGTCTTACCTCGAGTCAATGGTTTTTTCCTCCCAGTTTTTTGGTGGTAAAATGAATGGGGGTTCTCCTCGGCTTATACCCACCCCCCCGGTCCAGCTTATACTCGAGTTATACGGTAAGTACATTTGGACAAATTATGTGCTGTGCACCCACGTTTTCTGTTGACTTTGCATATGTATTTAATAGGTTCCTGTGCCACATTGTGTCCCCATACACGCACCTTAACTGTTTGTTGGTAGTGCAGCTGCACTAATGCTCATGCAACACAAATTAGGTGGCGTTCTGGTGATCATTCGGACGTGCGTCAGAAATTTAACATGCAAAGTCTGACAGAATTGGGGCACATTCCCGTGTTAGAGTTGGTATCAAAAAATTGTGCCTCGTCAGCTGGTGTTCATAGCGACAGATGCATGTAAGAACATGGCCCAGAAATTGCTGAATCTGGCGCCCTCTGCACACGACCAAGCAAACTACCATTTATTGCACACTGTTTCTTGAGTTGATTAATGGCACTGTGTATAAAGAAAAAGGCATAAAATGGGTAACACATTCTGCAGCCAGATTTTGGGGGGGGGTGGCATCCTGACCTAGAGGAGAGACATGTCAACTGTTGAAGTACTCGATGAGTGGGTGTCAAACCTCGGGCACATACAAAGACATGGCACTCAAACCCTCTTTGTGGGCACCCAATCCATTACCCAGCACATATTTCACCAGACATGATTCTTTCCTGCATTCCCATTCAACTCTAAGGTAGCTTCCTCCAGCATAATTTTAAAAGTGAAACATCCTTGGCTTCGTATGACGGCAGGAAGGGTTGAGAAGGTTGGGTACATGTTCCCCCAAAGTCAATTTTCAGTGATAACCCCATGTTCCCCAGTCCTGACCCTGTAGTGCAAATAAATAGAAAAATTTACAAACAAGTGAAAGGGACAAACCCTAACTAGCTTGGAGGCTTATTGGCCATAGCCGCCTCAATTAAACATATACAAGGGGCTAGTTTTTTTTTTTTTTTATGAACTGAAACCCCCCGTTTTCATTTTGACATCATTTACCCATTATAGCAGCACAAATTTTTAAAACCATGTTCTCCGGTTGTACATGTCACCATATCTTTTTCTGTAGACAGGGGCAATAACTTTAGTGAACATGCAGAAGAAAAAAGCAGCCTGCTATGGGCCCTCAGTATCAGGGGCCCTTCCACCACGGACACTAATAACGAGGATGTGCACCATTATTATACTATTATGCTCATGTTTTTAACAGCATACTGACTATCCTAATAACATCTATGTTTATGTATTATGCTGTAAACATATCTATGGCAACTGTATGTGTGTGTTTATTTAAAAACACCCCTTTAACGCCGCCGCCACTTTTCACCTTCCTGACAACGGCCCCATTTTTTCAAATCTGCCTGTGTCTATAAGTGCTAGAACTTTCGAACGCTTTCCATATCCAAGTGATTTTTGAAACATTTTTTCCTCGTGACAACTTTGTACTTCATGTTAGTTGAAAACTTTTGGTGTATGGTTTGGAATTTATTTATTACAACCAATATTTGGAAAAATGGGGAAAAGTCCTCCGAATTTTTTACATTTAAAAAAATGTTCTATTAAAAATGTTCTACTACTCAACTATTCTCTATACTTTTTTTAATACGTTGTCATAACAGCAACAACTTGATACTATAACATAACCGAATGTCCTGCTTTATGTATCCATGGTTTTTAATGCCATTCTTCGGGCTCTGCATTTGGTGTGTAAGACATGTTAGTGGGGGTGAGCATTTGGACTTTATGGGTGGGCAGGAAGTGGTCGTCGACATGGTGTCCATAAAACACGAGCAAAATCTTGGCTGGGATGTGGCTATATAGGTCATCGTGCTGGTCGTATCATGTCACCATTATGGGTTAGTAAATTGCACTAAATAAAGGTATGACGCCCGTTAAATTACGCGGGGGTGCAAGATTATAAAAGACTACACCCCGCTTTAAATGATGTAACAGGCGAACGTGTCTGAACTTATACTTATTTAACATGAGATAACGCCCAAGGATCGAAATGTACAATTATTAGGATCAATTTACATGTTTTTTGGCAAAATGGAATGTGTTTTGTCAAAAATGGTAGCAAAAATATCAGTCAGTGGATAAAAGTACGCCAAAACGCGTGCGCACAAAGGTGTGTAAGAAACCCAATTCTGACAACTGGAGTGGTATAACGATAACTCAACCATATGTGGGGTAATCCGCCGAATGGGGCACAATAGTCCAGAGCAGAGGGGAGCTGTGCCATGTCCAGAAGACCAGACATGAGGGGGGGGGGGGGATACATTTGATACCGCTTATAATTGCTTTGCAATCATGAATATTTTTTGGTTGGGAGAAAATTTGGGGACAATGAAGGGCTTATTGTGTCGACATGTTAGACACATAACTGTGGTCAGGTGAAAGGATGGGAACGTTTCAGCTACATTCATGAGATTTGTTATTAACAAATCTATAAGATATATGTGGAAGAAAAGAAAATTTGGGAATGTGAGGTATATCCTTTGCGTGGTAACTGGTGGTGCTATTGTGTTTGTTTAGGCAATACGACGTGCACCAGTCAGCACGGTATAAGCGTATACATATTATCTTGGATATTACTATGAACTCCTAATGGGTGGTGATGGTGCTATCTCATTTATACGATTATTTTAATTACAATATTTACTGCCGAAAAGAACTAATACAGAGCCAAATCTGGGAAAATAAAAATTATTAGTATCAGATGCAACATATCTTTACAGGAGAATACATAACCTGAAGTGAATATTATAATAAGCGTGAAAGTTGACAGAGGGCTATGGGGAAGGGATAAAAGGTTAGAAGGGAAAGCTATGGGGAAAACAGGAAGTGGATCTAGATAATGGGGGAGATAAGTGATGTGTGAAAGAGGGGGTGGTGGATCGGGCGAAATAAATAAAAAATTCAGAATGGCTGGACAACATGTATGACTACGGTAGGTCGCGGTAAGAAAAAAGAGGGGACATGGAGATGTTGGAAGTGAATATAATGAGATACAAAACTGGATGGAGGGTGTGAAGGTTCAGGGGGAACACCTAAAGGAAGTTAGGGGGGGAAAGTATAGGGATGGGTTCTGCTTACGCGAGGCAAAATTTACACGGGCCACCCTGTCTCCCGGAAAAAACAAAGGGGAAAAAGGCGGGGGAATGGGTTATATTGGGCGCATTTTTGGTGGTGACGGTCAGTGGGGGGAGTTGTGTGGTTTGTGTCGGTATAGAACTCGCAGAAAGGGGAGGGAAAGAGAGAAATCAGATGAAAAGGGGGGGTCCCAGGGAAAGGTAAGGTGGTAAGACTGAGGGTGGGTGAGTGGGTAATGGAATATTAGTTTACAGATTAATGGGTCAACAGAGAATGGCTTTGACTTAGACCAACAACATATGTTATAGGGGCAGGCTGTATACCCTATGGGGGCAGGCTGTATACCTTATGGGGGCAGGTTGTATACCTAATGGGGGCAGGCTGTATAACTCATGGGGGCAGGCTGTATACCTTATGGGGGTAGGCTTTATACTTTATGGGGGCAGGCTGTATACAACATGGGGGCAGGCTGTATACAACATGGGGGCTGGCTGTATACAACATTGGGACCGGCTGTATACTACACGGGGACTGGCTGTATACTACACCCTCGTCTTACACTCGAGTCAATAGGTTTTCCCAGTTTTTGGTGGTAAAATGAGGGGTCTCGGCTTATACCCGGGTCAGCTTATACTCGAGTATATACGGTAAGTACATTGGAGCAAAGTTAGGGCTGTGCACCAGTTTTCTGTTGGACTTTGCATATGTATTTAAATAGGGTCTGTGCCACATTTGTGTCACACGCAACTGTTTTGTAGTGCAGCTGCACTATGCATCATGCAACACAAATTAGGTGGCGTTCTGGTGATCAGTCGGACCGTGCGTCAGATTTAACATGCAAAGTCTGACAGAATTGGGGCACATTCCCAGTGTTAGAGTTGTATCAAAAAAAGTGGTGCACTCTGTCAGAGCTGTGCAGAGCGACAGATTCATGAAGAACATGCACCAGAAATGCTGAATCTGGCGCCCTCTGCACACTACACAAGCAAACTACATTTAGTTTGCACTGTTCTTAGTTGATTAAATGGCACTGTGTAGAAAGAATAAGGCATAAAATGGGTACAAAATTCTGCAGCCAGATTTTGTGGCAATCCTGGACCTAGAGGAGAAGACATGTCAACTGTGAAGTACTAGATGAGTGGTGGCAAACCTATGGCACGAGTACAAGACATGGCACTCAGAACCCTCTTTGTGGGCACCCAAGCCATGGACCCAGCACATAGTTCACCAGACAGGAGTCTTCCTGCAGTCCCATGCAACTCTAGGTACGTTCACCGAGCGGGTTTAATATTGATTTAGATTTATTGTACAGATTGATACGGACGCGGTATACGGACCAAATATGTACATGTTTTTGTGTTTTATATACTTTATTTGCATTTTATGTGTAACTGGGGAGATTATGGGACTTTTATTTTATTTATTTAATTATATAATAAAATGATTTCATCTTTTTTTTTTTTACTTTTTTACATTTTCTACTTCTTGGCTTGAACAAGCGATCGTCCGATCACTTGTATTGCAATGTATAGTGAAAGTAACTGAGCATGCGCATGCTCAGTTACTTACGGCCGGGTCCTGCCAGGAAGGCAGAACCCAGCGAGAAGAGGAGCAGGAAGCCCCGGTTCACTCGTCGGAACCCGGGGCTGCGGCAGGAGGGATCGGATCCCCCAGTAAGCACATGCTTGATCACGGCGTGAGTTTTCTTGATCCCGGGTGTTAGTGCCGGGTCTGGGATGTAAGATCACAGCCCGACACCGGCACCAGCGAGACCCGATGACCCAAAATCGCTGCCGTAGAAAGGCGTACGTGTCAGAAGTACCCTTAATAACCGCTGTAAAAAGCCGATACGGCGGTCATTAAGGGGTTAAAGAAAATTTAGCATTTGCTTTTATGCATTATGAACGAAACATACCTTGAGAATGCTTTAGCTACACTGATGCAGGCAGGCTATATACTTTATGGGGGCAGGCTGTATACTTTATGGGGGCAAGCTGTATACTTTATGGGGGCAGGCTGTATACAACATTGGGACCGGCTGTATACTACACGGGGACTGGCTGTATACTACACCCTCGGCTTATACTTGAGTCAATAGGTTTTCCCAGTTTTTGGTGGTAAAATGAGGGGTCTCGGCTTATACTCGGGTCAGCTTATACTCGAGTATATACGGTAAGTACATTGGAGCAAAGTTAGGGCCGTGCACCAGTTTTCTGTTGGACTTTGCACATGTATTTAAATAGGGTCTGTGCCACATGTGTGTCATACGCAACTGTTTTGTAGTGCAGCTGCACTATGCATCATGCAACACAAATTAGGTGGCGTTCTGGTGATCAGTCGGACCGTGCGTCAGATTTAACATGCAAAGTCTGACAGAATTGGGGCACATTCCCAGTGTTAAAGTTGTACCAAAAAAAGTGGTGCACTCTGTCAGAGCTGTGCAGGGGGCGACAGATTCATGAAGAACATGCACCAGAAATGCTGAATCTGGCGCCCTCTGCACACTACACAAGCAAACTACATTTAGTTTGCACTGTTCTTAGTTGATTAAATGGCACTGTGTAGAAAGAATAAGGCATAAAATGGGTACAGTCATTTATTAAAGGGCCATATACATTATAGTAATGTATTTAGGGGGCCACAATTTATTTTTTTAAATATGCAGGGGGCACAGAGTGATTTTTTTTTAGGGGGTATATTGTGGGACGGTACCGTGTGGCCAGTTTTCCCATTTAGCAGCACAGTGTGAGACATTTATGTTATCCAAGTGACATAATATAAGTAACTGTGCTATTTTTGGGGGGTGCAGTGTTGGGGATGTGGTATTGGGAGCTGAAGACATCTGCCAGAAAATTCTGCAGCAAGATTTTGTGGCGATCCTGGACCTGGAGGAGAAGACATGTCAACTGTGAAGTACTAGATGAGTGGTGGCAAACCTATGGCATGAGTGCCAGACATGGCACTCAGAACCCTCTTTGTGGGCACCCAAGCCATGGACCCAGCACAGAGTTCACCAGACAGGAGTCTTCCTGCAGTCCCATGCAACTCTAGGTATGCTTCTCTCAGCATAATTTTAAAGTGAAACATCCTTGGCTTCTTATGACTGCAGGAAGGGTGAGAAGGGCTGGGTAAATGGGCCCCAAAGTCAATTTCAGTGGTAGACCCCATGTTCCCCAGTATGACCCTGTATTGCAATAAATAGAAAAATTTACACTAAATGAAAGGGACAAATCCTAACTATCTTGGAGGCTTAGTGGCCATAGCCTCAAATTAAAACATATACTCCCCCTTCATTTTACCATTATAGACAGCACAAATGTAACTTTAGTGACAGAAGCCTCTATGGGGCCCTCAGTATCATGGGGCACTTCCATCCAACCTGACAATAAATAACGGAGGATGTGCACCATTATAAACATATTATGCTTCACGTTGTACAGCATACTATCTATATAATATATATGTTATGTATATATACTGTACATCCTGACACGGCCCAATTTTTCAAATCTGCCCTGTGTCACTATAAGTGGCTATAACTTCGGAAGGCTTTAACATATCCAAGTGATTTTGAAACAGATTTCTTGTGACACTTTGTACTTCATGTTAGTTGAAAAATGTTGGTGGTATGTGTTGCATTTATTTATTACAAAAACAGATATTTGGTAAAAAAAATTTGGAAAAAGTCTCGATTTTTGAAATCTAAAATGTTCTACTTTTTTTATACGTTGTCATAACAGCAAACAAACTTGATAACTAACATAAGCCGAATGTCTGCTTTATTTATCCATGGTTTTTATGCATTCTCTAATTTTTGTAAGATGTTATGGGGCTTTGAACGTTAGGTACAATTTCTCACATTTTCATAAAAAACACAAAATCACGCTTTTGCAGGACCTGCTTAGATTTCAAGTCACTTTAAGAGGCCTAAATAAAAGTAAAACCCCATAAATTACCCCATTATAAAAACTACACCCCTTTATGTATGTAAAACAACTTTCATGAACTTTGATTATTTTACAGGGGATAAAACAAAATCGGATGCAATTTTGAAATTTACATTTTTTTGGCAAAATGAATGTGTTTTTCAAAAAATGTACAAATTCTCAGTGGATAAAATACCAAAACGCTCCACAAAGTTTGATACCCAATTTCTCCCGAGTGTAACATACCCCATATGTGGTAGTAACCTGCTGTATGGGCACACGCCAGGGAATCGAAGGGAAGCTGTGCCATTCAGAACAGATTATGCATTGTCCTGTTTTATTGGCTTTACAATCTTTATTTTTTTTTTAAATTTGGACAAATAAGGGCTTATTTTTTGCGACATTAGACAAATACTTCATGTAAGTGGGTCATTAGCTCATTAATGAGATTTTATTAACTCTTAAATATATGTTGGAAAAAATTTTGGTTTCCTTTCTTCTTGTATTTTTTTGGGGCCATTCACCATACAATAAAAATAACATATTATCTTTATTCTATGAATCACTATGGTTATGGTGATATCTCATTTATACAGTTTTTTTTTTACAATTTTACTGAAGAAAATCTAATACAGAGAAAATCTCATTTATTTTCGTATCACTATCTTTACAGAGATATAACGCTAATATTTTTTGGTTGACAGAGCTGGTTTAGGGCTTATTTTTTGCGTGTTGAGTTGTCCTTTTCAGTGATATCATTTTGGTGTACATAACTTTTTTTGATCACTTTTTAGAACATTTTTTGTGAAGGGATTTAATGAAAAATTTACATTTTGGCGAGTTTTTCAGGTTTTGTTTTTACGGCGCTCAGCAAGTGGGTCCAATAATGTTACTGAGTTATTGTACAGATTGTTACAGATGCGTTGATACCAAATATGTGGGTTTTTTCTGGTGATTTTGTGTGTTTTTTTACTTTATTAAATATGTATAGGGAATGTTTGTGCTTAGGGGACTTTAACTTTATTTAATTCATTATTTTTATTAATAAATGTTTATATTCAGTAGTTTTAACTTTTACTGGTTGGCTTGAACAAGTGATCCTCTGATCACTTGTTCAAGCTCTTCTTCACCTAATACAGTGTAATACAAATGTATTACACTGTATTATGTGTTACACTGAGCATGCTGCGCAGAAGGTAGGACCCGGCTCAAGGAAGAAGCCCGTATCCCCGGGGCACTGGCAGACTCCAGGGATGAAAGCGGAGGATAATGGTGCAAGGGGTTAATGCCTGCGTTGCCAGCTGTAACGGAAGCATGACGTAATAATACTGCAAAATGCGGGAACGCACCTCCCGCCATGCAGTATTATTACATACTGCAAAATGCGGGAACGCACCTCCCGCCATGCAGTATTATTACATCAAATGTCGGGAAAGGGTTAATGTGTACAGTATATGTTCTATATGTGTGTGTGAGTGTAGAAATGTGTTTGAAAGTGTAGAAATGTGTGTGTATGAGTGAAGAACTGTATGTTTATGTATATAGGTATAAAAATGTGTGTACATATATTAGTGTAATATGTATATTTTTAAGGGGAAAGTGGGCCACATTCAGAAGTCTGCTATGGGGCCCTACCTCTCCCAGTAACGCCCCTGTCTGTAGATATTATTTTTACTGAATAGTTATGTAACCAAGTCATATGAAACAAGAAATCAATATTTCTCTTCTGAGTTGATCTGTGTTTGTTCTTCCCTGTTGATGTGATCATTGTAAGACCTTTATAAATGTCTCCTCGATGTTTCTGTCTTGCGTACTGTAAACTGAACTGATGTGATAATTTGGAGTAGCTGATAAAATTAAAGGCAAGTCTGTTATTAAAAGTAAATTTTGTCATCTACAGAAATTTTACTGTTGTTTTGCCATGGTTTTTTGCTGTTATTATTTGACATAAAGTACAGTTTCTAATGTGCCATCTACTTGCTAACCTAATCTACAAATTGGTGAGGGCATGTAAAATATAACTTTTAATATTAGTGAAAAGATGCTAATCGAGAGCTATCACATTATATTAAGACAAATATCTGACAGGTCTAATTAATGGTTTGGTCTAGGGCAGGATGGTGCAACCTTTTGAGCTTGGTGTGTGCAAAATTTCGCAAAAAAACCACATTAACCTCGGGTGTTGCTGTCACCCTTACAAAAAAAAATACATAATGTTTGTGATATTTATACTGTTACCTATCCTCGTGCCCGCACCACTCTAACTCTGGCGTCTCATGTTCTGATAGAACACGACACAAGTATTCGCGTCCGGCTGTCATCGCGACCCGTCACTTCCGTATATTCGGAATCCATCCAATTGTCACCGTAAACCACAGGAGACGTGAGAAGGATTGTAGGCGTTGAGCGCGACGCCTATCAGTTATGCGGCACCCTTACAGCCGTCCTAAAGTATCCTGGGACTGAAGTGCATACTAGATAAAATGGGTAAAACTCATGTCTGGACAGCCGGACGGAAGTGACTTTTTGTTCGTTCTATCAACAGGTAGGAGTACGTCCTCAGAGTAAATGGTGGCGTGCACGTTGGATAGGTAAACATTAACCAGCTTACTCACTGCCCCAGGCCCTACTATCACACTGAATTTGATAGTCACCCAATAAGGTTTGACTCTTGTACCACTGACGGTGTACCTAATTGGACCATACAAACATAGGTGTTTCTTTCGGTGACCACATAATAGGAGTGTTGGTAGAAATTGTGGGGGTTACCACACACTAGAAGCTTTAAATACTACTCACTTTGGAATAGACGGCTGCCTCATACAGGACTGGACTGGGCCCATTTTGCTTATCCATTTGCTGACCACTGTCGGTTTTTTCCTTGCAGCAGCTATACAACTAAACATTTCTTTTCCCCTGAGGAAGTTCCACGTTTGTGGCCTGGAAACGCGTCGGGAATGCTGTTGGATTCTAGTACCATAGGGCTTACTAGGGTTACTTACAAACTAGGGATAACCTGGACTGTCCTTGTCAGGACAGAGCTATATTTGGGTGTATAGGGCGAGTGGAGTAGAGGCCACTAGGGCAGTGCATTCATCTTTTCCTGACCTGATTTGCCTGTGACCCATGTCTAACACCCTCGTCTTGTCCTAACCACGGGATGGTGAGATCTTTACAATTTTTCTTTATCACTGTATTCCCCATCTTGAGTCTATAGATTTGATGCTGTATGTGTTTGCATTAGGATAATTTCTTCTCCAACAGGTGTCTACATTTACCTCCAACAATCTGAGTTTATATACCTTTATGCTGTTTGTGTTTGCATCAATACTGTGATGGTCACTGTACTCCCCTAGACCACACATTATTAGACTTGGTCAGCATCATTTTGTCTTATTTATGTGATAGACTCTCGTTAGCATCTTTTTAACCTTAATATTAAAAGTTATATTTTACATGCCCTCACCAATTTGTATATGTTTTTGATCGGGATGGTGTATCCTTTGGCCTTGTCTATGGTATTCTATGATATATGAAATTAGGCCTTTACTGAGACTTTTCTAACCTAATCTACCATCAAGAAACATGATAAACCGTCACTGTGGAAATCCTCCTATATTTATTATACATGTTCTCTTTTTTGTAAAATCAACAGTTAAAATTATACTAATGAGCCAGAAGGTCTCTGGAGATATGTGTGTGTGTGTGTGTGTGTGTGTGTGTGCGTTTGTGTGTGGGGGGATTACCATGGCCCTCATGTTTTGTAGCTTCACAGGCTGTTACACTTTCGCACGCTCCCTCTTCCCGATGTTATCTCACAGCAGCAGAAAAGTCAGCACACAGTGGAAAGGTAAAAGTGCTTTTGCACAGTGTAGCAGCCTTTAAAGCTACAGCTTGGAGGGGATTGTGTAACACCCAGAGCATTGCTACAATGAGAAATTTCACCTTTCATTGTGGCAACAACTAGGTTAACTGAACATCAATAAAACAAATGCTTTGCCAGACTTTGTAGTTTTCTAATAACCTAGCCAGAGCCAAAATATGATCGAAAATATAGGAGAGAAAACACAGGTCAAACCTTTGCATGTGAAATAAACTTTACCATAACTATTCACTGGTTTGGAGTGCTGCCTGCCTTTCATTTTATACACTCACCGGCCACTTTATTAGGTACACCATGCTAGTAACGGGTTGGACCCCCTTTTGCCTTCAGAACTGCCTCAATTCTTCGTGGCATAGATTCAACAAGGTGCTGGAAGCATTCCTCAGAGATTTTGGTCCATATTGACATGATGGCATCACACAGTTGCCGCAGATTTGTCGGCTGCACATCCATGATGCGAATCTCCCGTTCCACCACATCCCAAAGATACTCTATTGGATTTAGATCTGGTGACTGTGGAGGCCATTTGAGTACAGTGACCTCATTGTCATGTTCAAGAAACCAGTCTGAGATGATTCCAGCTTTATGACATGGCGCATTATCCTGCTGAAAGTAGCCATCAGATGTTGGGTACATTGTGGCCAAATTCTGACCCTACCATCCGAATGTCGCAGCAGAAATCGAGACTCTTCTACTGTCCAATTTCAATGAGCTTGTGCAAATTGTAGCCTCAGTTTCCTGTTCTTAGCTGAAAGGAGTGGCACCCAGTGTGGTCTTCTGCTGCTGTAGCCCATCTGCCTCAAAGTTCGACGTACTGTGCGTTCAGAGATGCTCTTCTGCCTACCTTGGTTGTAACGGGTAGCGATTTGAGTCACTGTTGCCTTTCTATCAGCTTGAACCAGTCTGCCCATTCTCCTCTGACCTCTGGCATCAACAAGGCATTTCCGCCCACAGAACTGCCGCTCACTGGATCTTTTTTTTTTTTTCGGACCATTCTCTGTAAACCCTAGAGATGGTTGTGCGTGAAAATCCCAGTAGATCAGCACTTTTAACAAATAAGCTGGTTTATTTTAATGGTCTGTAGTAAAATAGAAGCTAAGCTGTGATTGTAAAACAAAAGGAAAAAAAGGATTTTTTACTCTGACCGGAGCTCCAGATGTTGTAACAAATTCTCCTTCTAAAATATTCCACAGTTTTTTTATTCAGGGGTGTAGTTTTCTATTCCGCATAAATAAAAAAACCTCCAATAAGAATAGACCACTATTCAGAACATTCGTAGTGCGGCTTCTCTTCCCTTGATTTCCCCCATTCACCACAGTAGAACGCTAGAAGAATATGTGCACAAATAGCGTAGTATGTGTTTTCATATTGACATTTATTATTGAAAGTTATACTCACAAGAGCCATTTTAAAATGTGCATATAAAACAATATAAAAGCAGGACTCCATAATACTGAATACAGTATTTCCTTTCTGCAGAGGGCGTACTTCTGCGGGACAAGTAGCGAGGGAGAGTAGGCGAGCAGGCAGCTTGTCCAGCACTGGCAGGGGTACACTTTACAAGGCCTTTGCCAATTTTATGTCACCCCAGCATAACACTGTCACCTGTCCCCAGTCTCGACAGAGTAGGGGTGATCTTTACAGAAAGTACGTAGCTCACCATACCATTGTCCTAAATGATCACAACAACTACTGGGTTTCAAAGCTGGACATCTGGCACTGAACTGTACGCCTTGGAGGTTCTTGCCTGCCCTGCTGCTAGCGTGTTGTCAGAGCGGGTTTTCAGTGCAGCTGGTGGCATCATCACCGATAAGCATACTCGCCTGTCGACTGACAGCGCTGACAGGCTGACGCTTATCAAGATGAATCAAGCCTGGATTTCTCATGATTTCCATTCTCCACCAGGTGAAAGTAGCTCAACCTGAATAATGTATGCACTCCTCCTTCTCCTCCTCTTTGTACACGAAAGCAGAGGAAACTGGCTATTTTTTGCCAGGGCAAACTGGCTCTAGCTATAGTACTCTATGTATTTAATTTTTTTGGAGGGCCACCTACCCGGTCCTCTGTTTTAAACAATTTTTGGGAGTCTGCACATCCATGATGCGAATCTCCCGTTCCACCACATCCCAAAGATACTCTATTGGATTGAGATCTGGTGACTGTGGAGGCCATTTGAGTACAGTGAACTCATTGTCATGTTCAAGAAACCAGTCTGAGATGATTCCAGCTTTATGACACGGCGCATTATCCTGCTGAAAGTAGCCATCAGATGTTGGGTACATTGTGGTCATAAAGGGATGGACATGGTCAGCAACAATACTCAGGTAGGCTGTGGCATTGCAACGATGCTCAATTGGTACCAAGGGGCCCAAAGAGTGCCAAGAAAATATTCCCCACACCATGACACCACCACCACCAGCCTGAACTGTTGATACAAGGCCTGATGGATCCATGCTTTCATGTTGTTGACACCAAATTCTGACCCTACCATCCGAATGTCGCAGCAGAAATCGAACAACGTTTTTCCAATCTTCTACTGTCCAATTTCGATGAGCTTGTGCAAATTGTAGCCTCAGTTTCATGTTCTTAGCTGAAAGGAGGGGCACCCGGTGTGGTCTTCTGCTGTTGTAGCCCATCTGCCTCAAAGTTCAACGTACTGTACATTCAGAGATGCTCTTCTGCCTACCTTGGTTGTAACGGGTGGTGATTTAAGTCACTGTTGCCTTTCTATCAGCTCGAACCAGTCTGCCCATTCTCCTCTGACCTCTGGCATCAACAAGGCATTTCCGCCCACAGAACTGCCGCTCACTGGATGTTTTTTCTTTTTTGGACCATTCTCTGTAAACCCTAGAGATGGTTGTGCGTGAGAATCCCAGTAGATCAGCACTTTTAACAGCACTTTTAACAAATAAGCTGTTTTATATTAATGGTCTGCAGTAAAATAGAAGCTAAGCTGTGATTGTAAAACAAAAGAAAAAGAGGATTTTTTACTCTGACCGGAGCTCCAGATGTTGTAACAAATTCTTCTTCTAAAATATTCCACAGTTTTTTCATTCAGGGGTGTAGTTTTCTATTCCGCATAAATAAAAAAAACCTCCAATAAGAATAGACCACTATTCAAAGCATTCGTAGTGTGGCTTCTCTTCCCTTGATTCCCCCATTCACCACAGTAGAACGCTAGAAGAATATGTGCACAAATAGCGTAGTATGTGTTTTCATATTGACATTTATTATTGAAAGTTATACTCACAAGAGCCCTTTTAAAATGTGCATATAAAACAATATAAAAGCAGGACTCTATAATACTGAATACAGTATTTCCTTGCGGCAAAGGGCGTACTTCTGCGGGACAAGTAGCGAGGGAGAGTAGGCGAGCAGGCAGCTTTTCCAGCACTGGCAGGGGTACACTTTACAAGGCCTTTGCCAATTTTATGTCACCCCAGCATAACACTGTCGCCTGTCCCCAGTCTCGGCAGAGTAGGGGTGATCTTTACAGAAAGATGGTGAGGGAGTACGTAGCTGACCATACCATTGTCCTAAATGATCACAACAACTACTGGGTTTCAAAGCTGGACATCTGGCCCTGAACTGTACGCCTTGGAGGTTCTTGCATGCCCTGCCGCTAGCGTGTTGTCAGAGTGGGTTTTCAGTGCAGCTGGTGGCATCATCACCGATAAGCGTACTCGCCTGTCGACTGACAGCGCTAACAGGCTGATGCTTATCAAGATAAATCAAGCCTGGATTTCTCATGATTTCCATTCCCCACCAGGTGAAAGTAGCTCAACCTGAATAATGTATGCACTCCTCCTCCTCATTCTCCTCCTCTTTGTACACTAAAGCAGAGGAAACTGGCTATTTTTTGTCAGGGCCAACTGGCTCTAGCTATAGTACTCTATGTATTTAATTTTTTTGGAGGGCCACCTACCCGGTCCTCTGTTTTAAACAATTTTTGGGAGTGCCACATACAGGTACTCTATGTATTTAATTTTTCTGTTGAGCCACCTACCCACTCCTCTGGTTTGAAAACTTTTTTGCACTGCCACATACAGGCACTGTCCAAATTTAATTGTCTCTATAGCAGCCTCCACATGTCATCTTTATAGCTGCCTCCACACGTTGTCTCCATTGCTACCTCCTCACATCATCTCCATAGCTGTCTCCAAAAGTCGTCCACATAGCTGCCTCCATACATCGTCCCCTTAGCAAACAATCTGTGTCAGGCAGAATTTTGGGTTGTTTTAACGGCTTCCACATCAAACTTGTTAACTTTGTCGCCACCCTGCTTTGTTCTCCACAAAATATACTGGCAAACTATTATCATTTACCAATATTATTTCAGCGCTTCTTGCACATCTGTTTACATTCCCCTCACCCGCCATAACCCAAACTTATAAGAACGTTACTACACTTGATCTTATACAAAAGGTTCTTAGAAGTGCTGTTTGGGGAGTAGCCTAGAGACAGGGGCTTGGATTGGCGAAAGCTCGCCTGGCAGCGGACAGCCAGCTCCATCTCAAGATCCAACTAACATAGTTTTAACTGCAGCACCTTTAATCTACTACTACCTTACTGCCTCCATACATCGTCCCCTTAGCAAACAAGCTGTGTCAGGCAGAATTTTTAGGTGTTTCACCAGATACATAATGGAACTCGGCCCATCTGTCGCTGTCATGCTGGAGACCTGAAGTTTCAATCATAGCAGTGCAATATGGATGCCCCATACTGTCATTCTTAATCATGGAACCATTTCCGAAAAAAATTAAAAATAGAACCGCTATGCTATTCCATTATTCCTAGATGAAATATTCAAACGACCCCGCCTGCTTTGAAAATTATAATTTTTTCAAATTAAACGCTTCTGGGCCCCAGGCCCATTTTGGGTGAGGAGGAGCCGAGAGGCCGGGGCTTGGCCAGGCAAAAGCTCGCCTGACAGCGGACCATCAGCTCCATACCAAGATTAGGCAGACTCAGAGGCATCCATGCATGCTGCCCCTGCTGTTTCCTGTCCATTTCGCCTCCACGATCCTCCACAGAGTCCACCAATGTCTTCATGTGCAGCGTTCAACTGTCTATACCCCAGACGCTGGAGCCCAAGAGGAAATACAGCACATTGTCCCCTTAGCAATGAGCTGTGTCAGGCTACATTTTCGGGTGGTTTACCGGCTGTGATTTTTTTGTGTTTTATATGGGTCACTCATTTTGATAATGGATGCAAAGCTGTATGACTGAGTGCGAGTCCCCCCCCACATGCCTCCACAGGTCGTCTCCATAGAAGCCTCCACACGTTGTCTCGATAGCTGCCTCCACACGTCGTCTCCATAGCAGCCTCCACATGTTGTCTCCATAGCAGCCTCCACATTTCATCTCCACAGCTACCTCCACACATTGTCTCTATAGCAGCCTCCACACATATTGGCAGATTTGCTTACCCGGCCCATTCGCGATCCAGCAGCGCGTTTTGTGCGATGGAATTGGTCTTCCGGCGATTCACTAAGGCAGTTCACTAAGGCAGCCCTGGCCATAATAGCATCAATATGGAGGTTCTAGTATTAAAAGGCAATTTCCAGTCACAAACGAGACATGAATGGGAATACAAGATTACTGTCTTTGACACCCTCCACACAGGACCTAATCTATCAAAGGGAATCATCACCCACTACAACATCTAGCAAATGTTATCTTAAGGTAATGGGTCATCAGAGACTACAAAAATTCTAAATCCAGTCATGACTAAGAACGGTTTGTCCGTTTGAAATGCGTTGGCCAAGACTCACACTTTGGCTTTTAACATGCCACAATAAAGAAAGAATTGTCATTAACACGGCTGGATTTGAAGTTTTTATATAGTCTACTACTGCCCATCCAGAAGAGGAAATCCGTGCCATATTGGGCAGTCTGAATTGGTTGGAGGTGAGCTGGACTTTATACTTTTTATCCTGTCATCAGAGACTCCAGTGTCATCAACTTGGGGGCAATAAACCATCACACTAGTCATCTAATTAACCGTTTAACTTCACGGGTTGACTGTGGGTGCATTGAGAGGGCTCACGGGCTAAGCCCTCTTCATAGCCAGTAAGTCTTTGACTTAACGGTAACACCCGCGATCTGTGCTAGCACCGATCGCGGGTGTTAACCCACACATCGCCTTCAAAAAGACTGCAGCACATGGCCACTTTTTTCAATGTACTCACTGCGTTTAACCCCGTAGGGGAAAATAGCGGCCAAATTCGAAAATGTCACTTTTTGCCATTTTGAAAAATATAAAAAATTCTATAAAAAGTATTCAGAAGGTCGTACAGTCCTAAAATGGTAGCATTGAAAACGTCATCAAAAGTTGCACGACATTACACCATGGACAGCTCTGTGCACTAATGTATGAAAAAGTTAGTAGCGCCAGAATATGGCAAAATCTGAAAAAAAAAATTTTGTACAGGAGGTTTTAATTTTTGTAAATGTATGAAAACATTATAAAACCTATACAAATTTGGTATTCCTGTGATCGCACCAACCCAAAGAATAAAATAGACTTGTCATTTGCGGCACACAGTAAAAGCCATACAATCCAAGCCCACAAGAAAATGACACAAATGTGTTTTTTCACCAATTTCACTGAATTTGGATTTTTTTTCCTGCTTCCCAGTACAAGGCATAGGATAATACATATCATCACTATGAAGTGCAATGAAGTCACAGAGCTCTTGCAAAAAAAAAAAAAATGTTATAGACAAAAAACAAAAAAGGGCCATGTCTTTAAAGGGATAATCTCATTATAAATGTCATACATGTTGAGTGGTATTGTAATACAACTGATGAAGGATCTGTTCCAGGTACGAAACGCGGTTTATTTTTTTATGATTTTATGGTTAAATAAACCTGTTGGAACGTACCGCTCCGGGTCTTCATCTGGAACCCACAGGAGAGTTTTACAGTTTTCTGACACAGAAAAAAAACGCATTTCCTTGGCTCCTTGGTCGGTATTCACACCGAGAAAAAATCTCCCAGAGGCAGCGCCACGTTATAAACCCTCAAACCTGTACATGAGTTGTGCCATCAGCACAACTCCAAAAGATGAGTGTTATACTTTACACTATTACTACAAAATTACCATCGGAAGATAATCCGCACATTGAGCGCCCCTGGCTCTCTCTTTTTTGTTTCTTTTCTCATCCACCTGCCTGATGAAGGCACCTAAGATGTCCCGAAAGATTGCTTGTAACACCTTATATTTCAGTTAGTCATTAAAAGGTATCACAATCTCAAGGTGACTTTATTAGACCTATCAAAAGCAACAGAATTTTCACACAATCTTAGGAACTGTTCACGTCTCACTTATTTCAGTTTTTGTATCAGTTATTTTGAGTCAAAACCATGTGAAGTGACTACACAGATATGAAGTATAATGGGCCAGATCGACATCTGTTATGAGCGGTTGACTACTTCTTTAGTTGGCTAACATGAGTAACTGATGAAAAGAAAACTGATGTAACTTAACTTTATTATAAGAATGTACAATATACAGACCATTACCGTGTAACATAATCCATAATTCTTTGTAAAACTACATAGTTTTGCTGTGCATCAAGAGCATGTCAGTGAGTTGAATAGAAAAAAAAATTCCAGAACATTGGGAATCTCAGGCGTTGTGAATTGCTTTCTCTCAAACAAAAAGTGAAAGAAATGCTTATGAAGAATATGGAAAAACTGGAAATGGCTAACAGTGGCTGGAATAAGAAAGACGTGAGAAAGAAGGACACAGAAGCGACATAAAGAGAAGTACTTTCACACTTTGTATGACACAGACAAATGTCACAGTACAATGCTTTTACTGATTCTCTAGACGATGAAGCTCAATGCTCAACGAGGTGTCACAAGAAGCTTTCTGAATGTGGTCCATTTCACATCTTCCTTAGAGCTTCTTGAGTAGCGAATGAGATGAGCAGAGGCGTTTCTGATGTACACGCTGAAGAGTCTGGATACAGTGTGTATGTGTGGAAAGCTTCCAATCCTGAACACTGTTTCTCAGTAAGGTAATGCTGCAAAGTGATCAAACTCAGCATCCACGCTGCCTCTTCTAGCAACCTGCAGTCACTGTGCCAGCATTCAGCACAATCTCTCTCCTCTTGTACCTTATGTGAACAGAAAGGATGGTGGATTTAGACAGTGAGGTGCCTCCACTACCACCTAGGTACAGATTTCGGGATTTGCTTCTTGGGGACCAAGGTTGGCAAAATGATGACAGGTAAAAGATTTTTTTAGTATGAATCTTTCCTCATTGGTACTGAATTTCTGAATAATTGTATAGTATATACTGTACGAGAATGTATATAATGATCACAATCAAGTATCTACATACTTTTGTTGTATCCTCCAATAAGTATTTCTGATTACAGATGTTTTCTGAACAAGAAACGTGGGTGGTAGAAAAGCATATGTTCTAGTATGTATACACTGAGCATAGTGAAGGTCTTTCCTACAGATGGTCTCCCATTCATACTAGTCAATGAGCATGTAACTAACGCTGCGCTGAGAACCTAAAGCTGTGTATTATAGTATCACAATAGACTTCACTTTATGAAACTTGTTAAGGTGAATTGCTGTTAATGGATGTTGCATACAGCATGATGTAGAATAAAAGGATGTAACATCTTTAATGACTAGGTTTCTATAGCTTCAGTGTTTTGTATGCTTGTTTGATACTGCACAGATGATCAGTAGCTTACAACCTGTGGATAGGAAACTATTAGCTCATCTTTATAGTGTCTCTTGGGTTTGACTTCAAATAATAATTGTTAAAACAATTTAGGTTCTACTGAATTATAAGTTTCTTAAACTCTAATACCTCCTGCTTGGTCACATTACCTTTTTGTACCATGTGTAATCATTTTAATGAGTGTTGTAATGTATTTTATGTAATCCTTAACAATAAAAATACATTATATCATGTCCAACAGCAAATAACTGGATACAACAATAAAGAAGACAAAGGTTCATGATAATTTCATACTCTACAAGAGATGCTGCAATGACAAAAGCTGATTAGTCCAGTTGAGCCCCCACTGATAAATGATCAATACTGTTGTGATGCCACATGAATATATGTGTTCAGGCAGTCATTTTTGTCACATAGATTGTGATTATATGTGGTTCTAATGTTTTCACAAATAAAACTGTTATACATAGGTACAAAACTACATAAAGGCAAAAGGATATAGAACACTGGCTACACATCTGAAATAGTGTGGGACACCAATAGACTTATGGTTCTACATGCCATGAGCCAATAATAAAATAATTGTGCAATAACTTGTATGATAGAAAAACATTGCTGGGGACATTGGTGATGGCAGCATCCTGAAATTTATTGTACAGGAATCAGATTAAATATGCATTACAGTATCACATATATGTGAGCACCCTAGAATTCATAGACTTTAGTGGCATCTTCAAAAATCATGTTGAAGTAAATTTCAGCACATAATCAGGTTTTACTAATGTAGTCAATACCAAAAGTGGCTTGTAGAACAGTACTATCGTGAGTAGGCTCTCATGCTTTGGGTTAGACACCTAGTTTCAGCTGCAATCACATGTCCACGTGTATAACCGACCTTAGAGAAATCAGACATACAGTTATGTGTACATGAAGAAAAACAAACAAGGATTCTGGTCATAATGGGACTTTATTTCTTCATTCTCTAGCAGAGTTTCTATCTGCAGGCTCTTTGTAAAACTAAACAAAGAATGTTTAAAAAAATATTTGCTAACTGCTTCAAAAGGGCAAAATTGAATACACAAAGTTTAATACACACTCAAGTTTTCTTATGGTATATGGTAAGTACCATGACATGAGGTTTACAGCTTGAATGGGGGCTGTTTGTAGACAGCCATTGTCAGAGCGTTCCACAGATATTCTATAAGGTATGTATGTGTGCTGTCTTGGCTGTGTGCTCAGGGTCTTGATGATGTTACTTTGACCTATTTGGAAGCCCAGGGCACTATGGATGAGGTTTTCATAAAAATATCTCTATTCTTAGCTCTATTCACTTTTCTCTCAAATTTGGTATTAGGCAGGTTATGACCACTCCCTGATTTAATCTAGGAATGATGTCTAGAACCAAGCTAAACAGTCCAGTGTTGGTTTCGCCATAGAATGTTTTTTTCTCATAGTCTGGATCCTTTTAAAGATTTATAGTTACAGTATAAAGCTCGGATTGGTGGAGAGCTGCAGAGATGGTTGACTATCAGGAAGTTTCTCCCACACAGAATCTTTTGAGTTGAGCGAGAGTCACCATTGGACCACCCTCCCTCTCCCAGCATTGGACAGTGTTGTTTCAATATTCTGACATCTTCACTGTACAATGTAGGGAATTGGTTTGATTAGATGAGTTGCCATTGATGTGGCTCCAGGAAGAAACTAAACTCATTAAAAGCCTTAAAAGCCATGGATGCTCTGCTGGGGATTCTGGGAAGAATTTATGCAAATAAGTTATCCAGGGTGGGAGAATGTAGCATGGAGACATAGTTTTCTATTCCCATCCTAGAAAACATATTTGCATATGACTACACTAAATCTCCAGTGGAGCATGTATGACCTTTAAGTCTCTGTACAACCTGCAAGGGCATATATCCATGAGTAGTTTAGTTTCTTTAAGGACACTTAATAAATGTGGCACATCTTGATTTGACATAAGAAAAATAAAGCCTCCATGCATGGATTTGTGTATACAGCACTGAAAATCTACAGCCATTTACAGTACAATACATACAGAGTATGTATTTTCTTCCCAGAAGAACATATAAACATTGTTTAGAAGATTTTGTTTAGCTTCTTGTAGACTAAAATTGTGCCATAGTATAAAACATTATGTACAAAAAAAAAAACATTTTACTTGAAAAATGCTGCAAAATTTTAAAAAGTTAGAGCTATTCAAACAGGATATCTAAAAATGGACATATTTGTCAAATTCTGAAGAAGAAAAGAACTGTCCGACTGAACCCATTATTATTGCACAATTAAAGGAGACATTTACCCTATTGACCTTTTATGATACAAAATAGATGATACACCTTCAGGTAGGCTATGATATATAATTTCTAGCATTGGCTCTTTTATGTGAGATCTCTCCCATTTACTTATAAAAGGTCTCCTCAAAAGTCATGGAAAAATAATCAGAGAAGAGTCAGCTTTTACCACAAAAGAGTCACACTCAGAAACTGCATCACTTTAGAAACATCCACAACATCCTTAAACATAGGCAACATGGTTAATTAGACAAAGTGGGGCACATTTATTTACCTGGTCCAGTCGCGAGCCAGCGGCGAGTTCTCCAACGCTGATTCGGGTCCGGCCGGGATTCACTAAGGTCCGTGTGCCGATATCCACTAGGTGTCGCTGCTGTGCCGAGGTCCGCTGGAGTTCACCGCGGTTCTCCATCTATTTATTGGTGCAGGCAAGCGACACTTTTTTTTAAACATACCGCAGTTTTTCCCGGCGGAATTCGGCGCAAATCGGAAATTGCGTGAACCTCAGTGGGTCCACTTGCAAACACTTAACCAGTTCAATATTAAGAGACCACTACATCTCCTGATGAAAAGTCCATTAAGGTTTGGACCTGAAAACGTGTTGGACTGCGTTGGGTCTGCTAGTCTCTCCCCCTACTGACTGGTAAGATCATTACAACTTGTGGCTTTTATGGTTCACTTCACTAGTCTGATATTTCACCAAAAATTGAGTCAAAGGTACACAATCTAAAAAACAATTACAATGTTTAAAAATCAGTATACAATAGCATCTCAAGATTTTTTGTATTGGAATCCTGAGAAGCTATTGTATACTGATTTTTAAACATTGTAATAAAGAGTGTTGTATATAAAATATTGTTTTTTAAATTGTGTACTTTTGACTCAATTTTTGGTGAAATGTATGTGCATATTTATGATGGGAGGTGTATGATTGTAACCTAGATTTGGTACAAGAAGATGCAATTGTTTACTATTTGATATTGTCTGCATTATTGTCTTTTAGGGCGTCTTTGTCTTTGTTTAATGTTGTTTCACCCTTGTACTCTGACATGCTATTTTAATGGTATCAATAAAAGTTAGATTTTATATATTACTTTCAACCCTGTTACTTGGCTCTGTACCTTGGCACAATTCTGTCTCTGAGCAGCTTGGGCAATTCCTCAGACCTCATGATTCTCATGTGCTCTGACATGCACTGTGAGTTAAAAATGAGTGTCAAAGTAGGGGTCTGAATACTTATGACCATGTGACATTTCAGTTTCTCATGTTTAATAAATTTGCAAAAATATCTACATTTCTGTTTTTTTCTGTCAAGATGGGATGCAGAGTGTACATTAATGAGCAAAAAAAACCCCTTTTTGATCTTACCAATTGGCTGCAATAAAGCAAAGAGAGAAAAATTTAAAAGGGGCTAAATACATTCCGTATCCGCTGTATCATAGTCTGCTGGAGCCAAAAACTGAAATACAGTTATATATTATATGAGTGATCAGACCTCTTAAGATTCAAGCCAATAGAGCCTGAAATAATAGTAAAAAAATGAAAAAAAATGAAAAAATAAATAAAGACATTCATAAATAAACCAAATATAATTAGGTGTTCCCACTTCTCAAAATGTTTGTTTGTTGAAAATGTAATATTCCACACATTACTGTATATTGTTGCAGAAAAAATTGAATTTGCAATAAAGTTTGGCAACATTCCATAATTAGGACTATAGATGTTAAGTCACCTGGCAGAAAAGAATTAAATATTCTATATTTCAAATAATTTAAAGTTATGGTTCTGTTGATCCTGTGAAATATTAAAACAACATTTAAATATAAAGCAAACAAAATTTGTTGAAGCTAAAAAGTTTAAAAATTTGGGAACTGAGAAAAAACTCCATACTGTTATTCAGAGTAAGTATTAGAGAAACAGTCCTGAATAATTTCCCTATCTATCTTAAACAGTAGAAGACCGCTGGTCAACATTCTCATCCCGCACCAAAGTGCGAACACTGTGATAAAGACAAAACTATACAAACATAGGATAGTTGCCAAATTCAGGACAGAATCAAAGGAGTACAAAATGACTAGGCAAATGGTTAGTCAGAGAAATGGGCAAAGGGTCAAAGATAGCAGAATACAGAATAAACACTAGCTAGCTCAGCAAAATATTATAGCAAGCGAAGAGCACTGTTGCACAAAACCTTTTATGAGATGCCAGACTGGGGATTGGATAGATGTGGTGGGAAAAGAACTACACCAGTATTCAGACTTAGCAACGACAGAGCAGCACAAAATGACACTTATCAGCACGTCCTCAGCTGTACAGAGGATGATACAAGCACAGATATTACACATGCACAATTGTAAGAATTATCAGAACGTAAAGGGTTGTTCCCATTTCAGCAAATAAATGTTATTATTTCTATAATGAAAAGTCATACAATTTTCAAATATACTTTCTGTATAAGTTCCTCATCCTTTTCTAGATCTCTGCTTGTTGTCATTCTATATGCAGCTTCATTGTTTCCAGTGGGCGGAAATCGGACCATGGTCACAGAGGTGCTCCTTATAATCCACAGCTCTGATTACTCTCTATGATACTAGCAAACTGTACACCATGGTCAGATTCTTGGCCACTGGAAGAAAACAGAGAAGCTTTCTATAGAATGACATCAAGTAGATGAGAAAATGATACAAAAGTATATTGGAAGCATGTATAATTTTTCATCAAAGAATAACAATTTGCCGAAATAAGTATCAACTTTAAGCATACTATATTTTCTGCATTGTTAATAATTCAGGATAAATGTGATACAGTACAGTTTGTCTTCTGAAGTTACTAAAAGGAATGTTAATGTTATTTAAATGATGTGTGCAGTGCTTACTAAAGATAACAAGCCATACATATTCAACAAAGCAGTGAACAAATCATAGCAATTACCTTAAAACTTTAAGCAAGTCAAGACGCATAAGACCAAGAACTAAATGCAAGTAATAAAACACAAAAACTTGCTACTAATGTGTGAAATTTAGGCAGCCTTTATTTGGTTATTTCACTTCATGCATGTGCTCTATAGTTGTATAAATACCAAAAAAATAGACGAAAAAAGGGAAATCCATGCCAATAATAATCTTATAAAATAGAGAAACTTTATTGATAACAAATTAATTCTTTAAAATGTACTAAAAAGTACTGAAAGACCCCTTAAGAAAGACCAGCGGGTTGAAACGTGCGTCGGGGGCTGAACACCAGGTACTGTGGTCCATTGGATCTCCCTTTCACAGATTTTTATCCTTGTTTGGGTCTGATACTTTTTTCAAATAACTGCATGTTTATTTGTAGTATTTATCTGCTTAACCCCTACGGGACACAGCATCTTTTGGCCTAAAGGACGCGGACCCATTTTTCAAATCTGCCCTGTGTCACTATAAGTGGTTATAGCGTGGGAATGCTATGAGATATTCAGGGGATTTTGAGATTGTTTTCTCGTGACACATTGTACTTCAAATTAGTTTAAAAATTTGGATGAAATCTTTTGCGTTTAGTTATGAAAAAAAACAAAATTTGGCAAAAAATTTGAAAAATTCTATATTTTCAACGTTCTAAATTCTCTACTTTTGATGCAGATAGTCATAGCACCCAAATAAATTCATAACTTACATTTCCCAAATGTCTGCTTTATGTTGGCATGGTTTTTTTAAGATTCCACATATTTTACTAGAATGTTCTGAGGCTCAGAATTTAGGTATCATTTTTCACATGTTTTGTAAAATCACCAAAACCGTATTTTATGGACCTGCTCAACTTCTAATTGACATGAGAGGCCTAAATAATAGCTGACTCATAATTACCCATTGTGGAAACTACACCCCTCAACGTATGAAAAACCACTTTTAAGAAGTTTGTTAACCCTTTAGGTGTTTTATAGGGGTTAAAACAAAACGGAGGTGCAGTCTGAAATTGGAATATTTTCACAATACACTCATTTTGGGTGGAAATTAAACATATACAATGGATTAAATGAAAAAAGGCTCCACAAAGTTTGATACCCAATTTTCCCGAGTACACCGATACCCTATATGTGGTGGTAACCTGCTGTATGGGTGCACGGCTGGGCATAGGAGGGAAGGAGGCGTCATCCAGATCCAATTGCTATGTCACATGTACAGGCTATATTTTTTCTTTTTTTATTGAGGACCTATAGGGGCTTATTCTTTTGCCACATGAGATGCACTTTTATGGTACATAATTTGGGGCATCTATAGCAGAATTGGTGAGATTTATTAAGATTGTTGGTCGAGGAAATGAAAAATCGTCAATTTAGGAACATTTTATGTGTTTTTTTTGGCGTTAACCATACCATAAAAATAATAGTATATTTTATTCTATGGGTCGCCACGATTCACAAAAAATACAAAATACTTCATTTATATATATTTTTTATTTTTTTCATTTTTACTGATAAAAAGTATTGGCAAAATTGTTGTTAATTTTAGCCGCACCGTCTTTCATATGATAACTTTTTATTTTCACTACAAATCTGTTAAGGGCTTATTTTTGCGAGAAGGATTGTTCTTCTGTTTTAGTGGTCTTATTTTAGATTGCGTAACTTTTTTAAATCACTTTTTAGAGCATTTTTAAAGGGCATTAATAAAAAATCATCTTTTTTCAGAGAGAGTTTTTGAGGTGTTTTTTACGGGTTCACTTGCGGGTCTAATAACGATTTGTTTTATTATGCAGATTGTTACGGACGCAGGGATACCAAATATGTGGGGGTTTGTGTATTTTATTCAATTGTACTGAATAAAAAATAATTTGGAGAAAATCGTATTCATTTAGCATCCCCATCTTTTATGCATAACTTTTATTTTTGGCAGATAAATCTTGTTAGGGGCTATTTTTTGCGAGAACAGTTGTTCTTTTTAGTGGGCTTATTTTAGAGTGCATAAAATTTTTTAAATCACTTTTAGAGCATTTTTATAGGGTATTAATTAAAAATTATCTTTTTCGGAACGTTTTTTGCGTTTTTTCTCCGGCGTTTACCGTGCGGGTCCAGTAATGATTCTGTTTATTATGCAGATTGTTACGGGCCGCGGCAATACCAAACATGCGGGGGTTTTTTGGTTTATGTTTTTTATACTTTATTAAGTGTTTTATGGGAAAGTGACATTTTAGGGGCTTATATTTTTATGTATTTATTTTTTATTATTATATGTGTAGTGTTAGTGTTTTTGCATCATAATTTACTTCTACAATACTTGAAATTAAACCAGTGATACTCTGATCACTGGTTTAAGTTCAATACACTGCTTACAATACTATTTATTGTAGAGCAGTTGTAAACTGTCTGAGCAGCTTGCGGCATGCTCAGACAGTTTACAGCCAGACCCGGAAGGGTTCTGGCTGCCTGGAAACCGGGCAGCTCCGGGCACATGCCAGTCCTCGGAGCTGCCAGGAGAGGATCGGATCCCCCGGTAAGCGGCACGGGGGATCCGATCCATAGGGGGAAGACCCTTACACGCGCGGTCATGCTTGACCGCGGCGTGTAAGGGTTAAACCACCCGCGACGGAGTCGGCTCCGATGGGGTGTTAGCGCAGGCTGTCAGCTGTACTAGACAGCTGAAGCCGCTGCTTTGGTACCGGCCCGTTCGTGAGCGGTGCCAGAAGCAGACGTTATAGTGCGTCCTGGTGCGCTAAGTATCTAGCCACCGGGACGTACTATAACGTCTGGTGCGCCTAGGGGTTAAATTCTGTGTTCTGGGTATGAGTTTTGTTATGTGGTGCAGTACACATTACTGCCATTAGGAGCAGCGCTCCCTTTGCATTACTCTATATACAGCTGTGTAGCCTTACCTGGGTTGTTCATACATTGTCTCTCCTGGAACTTTTTAGTACATTTTAAAGAATTAATTTGTTATCAATAAAGTTTCTCTATTTTATAAGATTATTATTGGCATGGATTCCCTTTTTTCGTCTTTTTTTTTTTTGGTATTTATTCAATAATTGTGAGGGCCACCTCTGACCACTCTGGCATAGTGGAGTTACCTTTATGATTAGGTCTTAAGTGACCTCTGTTATTGTTAGTACTGTTAATCGTTGTTGTGTTGTTCTGTTATTTATGGTTGCATAGTTTGGATTTCCGCTTGTATAATTTTTTTAAGTAAACCTTACTATCTCCTATGAGTTTAATGCTAGAATAGATCTGTGTAGTATTACTGCTGACATGCATCCTGATTTTTTCTATGTTGCCTTCTAGAGCCATTGAGAGTAGCCCTGAATCTCTCTGTAATTATACATGAATGTCTGTGTTAAATGGAAGTAATGGTAATGTTATCTGGAAGGCAGAGGAAGGGAGAGGAAAGTATATTACATTGCCTCACTTGGGCTTTGTGGTCAGTTTAATCACTCACTGTACAAGTGGTAAATCAAATGTCTTGCTTTTGTGTGGCTGGATGTCATCTAAGGCACTTGTAAGCTCAAAAGAAGATATGTGAGAATGATTTCCTTTTCAGTGGGTGACTGGTTTATCACAGTTATTTTGTTTTGAGATAAAAGCAATTACCATATACAGTATACTCGAGTATTAGACAAGGCCACTAATTTTAAGACAAACAACTGGGAAAACCAATTGAGTTGAGTATAAGCCTATGGTAGGAAATACATTGGTCACAGCCTCCACCAGTATATAGCCAGCTGCTTGCTTCCTGTATATAGCCAGCTAGCCCATGCCCCACAGGATATAGCCTGCCAGCAAATGTCCCCCATTATATACATTGCCATGTGAAAGTATTTGGCCCTCTTGAACTTTTCTACCTTTTGCAACATTTCAAGTTTCAAACATAAAGATACAAAATAGTTTTCCAAGGAAGAATGAGCAAGAATTTCAGTCTCTCGAGCTGCAAAACTGATATAAAAAAAAAATTAACTCTGCACTTTCCTTTCTGATGCTTCCCGCAGTTCCTCTTCTTTCTTCCGCTGCTCCTGCTCCTTCTTCGGGTAGTCGTGTGCTGCCAGCACACACACTATGATGTCGTAATGGCTGACTTTATAATGTGTATGCTGGCATTGCGCAGGGACCCGAAAATGGAGCCAGAGCACAGGAAGAAAGAAGAGGACATGCAGGGGGAGGGGGGCCAAAAAGTTAGTACAGAGTAACTTTTTATAGACTCGAGCTTAAGCCGAAAGCGTAGTAGATTTTGATTCCAAGTGGTTCATGTTGAACCCAGTAACCTATATTGATATATTCAGTTGCTTGTACAAAGTACCTTACATGATTGGTGTCTACTGTACACAAAAGAACAACTCAAGCAGCACTTCATTCACTTCTACTGAGCTTTAATATGAGTGGTTATGGTAGTTCCATTATAGTGAATGGAATGCATGTAGAATATACACTGGAGATCGGACACTCATACTCTATTGTCCAGTTTTACTATTTGCCTCAAACATTCTAGAAATATACTTAGATTGTGAGCCCAAATGGGGCCATAGGGTAATGTGAGTAATATAACTCAGTACAGTGATGTGGAGTAGTGTGGAGTATGTTGGCACCAGATAAATGATAGTAATGATCCTTTTCCAGTGTCTACAATAGGTTCTACAATGGGAATCTCAGACTTCTGTTTGAGGTTTTGTAACAAAGAACTGGAATGTTGACACATCTCATTTATTGTAGTGGAACTGTGCTTGTTAGAGGATACAAAGAAGCCATTGTGATATCTTAAGTATCTTATATATTGAGAGTTTGTTAATAAGAAAGTGATGTTACTGTCATCTGCTAAGTGTCTGCTTTACTCCAGAAATATAACAGTTTATCTCAGCTCGCTTTAAAAGCTCAAGTTTTCCAATCCGTGAACCTTTTAAGTATAGTGTAGAGATGAGCGAACATACTCGTCCGAGCTTGATGCTCGATCGAGCATTAGCGTACTCGTAACTGCTCGTTGCTCGGACGAGTATTTCGCCCGCTCGAGAAAATGGCAGCTCCCGCCGTTTTGCTTTTTGGCGGCCAGAAACAGAGCCAATCACAAGCCAGGAGACTCTGCACTCCACCCAGCATGACGTGGTACCCTTACACGTCGATAGCAGTGGTTGGCTGGCCAGATCAGGTGACCCTGGGATAGACTAGCCGCTGGCCGCGCTGCTCGGATCATTCTGTCTCTGGATGCCGCTAGGGAGAGAGCTGCTGCTGGTCAGGGAAAGCGTTAGGGTGTTCTATTAGCTTACTGTTAGGCAGGAGTGATTCTCAAAGAACCCAACAGCCCTTCTTAGGGCTACAATAACGTTCTACTTTTTTTATTTTAATTTGCATCTTTTACCATTTTGTGAGGAATTAGCAGGGGGACTTGCTACCGTTGTGTTTAGCTCTTAGTGGCACACATATCCATAGCAAAGACCGAAGTGGGAAAATTCAGTAGGGGTTGGATTTCTATTAGGCAGGGAAGTTAGGTATATCTTGGTTCTCTGTATCGGCACATGTAGAACAGACGATGTAAAATATGTACAGAAATAACCTGTTTGATTCTTTAAGCGTATAAGTTGAAAAATGGTTCCTTAGAGAGGTGTGTCAGGCAGAAATTTGGGTTGTTTTCATGGATTCCACATCAAAGTTGTTAACTTTGTCGCCACCCTGCTGTGTTATCCACAAAATATACTGGCAAACTTTTATGATTAACCGCACTCAGCCGTCATCTTATATACCAGGTCCAGGGTGAATGGGACTGCAGAGAAGTCTGGTGCCTGTTGGTTGCTGGATAACAGATGGGAGGACGACACAGGACGGGTTAGTAGAAGAGTTAAAACTTCATGCAGTTAATGAGTGTTATAGGCTTGCCTAAAGAAATGGGTTTTAAGAGCACGTTTGAAACTTTGGAGGTTAGGTATTAGTCTGATAGTCCGGGGCAGAGCATTCAATAGAATTGGTGCAGCTCTAGAGAAGTCTTGGAGACGCGAGTGGGAGGTCCGCACTAGGGTAGAGGTTAATCTAAGATCACTGGCGGATCTAAGAGCACGGGTTGGGCGATAGACTGAGATAAGAGAGGAGAGGTAGGGGGGTGCAGCATTATACAGAGCTTTATGGATGAGGGTTATTATTTTAAACTGTATTCGAGACTGGCAGCCAGAGCAGCGATCATGTACCGATATTATTTGAGCGCTTCTTGCTCACCTTCTTTGGTTCCTCTCTGCCACCCATTGGTTTGAAGCCTGAGTCCATTTAGGGTATGTCGCCATGCCACTCTCTAGCCTGCCGCTGCTGCCGCTGCCTCTGCATGCCGTCCCCTATAGTGTCAGGGTCAATTTTGCGACTTTTGATGATGTTTTCAATGATTTTATTTTTAGGACTGTACAACCTTGTGATCACTTTTTATAGAATGCCATTTGCGACTTCGGGCGCTATTTTCCGTTACGGGGTTAAACACAGTGAAAAACGGTTATTATATTTTGATAGATCAGGCATTTTTGGACGCGGTGATACCTAATGGGTTTATGATTTTTACTGTTTATTTATATTTTATATCAGTTCTAAGGAAAGGGGGGTGAGTTGAATTTTTATGTTTTTTTAATATAATTTTTTTTGTTACTTTTTTTAGTTTATTTTTTTTACTATTTTTCAGACTCCCTAGGGTAATTTTACCCTAGGTTGTCTGATTGATCCTATCATATACTGCCATACTATAGTATGGCAGTATATGGGGATTTTGCTCACCATCTATTATAATGTGCAAATCGCACATTATAATAGATAGCCGAGATCATGATAGCCTCGGATCTTTGTGTGATCCGAGGCTGTCATGACAACGGATCGCCGCTCCCCCATGAAGTCATGGGGAGCGACGATCAGAGCCAAGATGGTGGCGCCCACGCAACGCCGGCACTTTAATGCTGCCAGCAGCTTCCAATGATCGCGGGTGATAGCGACGGGCATTTGCTTCATTATTCAGCCCTTGAGCCCTCTTCATACTCCCCCATGCGCAGCAAGATGTACGGTTACGTCTTATTGCGCTATGGGGTTAATTAAACCTGCAATTTTATCATTTCCATGCAATTTCATGGATTTCCATGAATATAAAAAACAAGGGGAAAAAGAACACATACTTACTGCATTATTGCTTCTCTATCCTGTGTTGCTCTGATGCATGTGAGGGTCAAGGGGGTAACCATGGAACCCACTTTATCCAATGACGAACCCAATGACACAGATAGTACGCTGAAGTGATATCCCAAGTCCAAATAAGCCAGTCATTGGATGGAATGGGTTCCATGACCCCCTGAACTTCTGGTGGACTACGCAACATTAAAGTGGGAGGACTGGACGGAACCAGCAGTGTAGTTGTATAGCTCTATCGGCTATGTATTGCTTTATGGAGAGTGTTTATGTAATTTTCACCATCCTACTGGGAATTTTCACTGGTTCCTGCATTCTGAAGGGGTGCTTCACTGTTTTGCAACAATTGCTAAAAGGGATTTTTTACATTGTAAAAGTTTCTTTGAATTCTTTGGTTTAAGATATAGGGGGAGTGAGGATGAAAAATATAATGAATGATCCTTCCAGCCTTAGGCCTCATGCAGACGAACAGTAGCTTACCGCCAGCCATACGTTTGGTTTCCTATAGAGACCCCTCCCTTCTTTATGAGAGATATTGATATGGCTAAGGATCTTTTTTCTGGTGACAGTACAGTACAGTGGGCAATACGACCATTCAAATGGATGAACATATTGCCCATTAAAGTGAATGTGGTTATCTGCTACCTGTACTGAAACGATATGGTACGGGTAGCACATGGCCATATTAAAGCATTTGTGTGCATGAGGCCTCACAATTAGGTAACTAAAACCTTACATTAACAACATATGACAGAGTTGTGATTCATTATGACTGTAAAGTTGTACCCGTAATGCATCTACATATTTTGGTGATTGCTTAAGTTTTATCTTTTTAATTTTGAATCATATTATGTAATATAAATACTGTATCCCTATCTTATTGTAAAACCTTAATGTTTACTTCAGGGTTTTTTTGTATATTCAGGATATTTTGTATTAAATACTACAAGATGCTGATTTACAGATATTTGTTAAAATGTCATTCCATTTTAAGTAGTATATGATTAATGACTGCCTGATTAGAACGTTTAAAAATAATCTTTATTTCATACAAATATGTTAAAAGTTTGGACTCGAAAATAGCCATACATCATCACTGGACTCGGCTCACCAAGGTGATTATCCTCTCACCCCTATTGCAATAGGCACAGGTAGGCACCAGGGGTCCGGAATCACCCAAGGAATAGAGTACTGCCACACTCAGCCACTGTTCGTCTGAATGGTGTCCAAAATCTGACGTCTGCTACTCGTAACCTCTTCCCGCTCAGCGTCCGATATATCGGACGCTGAGCTCAGTGACTTAGCGCTCAGCTCCGATATATCGGACGCTGGCTGATGCCGGTTCGGCTCAAGATCTGAGCCGAACCGGCATCGGGAAGACGGGTGCCGGCTGTGACTGATAGCCGGCACCCAGTGTAACACCCGCGATCGGAGTTGTCTCGATCGCGGGTGTTAACCCGTTTAAATGCGCGGTCAGCGCGACCGCGGCATCTAACATGTATCTGATGGTCTTTCCCCCACGATCGTGCCCCCCCCCGAACCGTTTCGGGGTGCGCCGATCGTTGCTGCATAGCAACTCTGGGGTCCGATCTGCGGACCCCAGAGTACCTGCAAGAATTGCCAGTAAGATGGCGTCTGTGACGTCATCTTACGGCACAGTCTCCAGCCTATGCAAGTTATAGGCTGACACTGATAATACTCTGTTCATGTACCATGGTATACAAGTGAAAAAAGTAAAAAAAAGTTATTCAATAAAAAAAAGTCAATAATCACTAAAAATGCCCAAACCCCCAAAACATATAAAAGACATATACCTCAAAAAAAAGTCTAAATCATAGAGACAAACCCCATATAGTTATCCCGCTCCGTAACAACCCGTAGAATAAAAGTTAATCATTAGTTGAACCCGCACGATAAACGCCCGTAAAAAAAACTGGTATAAACCCTCCAAAAATTATGATTTTTACCTTTTCAATCCCACAAAAATGCTATAAATGTGATCAAAAAACCATATGTACTGCGACATGATACTGGTGCAAAGTACAACATGTCCCGCAAAAAACAAGCCATCAACCAGCTCCGTAGCCAAAAAAGTAACAATGTTATGCCACTGGAAGACGGCAATACTAAATGATAGATTTTCCCCAATTAGGGTTTTGTTTGACAAATTTAGTAAAACGTAAGAAAATATATTCATGTCTGGTACTCCCTGTATCGTATCAACCCATAGAATAAAGATAACATGATTATTAGGCTATAGGGTGAACACCAAAAAAAAAAAAGAAGTAAAAATCCAGTACAGAATTGTATGCTTTTTCTACTCCTGTCCTCAAAAAAGTTTCTAAATTTTCAACAATAGGTGATAAAAACCCCAAAATGGTAACACTGGAAAGCATCTCATCGCGCAAAAAAAATGGCATCACATGGCCCCAATAACGAAAAAGCGAAAATTTTATAGCCTTCAAAAGGGGCCAATGAGGAAACTAAAATCCTGGCAGGCTGCAGGGTGCTCCTTCCCTTCTGCGTCTCGCGTGCTGGCCATAAAACAAGTAATGGCACATGTGGGGGACTTTGTACTCAGGAAAATTGCAGAACAAATTGTATGGTGGGTTTTCTCTTTTTATTCTTTTGGAATGTGTAAATTTTGGGCTAAATGAACGTATAAGGGAACAATATGACCATTCTAAATTCACCTCCATTTTGATTCATTACTATGAAGATCTCAAGGGGTTAAACATCTTCGTAAAGCTGTTTCTGATAGCTTGAGGGTGCAGATTTGAAAATGGGTTGGTTATATAGGGGGGTTTTGATGCTAAATATGTAAAATTTCTTCAAAACTGTATTTATCCCCAAAATAGTCAATTCTGAAAATCCGGAAAAGCGATATTCTATTTGCAAGCCGCGTGACATCAAAATAAATTATCCAGATATTTCAGAAATTATGAAAATGTAAGTAGACAAATGGGAAATGTTATTTAGCAACTTTTTAGGTGGTAAATCGATCTGCCTGAAAACGCAATGATTTGAATTTCGAAAATGGCAAATTTTTCCAAAAATTATCATATTTTTTTTTTTTGTAATAACGCAGCAACTTATCTGCCAAATTTACCACTAAAGAAGTACAACATGTGGGAAAAAACAATCTCAGAATCGCTTTGATAAGTACATGTTCAAAAGTTATAACCGTATAAAGAGACGCAAGTTCAGAATCCAAAAATCGGGCTGACCTTAAGCTACAAAATGGCTGCGTCCTTAAGGGGTTAAAGCAGAAAAGTGCAATGCCTAATCTAAATGTTACCCTGCCTGATGCGTTTCTGCATCGGTCCTTATGACCGATGCGTCATCAGAGGAATCTCACACACTTAGGCACATTCACACATTTTTGCAGCAGCACGGACGCTGTGACCCCCGCTAGTTCACACTCGAGCAGTCACAGACGCCCGGCTGCCTCTCTGGCACTGTAGTGGCCGTACGCGCCGCGCGCTGCAGCCGGCTATTTATTTATAATGTCCAACCCTCTGTGGGCGGTACTCGGCGGAGACACCAATCGCGACGTCCGCATTGGCATATGACGTGCAAGGGGCTCGCTCGATTAGACCAATGGTACCACACCACTGGTGAGCAAATCAGAATGCGAAAAACGCATCATGTAAACATTGGGGGATCGTTTATGCGGTTATATCTAGATGTTAGGACAATACATATAGCTCCAAAAGTAAGCAATCGGAGGGACTCCGAGGAAAGAATCGTTCAGAAGAAGTGTTTATATTATGAATTACTGGATGGAGTTCACATTTAAAATAAGCATTTTGCTCTTGAGGGGGTAGTAGAGGTAGAGCGGCCCTCAGAGAAAACGGGGGAGGGGGGGTTTAGCCAGAGAAGCCCCGATCACGGATTACATGGTGAGGAGGAAGCAAAAATAGTGCGCGTGTCTGCAAAAAATCAATTGCATATTGTGAAACTCTCCAAACATGTGTTCACAGAAACAGAAAGAGATATTCTGAGTAAGGGGCTATCATTTGTACCTACACCATCCTTTGACATGTTCACCTGGATAAAAGGTCTGCAACTATTCATCAGGAAATTAAAATGAAAAAAAATCTTCACACAGCACAATAGGAGACAATGCCAGGAATTGGGGTTGGAAGATACTGATTTGGAATGCCTAGAAGCATTACCGGACATACCGGAATACCTTGCGGTTGCTGCTGACCTAAAGGATAGATTCCAGGATAGGGGATACCCGACCTCCATTCTTAAAGATGCTCATCAAAATGCTCTTTCTCAGAGGAGAGATACTCTCCTGACTCCTCAAACCAGGGATGAATCTTCAGACTGCGTGCGCATCATTGCAACTTATGATGCACAGCATGAGCAAGCCTTTTGGAGATTACTACAGATGGATCCAGATGTGGGACATCTAGTGGGTGAGACTCCAAAATTAACGTACCATAAGGGGAGAAATCTTAGAGAGAGGCTGGTCCACAATATCTCAGAAACATGGCTCCCCAAACCACCATGTGGTACTTTCAAGTGTGGTTCCTGTAAAGCGTGTCAATCGATTCTTCCAAGTAAGACATACACAAGTAATGTCACGGGATGTACTTATAGAAACCAAAAATTCATTAACTGTAAGAGTAGAGGAGTTGTCTATCTGCTCACGTGCACCTGTGGATCCCAATATGTGGGAAAAACTATCAGAGAATTCCGTGTGCGCATTAGGGAACATGTGAGAAATATTGAAAAAGAGGATGACACGGTTATATCTCGACATGTCTGGGAGAAAAATGATGGAGACCCTATGTGCATTAAATTTCAAGGCATTGAAGCGGTGACCCCACAGATAAGAGGAGGGCTTTGATCATCTAGTGACTCAAAGGAGTCCCGATGGATCTGTGTGTTGGCTACGGAAAAACCGTGGGGTCTGAATGACTCCATAAACTTTGCCTGTTTTTTGTGATGCACTTTTCCCCAGATATGTTATCTTTGAAATTACCTGCCATGTCCCTCTTGGGCATGGGGGAATCGTCAAGAGCAAAATGCTTTATTTCCCTTTATTTCCCTTTACAGCGAGGATAACATTGATATCATCATGTGGAGTATTTACTGGACCTACACACTGCCATATACTTGTAAGTCATGGGGTAGATCTCTGTACCACTGTACCACTGTATTTCCTTGAGCTGTTTTAGGTATACTTTTGAGTACTCAAACTCTTATTTCTTTATGTACTTACGATCAATTATTTTAAATGGGAGCTCCATCCAGTAATTAATAATATAAACACTACTTCTGATTGATTCTTTCCTCGGAGTCCCTCCGATTGCTTACTTTTGGAGCTATATGTATTGTCCTAACATCTAGATAGAACCGCATAAACGATCCCCCGATGTTTACATGATGCGTTTCTCGCATTCTGATTTGCTCACCAGTGGTGTGGTACCATTGGTCCAATCGAGCGAGCCCCTTGCACGTCATATGCCAATGCGGACGTCGCGATTGGTGTCTCCGCCAAGTACCGCCCACAGAGGGTTGGACATTATAAATAAATAGCCGGCCGCAGCACGCAGCGCATATGGCCGCTACAGTGCCGGAGAGGCAGCCGGGCGTCTGTGACTGCTCGAGTGTGAACTAGTGGGGGTCACAGCGCCCGTGCTACTGCAAAAACGTGTGATTGTGCCTAAGTGTGTGAGATGCCTCTGATGACGCATCGGTCATAAGGACCGATGCAGAAACGCGTCAGGCAGGGTAATATTTAGATAGGCATTGCACTTGTCTCCTTTAACGAGTAGCAGACAGTCTAGATTTTGGACACCATTCAGACGAAACCAGTGCTGAGTGTGGCATACTTTATTCCTTGGTGTGATTCCGGACCCCTTGGTGCCTACCTGCGCCTATTGCAAATAGAGGGTGAAGGATAATCACCTTGGTGAGCCTGAGTCCAGTGATGATATGGCTATTTAGTAGTCCAAACTTTTAACATATTTGCATGAAATAATGACTGCCTGCTTAGAACGTTTAAAAATAATCTTTAACTTTTCACCAAAAAGAACATGAACCGTACATCTTACAATAATTTATTAGTTTATCTTAAGTAGTATATGACAAGTTTTATTAAACCATATTATATGATGTACTATTTATTAGTATTTCTGTTAACGTTCTATTGAAACATAAAAAAAGCTCATTTAGAAAGAAAAACCTAAATGTTATTGGGTTGCACAGCCATTTACAATTTGAATGAGTGACCCGAGAAGCTGTCTCTCTGCTTATTGCAAATTAACCTCTCTGTTCAGTGGTCAGATTCCAGAATAGATGTGCTAATGTAAGGCTGTAGGATTGCAATGAGTACCAAATTTATGTTTTATTTGTTGGGCTATGCTTATTTCTGGAGTGGTTGAGGCTATGGTGCGCTTATGTGTGAATGGTATGTATGGTTGTCACGGTAGATGACTACATTACTCTGCATAACTTTTTTTTTTTTAATTTTATTTATTTATTTTTTTATATAATTAGTAAATTAAAATGTAAAAAATCATTACAGTAAGGAGTAATACATATGTAGACTGCCATAAACACTTACAGTTAGACTTTGTAAACTATCAGCCTTTATGGCTTTTGTAGCATAAACCTGAATGGCTGTGATCAGCTTCCCTATACTACATACAGACAGGGCAATATTTGTTATTAGAAACTAGAGGTCCCTTGGTTAGGATGTCCAGTTGTGGAGAGGCATCCTTAGGAGCAGAAGACTTCTACTACACTGGCTGTCAAAATATATTGGTTTTGGGCACAATGGATCAAATTTTGGACAGGGCTACCATCAAGAATTTTTTGGGTGCCAAATAGGCACATTTTATGCCCCGTCTTGTACTGGCTACTGAACATATCAAATCCAGTAATTTAAAGGTGAAAATCTGTTCCTTCAGGTACAAAACTGCACAGTGAGTTCTCCACGACTTATAGTAGCACTGCTGTATTGGACCCAAATGTGTTCAGCTCTTTACAGCACATCTCCACATTGTACCCCTAAAAATACCTCTGTGTAATGGAAAAATGTCCAGAGAAAAGAAGAGGAAAGAAAGGTCTGGTGCTCCAAGACACTTAGAGGAAATCTACCACTTAGAATCTCTGAAGTAGTAGCAGTTGCATCCCAGTTTTTCCTAGTTTGGAATGCAGCTGCTACAGAAATAAACTTTAATCCAAGATTATGCTAAATCATTTTTAGTGGCTACTGGGGGCATGTAGTAGCCTCAGAGCTTCGAATGTGACTCCATACTACCGCCCGATGGTAGATTTCCTTGTAATCTTGATTTGTGATGTAATCCAAAGGAATCTTTTATTGAACAATGCTATGTGTTTCCGCTCTGGATAAAGATAAAGCCTTTGCTATAATAATGCACAAGCTTCTTTTTACAAAGATAATATATAAAACAATTACAGTTTCTACTGATATTGTATTGGTTGCCAATCTTCACAAATCATTTACTTATGACTACCAAATAACTAGAGCTTTTTCTTAGCAGATTGCTGCTTACTCAGTAGCAAGGTACTGAAATTGTCCATTCAATTTTCTATGTATTATGCTGTGGCATGTCATAACCCCCAATAATAATGTCATGTTTATAGTACTAGTCTTCTCATATAGGAAATTTACACCGTTACACCATATGAGCCCCCTAGGCTTCTTGGGCCCGGTTATGTCCGCACCCTCTGCACCCCCTCTAGTTACGCCCCTATTAATATGACTCATTAGGATATCAGTATTGTCAATTATTTCAAACCTGGAGAGAACAAGAAGTATTCCCATTACTAACATTTATTGAGTACATCAGTATAGATACCAAAAAGCAACAATGGAATAAAAAAAACTAGCGGATTGAAAAAAATGTAAATTTTCTATTGCTTTGTATTTAGAATAGCACCTTTTCATGTAGTTTTTCTAGACAGCACATCACCTTTGAGAAGTGTTGCATTGTTTAAGTTAATTAGTATGTAGATAAGTCTTTAGCAACAACCAATAAAATAAACCTGTCACAGTGATGAATTATTGTTTTGTAAATTTTTTCCACATAGATTTTAAAAATGTAATGTTTTAACTCCTTAGTGGCTTTTAAACCTGGACTCTGAGTGTGTATGCACTACAATAATGTAATACAACAAATGAAAATAAGAAAATAAGTTGCTTGGTAATTGTATCCTTTTTCAGGTCAGTCAGGGGACTAAACCACCAAAAGGTCTTTAAGGACTGGTCTGAATTGCCCTGTATGAGGCTCCTATGAGGGTGCATAATAATAAAAAAAATGTTATACTCACCCTCCCTCTTGACCTCTCTGCGCAAGTGCTCTGTTGCAAGTGAAGCTGAAGTAGTACACCCCGGTATCACTGTGTATGTGACATGGGTGTGGTGCATGCAAAGTGAGTATGGTGCATGCAACGTTATCACAGCCTTACACAGTTTCGGGAGAAGAGGTGTGTGGCGGGAAGAGCTGCCGATGCGAGTCCAATGTGCCTCATCAGACTCACATCTAGGTAAGTGTAAATGTTTTTTTTACATGGGGTCTACGTATAGACCTGATATAGGCTGTAGGACATCTATGGACCTGTACTTGATTTAGGGTCCCAAATCGCCGTCACAGGATTTCTTTAAAGACCCCATACACATTACATTTCAGCGAGTAGGAGTGAGCATTTAATGTGCATGGAGCCCCCCTAGTGTCTCCTCTGGCTCTCATCATACAACAAATGGGAAGTAAGTATCAGGTAAATAAGAATTCAACTGTAAAATCATTTTGTGTCAGGCTGTGGCCCCCTTAAATAATTATACATGCACGTTTATCCAAGTTGAATCTGCATGTGCAACATCTTTGCATGTATGGGGGCAATAACAGATTGCATAATCACATTACTCGTAACTCATGTTTCATGAAGAAAATTGAATAAGGTGCAGTGTTAATGAATAGGAAACATACATAAAGTGAATAGGCTCCAGCTGGCCCAGACAGACCACCAGTAGAATTATTTGATTCAAGTTTTACCTTCTATGTAGAATTTACAAAAAAAATCATTTTCCAGGAATGTCTAGGCCAGTGATGGCAAACATCGAGTGCCCAAACTACAACCAAAACCCACAGATTTTTTTCGCAATGCGACAATTTAAGCAGTAACTTATTACTACCTGCTCTTTCACAGGTTTAAATTGTATAGACACCTGAGGACACCAATACAGTAGATAGAAGGAGAAGAAGTTTTGATTATCATTGTAGCTTCCTTCTAGGGTCCTGGGCTGCCTGGGACTGCAAGAGGCCTTGAGTCCTGTCTGGAAAACTCTACCCGGGGTGGCATAGGTTCGCCACCACTGGTCTAGGCCATGTTGCAGATTACTTGTCTGGTACTTGTTTTCAATTCCAACATCTAGTATTTGGTGAGACTTGAACTTGACGGGGTCTGCTCATCCCTTAAAATCTTTACTTTCGCACATATAAAGTTTTTAAATTCCACTTGTTTTTGGTGAAGTATATATTTTTTATATATATGCATGTTTTTTCTGATAAATGAATGGTCTAATATATGTGTTCCAACCTAAACCTCTATAAATGTACCAAGGTGTGATTTTTTTTCCTATTCATTTGGTACATTATATAGACAGTGTTCCATTTACATGTTCAATCAAATGTATTGTACATAGTCACTTGGATCTCTGCTGACAGACAAAGCTGTGAATTAGTAGGACATACTGTAAGTCAATTATTAATCCTGCCATAAATAGTGTTGAGCAGACCCGCACCACAAAGTTTGAGTGTGTACCATAATGTGGGGGGCTCAACCCCCCAAACCCATTTTTAGTGTCTGTGATTGGTGCCGCTATTTTGTGTTCAAACTGTTTTTAATGAGTTTTCCAATAATAGTATAACAGTAAACAATGAACAATGAACTTTTGACTATTACAGGATACTTTGCTTTCACAATAAAATAGCATGTCCTTTTTAAGTATCATCTTTGACAATGGGCAGGGATTGAAGAAATCGAAATGGCTATAAACTTAAACATAAAAACTGACATTTAACTCATAGACATGTAGGGGTAGAAAGGGGGTAAGAGAGGGTGGGAAGGATTGGAGGGGGGGGTGTAGACTAGAAGGCCTTGGGTTTTTTGCATTATTCTACTGGTGGAAGCGTGAGATATGGCTTCTAGAGAGTGACTCAACTGTTATCCACATGCCTGGTTGAGAGTTAGAGGGGGAAACCTGTTCCGTGTAGTATTTCTGCCACCATATCCATAGGTGCCCCTATTTTGGGAAGGATCGTCGCTCTTTTACAACCGAGTCACATAGGCACTTGTGATTGGTTACTGTTGGTGGTTTGGGTCCAGGTACCTAATCCGGACCCAAAACAATTTTTAAAATTTTAATGGGTCTGCTCATCACTAGCTCATTAGAAGCACAATTGATAAATCTGAAACACGATCATTTGCCTTCAGTGCAGCCTCCTGTCTGCTCAGACACAATTTTTATCTATCTGTACTCTGTTATCAATTCCATGATGCATCAGAAGAGAGTTACACAGACAGCTACAGAGAGCCAACTGTATTCTGTCCACTGAGAAACAGCTGTAATTAATCTTTCTATATCCTCAAACAATGGAAGACAGCATCAGTAAATAGTTACAGAGGCTATAATGTCATCCCTGCTATCTATCTAGAGTCAGACTGGCCAAAACCAGTGTACTACAGAAAACACCAGCAGCCCTGAGACATTTTGGCTATGCCCCTCCCACTCCGGACTCAGAGTTGAATAGGATGATGGTGCAGAATGCTATCTGTGCTCTGCACCATCAATCTTCCCCTGCCAAAGCTTTGTGTAGAGTCTGGCAAGTGTGATGTGAAGATGTGATAGCTGGCGTGGAACAGGGGCACATGAGTATTTTGCGTTTATTATTTTTTAAATTAAGTTGAAACAAGGAAAGAAAGATCAGGGGGCCACAATATGAAGGGGAGATGACAGGGGGACCACAGGTTCAGGAGATGATGGGGGTTCTCTGGACGAAGTGGACCCACTTGATGAGGAGGTGAGAGGAGACCACAGGATGAGGGGGAGGTGAGTGGTGTCCACAGAATGAGGGGCACACAGGTTGAGTGCGAGGTAAGAGAGGCCCAATAATTAGAGCAGCCCGCAAGATGAGGGTGTTCACAGGTTTAGGAAGATACAATATACACTGGAGATAACAGGCCTAAAGGTATTCTATGGATTGTTACGGACGTGGTGATACTCTATACGTCACAGACGCCATCTTAAAGGCACTGCCTTCAGGCATCTCTAGGGTGCCGATCATGGGGGAAAGACCCCCGAAAGGCATGTTAAATGCTGTGGTCCCCGACCGCGTGTGTTAGCTGGGGATGTCAGCGGTAGATTACCGCTGACATCCCACAACCCCCGTTCCCTGTTCGGCTCCTGTGCAGAGCTGAACCGGCATCGTCTCTGCGCAGTAGCCCTACTCAGCGCAGTACAGCTACGGCGCGGAGCGCTAAGGGGTAAATGTACCTTATTAGAAGTGTATCTTTCTGTACTTCTTTGTCCTACTTATACTTATTGAAGTCTAAAACATAAGGAGCAGTGAGCAGGAGGTGAATCATAGCAGCTAGCATATATGTAGCGTAGAGGAGGTAGAGGCAGGGGGTTATATTCTATTTTGAATAGCTGCTATTATCCAAAATGATATAGGAATCCATTTTAGAATTTATATTACATTCCTCAAAATTGTGTATTAATAAATATATGCTAATAACTTTATAAAATATATATCCTGTAAAAAAAAACCCTGCAAGCAATGTTGAATCAAACTTCATATGAATGATTTAGCTCTATCTTTTGTATCGCATCATGATATATAGTAACGCCTTGGCAGCAAATAAATCAGTACTTTGGAAAATTCTGCACAAGCAGCTTCTTGACAGAAATAAGATTCTCTAAATTCTTTATTTAAACATTTTGAAAATATACACATATGCTATTCAATCACAAACACAATCCACATGCATAAATATTTAATCTACAGCCAACCCACCCCTTACCCTCCCATAAAAAGATACTATTATTTTCTGTGAGGATTACAAAGACCTTTATTTTCCCTTTTACAAAGTCGCCCGTAAAGTCTGAGACCTATCTATACCCAAAACCAATTCGAGACAAGACAATACAAAACAAAACTTAAACAAGACAAAGTAAAACAAAACAAAACCAAGCAAAACAAAACAAAAATGGAAAAAAAAGGGGGGGGGGTTGGGGAGAAAAAAGGAAACAAGGGGAAGGGGAAAAGGGAAAGGAAAATTCCCTCTCTCCCACCCCATCCCCAGCCTGCACCTCCTCCATCTCCTCAAGAGCATCATCCTTCAAATAGTCTCTCATAGTCTCTGTATCCATTCTTTGTATGTTGGCGTATTTTTATTTTTCCAATTTGTTGTTATACAAGCCCTTGCGGCATTAATCAAGGAAGTTACAACTGAGGATCTATATTTCTCTGGTGATGTTTTGGCCAGATGTAGTAAACAAAGAGATGGATCCAGTTCTATTTCATGTTCACCTAACTGTCTGGCTACCCGTCCAACCTGTTCCCAGAGAGGATGGATACCAGGGCATTCCCAAAAGATGTGTATAAGAGTACCTCTCTCCCTCTCACATCTCCAGCACATTGGTGAGATTGATGGATGCATTTTATTTAATATGACTGGGACTCTATACCACCTTGATAGAATATTAAACCCTAACTCTTGCATACTAGAGGCAATTGAGGAGCGATGTATCAGGCCATAAATCTGATTCTCTTGTTGTTCCGTTATCTCAAATCCAAGATCTCTTTCCCATTTTTCTATAGAATTTAGTCTACCTCTGCTCTCTCCATCTCTTAACTGAGTATATATTACTGAGAGCGAGTGTGCGATATGACCTACACCCAGACATCTTTCCTCAAAAGTGGTTAATTCTCGGCAAAAGGAGCTGGCAGGTGGTAAAGATTTCAAGAAGTGGTGTAATTGGATTGCCCTCCAATATCCCAAATGCCCAGGGATCTCCTGTGTAATTAGATCCTCCAGCGTCCACCATTCATTCTCCTTTATATAGTCCCTAGCATTTGTCCTCCCGTGCTGTGCCCACTCCTTGAATCTCTGGTCTACTCTTCCTGGTTCAAAACTCGGATTGCCAAGGATTGGGTACAGTGGGGCATTTTTCTTTCACGTTTCATATTTAACGGTTTGAAAAATACACTTTCCTCAGTTCACCCAAGGAGTTGATGATAGGAGGATTTAGGGAAACCCTATACTAGCAGATCAATTGTTTATAGTGTAAAGGCAATTAGACACTGCTTGAAGCTCCCTTCCACCTGCTGTACCACGCCGTGGCAGTTTCCCACTAGCATTCTCATATTAAAAAGCCTTGTCGCTCCGGTGTTCACCTGGTATATCTTGGTTCCCAGCAGACAGTGCCGCCTCTCTGTTGATTTGATTTAATCTAAACATATTACCCCACCATATTTCTTTGTATGACCAGTCATATTTTCATATAATGGTAATCATTCCCCGCAGTCGCTCTTTTCCAGACTAATCACTCTAGTTTGTTGGAATCTTTCTCATAACTGAACCCTCCATAACCCCTATCATTTTGTGCTCTACGTTGAACCCCTCCAGCTCCGCATCCTTTTATGGACCGGTGCCCAGACTGGACTGCATATCAGGTAGGGGCCGAACTCATTGTAGTGGGTAATATTACATCCCTATCACGAGAGCCCATTCCACTTTTGATACAGACTGATCCTACTAGCTTGAGAGGCAGGCTGATTCCATTGGCGGCTGTTTCAATTTCATGATCTACCAGTAACCCCCCCAGTCCTTCTCACAAGGGACTCCCCAGGATTACTCCCCAGGACATATTTTGCCTTGGATTATGGGCCCCCAGGTGCATGAACCTTACAGTATCCACATTAACCTCATTTGCCAAGGGGATGACAAAACATTGCATGTTATCCAAGTCACCTTGCAGCCTATGAACCCCCATAGCGGTATTTCACACACAGTTGGTGTCATCGGCAAAAATAGACACAGTGCTATAATCCTACAAGCTAAAGCTACTAAAGCTTCTTGTAAGATTTTTTCTCCATCAGCCACTAAAGGTTGTAAGTTAACTCCAAATGTTTAAACACAAGTCATATGTTTTTCATCATATGGGTTTTTAAAAACAACAGAATGTGCATTTATTTTGCTGTCTGCCTTTTTTTCTGGAGGTATGCCATTTCTGTTCTATTGCTACTTACACTAATCTTCTTAGCAACCTCCGTGGCTGCTCACAATTCCCCATGGTGCCTTGTGTTCTCTCTTTAAATCCAATTAATTTCTAACTATTTCACCACCACCCTGCTTCGTATACTACCGTATCTATATAGTGACCACTTGGCAGTTATCATAGCATGGAAGAGCAATGACAAGATTTTGCTTTGTTTTTTTAACTTTTTCTTCAAGCTATCTTAAACTTAAAAACTAAAATGTTTCTGTTACAGCGAAGCCAGTAACTTGATACTGAGGGCTCTGTTCATGGACATCCATGCCAACCCATCAATAACTTTTACCCTACCCACAGTTGTTGGGTAGGAAGCCATAGGTTGAGAAGGAGTGGTGATAACATTTATGAGATACATAGCAGGAGGATAGTATCACCTCCAAAAAAAAATAGGTGCCAAAGCAAAGAGGATCCAGTAAATAATATGCTTTCTTTTTTTATTGAGTTTTCTTTTAATCAATTTCTCGCTTTGTATACAGAATAAAAACTATTAGGATTTTTTTTTACAAAAGCAATGGGGTAGATTTACAAAAAATAGCAATAACAAATTTTTTAAATGTGTCATACTGTAGTTATTAAAGCGTCTGATTGTTGTATTAGGTGTGCACCGAGTGTTCGGCACATGGTTTTGATGTGCAGAACTTCAACATTCACTCTGTGCCACTGTAATCAAAATAAACTTCAGAACAGATGAGGTCGGCACTTTTGATTCACTGGAATCTGAAACCTTTACAACCTGGTAGTCAGAACGCGTAAGAAGAGGCTTTTTTCTACACTTTGTGTTAATACCTGTAACTTGCTGTGTCACACCATGTTTGAATAAAGGTTTCAAGATTCCGGTTGAATCAAAAAGTGCCCCGACACTCATCTGTTCTGAGTTTATGTTTGTTGGAGAAGAAGTATCTCAAGACCTGCACTGGAGTTTTGAGCAGGTTCGTTGGTGGTGTACACACACAACAGTGACTTTCCCACTGAATCGGCTTGCATTTGTTTTGTGTGTGAAGTCTCTACTTTTGTCAAGCATGTTCGTGAAAAACGCACCAGACAAGTCTATGAGACTTATCGAAAACCCATTGCACTTTGAGGCACATTTATAAAACGTGAAGTCTGTACTATTATGTGCAGTTTGCCTGTGTGTTATGTTGGGCGCCAGATTCAGGATTTCTGTAGCCTGTTCTTTATGAATCTGGTGCTCTCTGCACTTCCCCGGCAGATTAAACCCCTTTTTTGTCTAAAACTGGCGCACGGCTGTTAGTAAATGTCCCCAATTTGTTTTTCACTCATCAATTGCTACAGTCATGCATCTTTGCACACTGTTTTTCCTGTGGAAAAACACAATTGTGTAAAAAAAAGTGAAAACACTATGTCTCCTAACAAAAACGACAGTTTTTAACTCTTTGCACTCAGATCTCAACATCACTTTGAAAGAAACCGGGGGCTCTTTTCACTCTAGCATTTTCACTTATGTTCTGTGCATGTTTTTGACATGCAGAACTCCATTGCACTCTGTACCCATTATTCCATGGGTTTCAACAAGACTTGCATTTTCTTCACGCACACATGTACGTTTTTTAACATGTGTGAAACTACCATACAAGTCATGAAGGTTGCACCAAAACACATTGCACTATAAAGGACCGTGCAGTGCAATGCATTTTTACTGTCCAGTCATCAGTTTTTTTTTTCACGTTTTACACACAAAAATAAGACTCATGTTTGCACACTGATGTGATCTGTAACGCAAGTGTGAAAATGCCTTATACTTAAAAAAATGTATTTACAGAATGACATGTCAGAGCTGCTGACATCTCCCCTTAATCACCTAGACCACATCTTTTTCTTGATTTACTTTATTTAGAATGTTATTTCTAGGAACGAGGACAAAACCTTATCCATTGATTAATCCGCACAAAGAGTATTAAGGCTGAGAACAACCAGTATGTAATATAATGAAATACTTTATATAAAATGGATAAATTTGTAATAATGTATGATTTTTTTAATAATTTTTTATTTTTTTTATAATTTTTTTTTCTCTGTTTTTTTTCTCCTCTTCTGACACTACTATTTGAAGATTGTTCTATGATTCGTTAATACGTAACTAGAGGAGTTCTTGTCTATTTATGCACTATGGAATAGGGATTTGGGATACTCTGCTTGGGGGGAGGGGTGAGGGGGGGAGTAATTGGGGACTGCAACTTAATATAAAGGATGTCGAGTGAATAAAAGGGTGGAGGGTAAGACTAATCATGTTTTGTATATATAAGAAATGAGAGTTTTTATCACTATGGACTCATGCTGCTATTTGGGGGAGGGATGAGGGGAGGTAATTGGGGGTATGCAATTAATATAAGGGATGTTAGAATAATATCACAAAAGTTAAGAGTGAATAAAAAGGGTGGAGGTTGAGACTATATGGACTGTTGTGGTATATTATAAAAAATACAGAGTTCCTATCATTTTTTTTTTTACTTTTTTTTTTTTCTTTCTCTCCTTTCCCCTGTCAACTTACTTACCTATTTATTTATTTATTTATTCTTTATTTCACTTATCTCAGATGAAACATACCAATATCCTAGGATTGGTTGGTACACTGAAAGAATATGAGCACGGAGTTGTTAGTTTAGGAAGTGAAAATATAAAGGTTAACGGTTGATTGTCACATAGAGTAAAGAAGGGTTGCCCCCACTTGCTGAACACAACCGGTTGAAGATGGGAGTTAAACAAGGTAGAGAACTACATGAAATATCACAAGAAATAGGCACGGACAAAAGGAATTTTCGAGGTATTAATTATTAATAATCAAACATAAGAGCTACTACCCATGGATTTTACATGTATGACAATGGGAAAGTAAGTCTCTTTGGTGGATAAGTTGAACAGAGCCCCCCCCCTCCCAATAGGGTGGACATTGTTCTTCCCATCTCTTACTTCCCGACCCCCACCCCCCTTTCCCTTTTTTTCTTTTCCTTTTCTCCCCTTTCTGCTTTCTTGCTTTCTTCCCTCCCCCTTCCCATCTTTTGCTGCAGTATGTACATAAATAAATTAGAGATATATTAGATGTGCTCCTATTGATATAATCTGAGGATCCTAGGCTGTAATCCGCTTACTGGATATAAACTAATAAATAACTCAAGAGAGGTATGAGTTTTTGGGGACAGTGGGACCCAGGCCTCGCTATGGCTGCGGCATTTTTAGAAACGCCCAAAAGATTAAACCTCTCTAATAGGTTAAGTGAGATAGTATCCCTATGTGGGGGGAGCCTACTAGAGCGCTTTTCGGCACTGCCTACCTATTTTAAATTAGCTAAGGTTAAGAGAGGTAAAAGGGTTGAGTCCTTGTTTCTTTGTTGTGGGTGTGTTTTTTTTTCTTCTCTCTCTCCCTTTCCCCTCTCCCTTTCCCCTCTCCCTTTCCCCCCTCCCTTTCCCCTCCCCTCTCCCCCCTCTTCTCTCTCTCCCTGCCCCCCCCCCCTGGCCTCTCCCCATTACGTACTGAAACTACCTCTATCTACCTGTTTATCTGCCGGAACCCCTTCAGTATTTAATAAAGATCCTGCGTGGACATGGATCAGTTACCTTTAAAGGCAAAAGGTCTAAATATACCTGAAAAAAGAATTTCATTGTTACGCTTACTTAAAAAACAAAAAGTCTCTATAGCATTTATACAGGAAACACATTTTCGGACTGATAAAATCCCTAGGCTTTTTGACATGAATTTTCCACTCGTATATCATAGCTCCTCCCCAGACTCCAAGACAAAAGGTACTTCCATTATCTTTGCTAAAAACACCCCGTGGGAACTGTTAGATAGAAAGATAGATGAAGATGGGCGGTTCATCTTCGTTAAAGGCAAAATTGCCTCTGCCTTATATACACTAGGGTCCATATATATCTACCAAACAAGGGCCAAGCCAAAACCCTTGAGAAGATTCTCCAAGAAATGGAAGAATTTATTGAAGGAACACTTATCCTGGGAGGCGATATGAACTTGGTTTTAGATCCAAATTTAGATACGTCCAGCGGTAGTTCATCAATTTCCCAGGGAACAATAAAATCAGTACAAAGGACGCTGCACACTTTTCAATTGATGGATATGTGGAGATTTCTCCATCCAATTGAAAAAGGTTACACCTTTTTCTCGCATGCTCATAATGTACACTCACCGGCCACTTTATTAGGTACACCATGCTAGTAACGGGTTGGACCCCCTTTTGCCTTCAGAACTGCCTCAATTCTTTGTGGCATAGATTCAACAAGGTGCTGGAAGCATTCCTCAGAGATTTTGGCCCATATTGACATGATGGCATCACACAGTTGCCACAGATTTGTCGGCTGCACATCCATGATGCGAATGTGATGTTCCCCCACATCCCAAAGATGCTCTATTGGATTGAGATCTGGTGACTGTGGAGGCCATTTGAGACAAACTGGCATGTCTCTGCGCAGTAGCCTAACTCAGCGCAGTACAGCTACGGCGCGGAGCGCTAAGGGGTAAATATACCTTATTAGAAGTGTATCTTTCTGTACTTCTTTGTCCTACTTATACTTATTGAGTCTAAAACATAAGGAGCAGTGAGTCAGGAGGTGAATCATAGCAGCTAGATATATGTAAGTAGAGGAGGTAGAGGCAGGGGTTATATTCTATTTGAATAGCTGCTATTATCCAAAATGAATAGGAATCCATTTTAGAAATTTATATTACATTCCTCAAAATTGGTATTAATAATATACGCTAATAACTTATAAAAATATATATCCTGTAAAAAAAACCCTGCAAAGCAATGTTGAATCAAACTTCTAGAATGATTTAGCTCTATCGTTTGTACGCATCATGGATATAGTACACGCCTTGGAAAATTCTGCACAAGCAGCTTCTGACAGAATAAGATTCTCTAGATTCTTTATTTAAACATTTGAAAATACACACTATGCTATTCAATCAAAACAATCCATATGCATAATATTTTAATCTGAGAGCGATGTATCAGGCTATAAATCTGATTCTCTTGTTGTTCCGTTATCTCCAAATCCAAGATCTCTTTCCCATCTTCTCTAAGAATTTAGTCTACACTCTGCTCTCTCCATCTCTATAACTGAGTTATACTGAGAGCGAGTGTGCGATATGACCTACACCCAGACATCTTTCCACAAAAGTGGTTAATTTCAGCAAAAGGAGCTGGCAGGTGGTAAACATTACAAGAAGTGGTATAATTGATTCGCCTCCAATCCCAAATGCCCAGGGATTATCCTGTGTAATTAGGTCCTCCAGCTCCACCATTCATTCCTTTATATAGTCCTAGTAGAATTTGTCTCTGCTGTGCCCACTCCTTGACTCTCTGATCTACTCTTTCCTGTTCAAACTCGGATTGCCAAGGATTGGGTACTGGGGAAAACAATGGTAATAGGGAACTACCCTGTAGTATTTATTACAAATCTTTAATGTGGGGGAATAGTTGGTGCCTTGAAATCGGGTAGAGAAGGAAGTGGAATCCACGGGCACATGTAGAGAGATTGGATACCCATAGTTTTAAATCTCTATGTCTAGCCAGTCTACTACTCTTGAAAGATGTGCAGCTAGTGTAGTACTTTAGTAGTTAGGACACCCAGTCCTCCTCTATGTTTGGCTGGTATAAGATCTCTCTTGAGATTCTAGCCTTTTCCCTTTCCAGATGAAGTAAAAAATACGGGGGTTCATTTTGAGAAAAAAGGAATTGGAATCATGATTGGGACTGCTGTAGGAGGTACATGAATTCTTGGTAGTCAAATTCCTTTTTATTATAGCACCTACCCAACAGGAAAAAGTTCCCTTGCCCCACTCTCTCCAGGTCCCCTCTCACCCGGCCTAATAGGGGCAAAAAGTTTTTCCTAAACAGTCTGTTTAAATCGTCCGTTGCGAGCAATCCTAATATCTAATCTCATCCATTGTCCACTTAAAGGGGGAATTTCTCCTTCAAATAGCTGCCTCTCTACGGGAATAGAGATATTTAATATCTCAGATTTATTCAGGTTGATTTTACATAGCATAGTTTAGAATAATTTTGCAATTCTGCCATGTGGGTTAGGTAAAGAGATATTTGGTCTGGCGTAAAAATAACAAGTCGTCCGCATAGGCGGCCCTTTGGCATACCTCTGACAGTCATACCATTTTAGTTCCACAATTTGCCCTGATAGTACATAAGAGAGGTTCCATAACCAGGGCAAAAATGAAGGGAGAGGGGGCACCCCTGTCTAGTACCATTTGAATGGTAAAATAGTTAGATGTTACGCCATAATTTTAACTGCAGCCGTTGGATTACCATATAATGCTCGATCCAGGTTTGCATACGTTCCCAGAACCCAAGTAGCTCAAAGAGCTCTTCAATAAAGTCCCATGTATTCTATCAAATGCTTTCTCTGCATCAGCAGATAAAGAACGAAGGGGTGCCCATTCTCCGGATCTCATGGATCACATTGATTGCCCTGGTTGTCCCATCCCTTGACTCTCGAGTGGGCATGAATCCAATTTGGTCTCGATGCACCCACCCTCGCCAGATCGCAGTAAAGGGATGCCAGAATCTTAGCAGACAGCTCAAGTCGAAATTCAAGACGAGATTGGTCTGTAGCTCGCACAGAAATTAGGGTCTTTACCCTCCTTATGAATCACAGAGATATGAGCTTCAAAAGCCCGGTGGAAGGGGCTCATTTGCCTGTATCGTATTGAATGTCTCCAAAAATCTAGCCGTGAAGCTGCGTTGAAAGACCTTATAGTATTTTATGTAACCCCGTCGGGCCCGGAGCTTTTTCCTGGTGTTGTTGTTAAAATAGCATCCCGGAATTGCCTGTGCTGTTATGGGTCTATCTAATTCCTCCATTGCCCCTATTGGAAATCCTAGGCATCCCCGACTCTTCCAATATTTTTGTATTGATTTTGAGACCTCGATATTTCTCTCTCCTCAATATTGTACAAGTCAGAGTAGTATTTATGGAAAACATCCAAATTTGAGAGGGTAAAGACCAACTGATTATGGTTATTTACGATCTTTGAAATTATAGGTCCTACTTCGCTGATTCTCTCAAGGCTCTACGCTAGAGTCTATCCCCGGCTTATTTCCACACTCATAAAGTGTCCCGCACTCATCACCGCTGTAATATTGTCTTTGCTTTCATTGAATATCAATGATTTTTTTTTTTCTCTAAGTTGACATGATGAGCTCCCAAGTTCTGTTGAATTGACCTTTTGTGTGCTTTCTCTATTTCCACTAACATGCCCCTAATGTGGTTTTTGTGTGCCTCCCATAGCCACTGTTTAGAAATATCAGGGGGTATCATTTTGTTCAAAGAAATTGTTTATTTTTGCTGAGATTTCTTGAATTATTGTATTATCTTCCAATAATTTTTCATTTAGTTTCCAATCCCATCTCCTCGCATGAGGAGGGGGAAGGGCCCAGAGAAATAGAAATCAGAGCATGGTCCGATAAAGAGATTGGATAAATTTTTTCATCTTTAAGATGCGTTAATGCACCATGGGACATAAAGATATAATCAATTCTAGAATATACACTCACCGGCCACTTTATATTGGTCAACCTGTCCAACTGCTGTTAACACTTAATTTCTAATCAGCCAATCACATGGCGGCAACTCAGTGCATTTAGGCATGTAGACATGGTCAAGACAATCTCCTGCAGTTCAAACCGAGCATCAGTATGGGAAGAAAGGTGATTGAGTGCCTTTGAACGTGGCATGGTTGTTGATGCCAAAAGGGCTGGTCTGAGTATTTCAGAAAGCCTGAACTACTGGATTTCACACACAACCATCTCTAGGTTTACAGAGAATGGTCTGAAAAAGAAAAACATCCAGTGAGCGGCAGTTCTGTGGGCGGAAATGCCTCGTTGATGCCAGAGGTCAGAGGAGAATGGGCAGACTGGTTCGAGCTGATAGAAAGGAAACAGTGACTCAAATCGCCACCCGTTACAACCAAGGTAGGCAGAAGAGCATCTCTGAACGCACAGACGTCAACTTTGAGGCAGAGGCTACAGCAGCAGAAGACCACACCGGGTGCCACTCCTTTCAGCTAAGAACAGGAAACTGAGGCTACACATTTGCACAAGCTCATCGAAATTGACAGTAGATAAGATTGGAAAAAACGTTGCCTGGTCTGATGAGTCTCGCTTTTGCTGTGACATTCGGATGGTAGGGTCAGAATTTGGCATCAACAACATGAAAGCATGGATCCATCCTGCCTTGTATCAACGGTTCATGGCTGGTGGTGGTGGTGTCATGTTGTGGGGAATATTTTCTTGGCACTCTTTGGGCCCCTTGGTACCAATTGAGCATCGTTGCAACTCCACAGCCTACCTGAGTATTGTTCTGACCATGTCCATCCCTTTATGACCACAATGTACCCAACATCTGATGGCTACTTTCAGCAGATAATGCGCCATGTCATAAAGCTGGAATCATCTCGACTGGTTTCTTGATTAGCTCTATCTTTTGTATCGCATCATGATATATAGTAACGCCTTGGAAAATTCTGCACAAGCAGCTTCTTGACAGAAATAAGATTCTCTAGATTCTTTATTTAAACATTTTGAAAATATACACATATGCTATTCAATCACAAACACAATCCATATGCATAAATATTTAATCTGAGGAGCGATGTATCAGGCTATAAATCTGATTCTCTTGTTGTTCCGTTATCTCAAATCCAAGATCTCTTTCCCATTTCTCTATAGAATTTAGTCTACCTCTGCTCTCTCCATCTCTTAACTGAGTATATATTACTGAGAGCGAGTGTGCGATATGACCTACACCCAGACATCTTTCCACAAAAGTGGTTAATTCTCAGCAAAAGGAGCTGGCAGGTGGTAAACATTTCAAGAAGTGGTATAATTGGATTGCCCTCCAATATCCCAAATGCCCAGGGATCTCCTGTGTAATTAGGTCCTCCAGCGTCCACCATTCATTCTCCTTTATATAGTCCCTAGCATTTGTCCTGCTGTGCCCACTCCTTGACTCTCTGATCTACTCTTCCTGGTTCAAAACTCGGATTGCCAAGGATTGGGTACAGTGGGGAAAACAATGGTAATAGGGAACTACCCTGTAGGTATTTATTACAAATCTTTAATGTGGGGGATATAGTTGGGTGCTTGAAATCGGGTAGAGAAGGAAGTGGAATCCACGGGGCACATGTAAGAGAGATTGGATACCCATAGTTTTAAATCTCTATGTCTATGCCAGTCTACTACTCTTGAAAGATGTGCAGCTATGTAGTACTTTAGTATGTTAGGGACACCCAGTCCTCCTCTATGTTTTGGCTGGTATAAGATCTCTCTTGAGATTCTAGCCTTTTTCCCTTTCCAGATGAAGTAAAAAATACAGGAGGTCATTTTAGAGAAAAAGGAATTTGGAATCATGATTGGGACTGCCTGTAGGAGGTACAGAATTCTTGGTAGTAAATTCCTTTTTATTATAGAGCACCTACCCAACCAGGAAAAAGTTCCCTTGCCCCACTTCTCCAGGTCCCTCTCCACCCGGCCTAATAGGGGCAAAAAGTTTTTCCTAAACAGTCTGTTTAAATCGTCCGTTAGAGCAATTCCTAGATATCTAATCTCATCCATTGTCCACTTAAAGGGGAATTTCTCCTTCAAAATAGCTGCCTCTCTACTGGGAATAGAGATATTTAATATCTCAGATTTATTCAGGTTGATTTTATACATAGATAGTTTAGAATAATTTTGCAATTCTGCCATTTGGTTAGGTAAAGAGATATTTGGTCTGGCGATAAAGAATAACAAGTCGTCCGCATAGGCGGCCACTTTGTGCATCCTCTGACCAATTTCAATACCTTTTATGTCCACATTTGCCCTGATAGTACATAAGAGAGGTTCCATAACCAGGGCAAAAATGAGAGGGGAGAGGGGGCACCCCTGTCTAGTACCATTTGAAATGGTAAAATAGTTAGATGTTACGCCATTAATTTTAACTGCAGCCGTTGGATTACCATATAATGCTCGGATCCAGGTTTGCATATCTGTTCCCAGACCCAAGTAGCTCAAAGAGCTCTTAATAAAGTCCCATTGTATTCTATCAAATGCTTTCTCTGCATCAGCAGATAAAAGAACAGAAGGGGTGCCCATTCTCCGGATCTCATGGATCACATTGATTGCCCTGGTTGTCCCATCCCTTGACTCTCGAGTGGGCATGAATCCAATTTGGTCTCGATGCACCACCCTCGCCAGATGCAGCAGTAAACGGGATGCCAGAATCTTAGCAGACAGCTTCAAGTCAGAATTCAAGAGCGAGATTGGTCTGTAGCTCGCACAGAAATTAGGGTCTTTACCCTCCTTATGAATCACAGAGATATGAGCTCTCAAAAGCCCAGGTGGAAGGGGCTCATTTGCCTGTATCGTATTGAATGTCTCCAAAAATCTAGCCTGAAGCTGCGTTGAAAAGACCTTATAGTATTTTATTGTAAACCCGTCGGGGCCCGGAGCTTTTCCTGGTGTTGTTGTTAAAATAGCATCCCGGAATTCCTGTGCTGTTATGGGTCTATCTAATTCCTCCATTGCCCCTATTGGAATCCTAGGCATCCCCGACTCTTCCAAATATTTTTGTATTGCTATTTTTGAGACCTCGATATTTTCTCTCTCCTCAATATTGTACAAGTCAGAGTAGTATTTATGGAAAACATCCAAAATTTGAGAGGGTAAAGTGACCAACTGATTATGGTTATTTACGATCTTTGAAATATATGTCCTACTTCGCTGTTCTCTCAAGGCTCTAGCTAGAGTCTTCCCCGGCTTATTTCCACACTCATAAAAGTGTCACCGGCACTTCTGTAATATTGTCTTTGCTTTATTGAATATCAATGATTTTTTTTGTTCTCTAAGTTGACATAGATGAGCTCCCAAGTTCTGTTGAATTGACCAAGAAACTATTCCCCACACATGTACACACCACCACCAGCATGAACGTTGATACAAGCAGGATTGGATCCATGCTTTCATGTTGTGATGCCAAATTCTGACCCTACCATCCGAATGTCACAGCGAAAGGAAATCGAGACTCATCAGACCAGGCCCAGCCAACGTTTTCCAATCTCTACTGCCAATTTCGAGAGCTTGTGCAAATTGTGCCTCAGTTTCCTGTTCTTAGCTGAAAGGAGAGTGGCCACCCGGTGTGTCTTCTGACCTGCTGTAGAAACATCTGCTCAAAGTTTGACGTCGTGCGTCAGAGATGCTCTTCTGCCTACCTTGGTTGACCGGGGTGCGATTGAGTCACTGTTTCCTTTATATCAGATCGAACCAGTCTGCCCATTCGCCTCTGACCTATGGCATCAACAGGGCTTTCCGCCCACGAACTTCCGCTCACTGGATGTTTTTCTTTTCAGACCATTCTCTGTAAAACCCTAGAGATGGTTATTAGTGTGTGGAACCTCCCAGTAGTTCAGCAGTTTCTGAAATACTCAGACCAGCCCTTTTGGCACAACAACCATGCCGACTGTCTTCAAAAGGCACCTACAACAACCTTTCTTCCCTAACTGATGCTCGGTATTGTTGAACTGGCAGGAGATGCGTACTTGACCAGGCGTAGCATGCTTGGCACTCTTTGGGCCCCTTGGTACCAATTGAGCATCGTTGCAACTCCACAGCCTACCTGAGTATTGTTGCTGACCATGTCCATCCCTTTATGACCACAATGTACCCAACATCTGATGGCTACTTTCAGCAGGATAATGCGCCATGTCATAAAGCTGGAATCATCTCAGACTGGTTTCTTGAACATGACAATGAGTTCACTGTACTCAAATGGCCTCCACAGTCACCATGAGATAAGTGAAATAAAGAATAAATAAATAAATAAATAGGTAAGTAAGTTGACAGGGGAAAGGAGAGAAAGAAAAAAAAAAAAGTAAAAAAAAAAAAATGATAGGAACTCTGTATTTCTTTATAATATACCACAACAGTCCATATAGTCTCAACCTCCACCCTTTTTATTCACTCTTAACTTCTTGTGATATTATTCTAACATCCCCTTATATTAAATTGCATACCCCCAATTACTCCTCCCCTCATCCCTCCCCCAAATAGATCAGCATGAGTCCCACTAGTGATAAAAACTCTGCATTTCTTTATAATATACAATAACAATTGATATAGTCTTACCCTCCACCCTTTTATTTCACTCTGACATCCCTTTATATTAAGTTGCAGTCCCCCAATTACTCCCCCCCCCCCTCCCCCCAAGCAGAGTATCCCAAATCCCACTATTCCATAGTGCATAAATAGACAAGAACTCCTCTATGTTACGTATTAACGAATCATAGAACAATCTTCAAATTAAAATCCATGGGTAGTAGCTCTTATGTTTGATTATTAATAATTAATACCTCGAAAATTCCTTTTGTCCGTGCCTATTTCTTGTGATATTTCATGTAGTTCTCTACCTTGTTTAACTCCCATCTTCAACCGGTTGTGTTCAGCAAGTGGGGGCAACCCTTCTTTACTCTATGTGACAATCAACCGTTAACCTTTATAAAGAATAAATAAGTAAGTAAGTTGACAGGGGAAAGGAGAGGGAGAAAGGAAGAGGAAAAAAAAAAAAGGGGAAAAGTAATAGAATAAGAAATAATGATAGGGACTCTGTATTTCTTTATAATGTACCACAACAATTCATATAGTCTCACATCTCACAATTCATTCTAACATCCCCTTATATTAAATTGCATACCCCCAATTACTCCTCCCCTCATCCCTCCCCCAAATAGATCAGCATGAGTCCCACTATCCCACTAGTGATAAAAACTCTGCATTTCTTTATAATATACAATAACAATTGATATAGTCTTACCCTCCACCCTTTTATTTCACTCTGACATCCCTTTATATTAAGTTGCAGTCCCCCAATTACTCCCCCCCTCACCCCTCCCCCCAAGCAGAGTATCCCAAATCCCACTATTCCATAGTGCATAAATAGACAAGAACTCCTCTATGTTACGTATTAACGAATCATAGAACAATCTTCAAATTGTAGTGTCAGAAGAGGAGAAAAAACAGAGAAAAAAATAAAAAAATAAAAAATAAATAAAATAAAAAAATCATACATTATTACAAATTTTATCCATTTTATAATAAAGTATTTCATTAATATACATCTGGATTGTTTCTCAGCCTTAATACTCTTCGAGGGATTAATCAATGGATAAGGTTTTGATCCTCGTTCTCTTAGAAATAACATTCTAAATAAAGTAAATCAAGAAAAAGCTGTGGTCTAGGTGATTAAGGGGAGATGTCAGCAGCTCTGACATGTCATTCTGTAAATACATTTTTTTAAGTATAAGGCATCTTTCACACTTGCGTTACAGATCACATCAGTGTGCAACATATGAGTCTTATTTTTGTGTGTAAAACGTGAAAAAATACTGATGACTGTGACAGTAAAAATGCATTGCACTTGCACGTCCTTTATAGTGCAATGTGTTTTGGTGCACCTTCATAGACTTGTATGGTAGTTTCACACATGTTAAAAAAACGTACATGTGTGCGTGAAGAAAATGCAAGTCTGTTGAAACCCATGGAATACAATGGGTACAGAGTGCAATGCGAGTTCTGCATGTCAAAAACATGCACAGAACATAAGTGAAAAATGCTAGAGTGAAAAGAGCCCCAGGTTTCTTTCAAAGTGATGTTGCAGATCTTGAGTGCAAAGAGTTAAAAACTGTCGTTTTTGTTAGGAGACATTAGTGTTTTCACTTTTTTTTACACACTATTGTGTTTTTCCACAAGGAGACAACACGTGTGCAAAAGATGCATGACTGTAGCAATTGATGAGTGAAAAACAAATTGGGGCACATTTACTAACAGCCGTGCGCCAGTTTTAGACAAAAAAAGGGGTTCAATCTGCCGGGGAAGTGCAGAGAGCACCAGATTCATAAAGAACAGGCTACAGAAATCCTGAATCTGGCGCCCACTACATAACACACAGGCAAACTGCACATACATAGTACAGACTTCACTGTTCTTATTAAATGTGCCTCAAAGTGCAATGGGTTTTCGATAAGTCTTCATAGACTTGTCTGGTGCGTTTTTCACGAACATGACTTGCAAAAGTAGAGAACGCGCAGACTTTCACACACAAAAAAAATGCAAGCCTGATTACAGTGGGAAAGTCACTGTTGTGTGTGAATACACACCAAACGAACCTGCTCAAAACTCCAGGTGCACGGTCCTCTGAGAGTACTTCTCTTCTCCCAAGCAAACATAAACTTCAGAACAGATGAGGTCGGCACTTTTTGATTCACCGGGAATCTTGAAACCTTTATTCAAACATGGTGACACAGCAAGTTACAGGTATTAACACATAAGTGTAGAAAAAAGCATCTTCTTACGCGTTTCTGACTTTACCATGTTTGAATAAAGGTTTCAAGATTCCCAGTGAATCAAAAAGTGCCGACCTCATCTGTTCTGAAGTTTATTTCTGATTACAGTGGGACAGAGTGGAATGGAAGTTCTGCACATCAAAACCATGTGCCGAACGCTCGGTGCAACCATCATACAACATCAGACGCTTTAATAACTACAGTATGACACATTTAAATAACTTTGTTATTTGCTATTTTTTAGTAAATCTACCCCATTGCTTTTGTAAAAAAAAATCCTAATAGTTTTTTATTCTGTATACCAAAGCGAGAAATTGATTAAAAAGAAACTCAAATAAAAAAAGAAAAGCATATTATTTACTGGATCCTCTTTGCTTTGGCACCTATTATTTTGGAGGTGATACTATCCTCCTGCTATGTATCATCATAAATGTTATCACAACTCCTTCTCAACCTATGGCTCCTACCCAACAACTGTGGGTAGGGTAAAAGGTTATTGATGGGTTGGCATGGATGTCCATGAACAGAGCCCTCAGTATCAAGTTACTGGCTTAGCTGTAACAGAAACATTTTAGTTTTTAAGTTTAAGATAGCTTGAAGAAAAAGTTAAAAAAACAAAAGCAAAAATCCTTGCTCATTGCTCTTCCATGCTATGATAACTGCCAAGCTGGTCACTATATAGATACGGTAGTATACGAAGCAGGGTTTGGTGAAATTTATTGTAGAAATTTAATTGGATTTAAAGAGAGAACACAAGGCACCATGGGAATTGTGAGCAGCCAACGGAGGTTGCTAAGGAAGATTTAGTGTAAGTAGCAATAGAACAGAAAATGGCATACCTCCAGAAAGAAAAGGCAGACAGCAAAATAAATGCACAATTCTGTTTGTTTTTAAAAACACATATGATTTAAACACATATGACATTGTGTTTAAATCATTTTGGAGTTACACTTACAACATTTAGTGCTGATGAGAAAAAATTCTTACAAGAAGCTTTAGTAGCTTTAGCTTTGGTAGGAATTAATAGCACTGTGTCTATTTTTGCAGATGACACCAAACTGTGTAGTGTAATACAGTCTATGGAGGATGTTCATAGGCTGCAAGGTGACTTGGATAAACTGAATGTTTGGTCATCCCCTTGGCAAATGAGGTTTAATGTGGATAAATGTAAGGTTATGCACCTGGGGGCCAATAATCCAAAGGCAAAATATGTCCTTGGGGGAGTAAATCTGGGAGAGTCCCTTGTTGAGAAGGACCTGGGGGTACTGGTAGATCATAAATTGAATAACAGCATGCAATGTCAATCAGCTGCCTCTAAAGCTAGTAGGATCATGTCATGTATCAAAAGTGGAATGGACTCTCGTGATAGGGATGTAATATACCATCATACAACATCAGACGCTTTAATAACTACAGTATGACACATTTAAATAACTTTGTTATTTGCTATTTTTTAGTAAATCTACCCCATTGCTTTTGTAAAAAAAATCCTAATAGTTTTTTATTCTGTATACCAAAGCGAGAAATTGATTAAAAAGAAACTCAAATAAAAAAAGAAAAGCATATTATTTACTGGATCCTCTTTGCTTTGGCACCTATTATTTTGGAGGTGATACTATCCTCCTGCTATGTATCATCATAAATGTTATCGCAACTCCTTCTCAACCTATGGCTCCTACCCAACAACTGTGGGTAGGGTAAAAGGTTATTGATGGGTTGGCATGGATGTCCATGAACAGAGCCATCAGTATCAAGTTACTGGCTTAGCTGTAACAGAAACATTTTTGTTTTTAAGTTTAAGATAGCTTGAAGAAAAAGTTAAAAAAACAAAAGCAAAAATCCTTGCTCATTGCTCTTCCATGCTATGATAACTGCCAAGCTAGTCACTATATAGATACGGTAGTATACGAAGCAGGGTTTGGTGAAATTTATTGTAGAAATTTCATTGGATTTAAAGAGAGTACACAAGGCACCATGGGAATTGTGAGCAGCCAACGGAGGTTGCTAAGGAAGATTTAGTGTAAGTAGCAATAGAACAGAAAATGGCATACCTCCAGAAAGAAAAGGCAGACAGCAAAATAAATGCACAATTCTGTTTGTTTTTAAAAACACATATGATTTAAACACATATGACATTGTGTTTAAATCATTTTGGAGTTACACTTACAACATTTAGTGCTGATGAGAAAAATTTCTTACAAGAAGCTTTAGAAAAGAAAAATGCCATAACAGAAAAGGAAAAGTCTGAGCAACACAACATGGTCTATTGTTCTGTTTGTTTAAAAGGAGTAATCACATATGACAAGTTGGTAAAAATGAGTGACACTTTAAACACGCAAAAAATAAGCAGAGAAGAAAAAATGTTTTTGCCTTTAAAATATAGAGACACAAAGAAAAATAGTAGCAAAATATAAAATTAACCACATCAAATTGGTATAGCTGTAATTGCAATAACCTATTAAATAAAGTTTTTATAGTAAATTATGTCAAATGAAATTATCTCTACGTAAAGCTTGGAGAATAGTCAAAATTTGCAAAAAAAAATTACTACCGAGACCAATGATCAGCTGCAGCTGTAACCTGCTTCCAAGCAGGTTGTCATTAAACAACATCAAAATGGGACATATAGCCCTTGGTCAATGGCCCTCCTAAGGTATTTTTACTTCCCTAAATATAAACTTACATTTGTGTTAAGTCCTAAACTAGGCCACATTCTTATGGGAAAATGATCAGTATTCAATTTTTGTTATAATTTACTTATTCTTGTTGCCATTTGTAATGTTTCCTTGGAGATCTGCAGAAAAATATTTTCTATACAGAATAATAAACATATTTAGTTAGAACCAATTTTGTGTCTCCAGATGGCTTGAGGTTCCTTGGGGATGTATTAAGCACTTCTGCTTCATAAAGTCACCATTTCGATCTTCAGATTCAGAGAAAGAAATATGTGTTCACTTACAGATAAAGTAAAGACTGTTCCTTCATCATATTAATAAATAACCTAATATTAAATTGAAAAAAAGGTAGAGACATATTTCTTTGTAAGCTATATTTCCTAATAGTCCTCAAAGAGAAAAATGTCAACAATAAAATTGACAATGCCAGCACAGACTACAAAAGATACACTTTTTAAGAAGAAAAGTCTAGCTAAAAAGTTCCTTTCTTCTGACAGTCTAAAGTCACGAGGATCCACCACTGCCAGACCCTTCAGGCCTTGGTACTGGTTAAGCGCTTACAAGGCAATTCACCCAGTCTCAGAGAGTAGTGCCTTTGCACTTTTCTCTCTCTCTCTCCTATTCTTCCCTGCTAATACACAAACTTTGCTATATCCCATGACTGTGAAGAGCCTGATAGCGTCAATGCTCATGTGACAATTTTAATTCACATAAACAAGAAGCAGAGGCATATGAGGCTTCCCATCAGGTAGATGGCGAGTGTGTGGAGCTGTTGTGCTACAGGTTGGCAATCTGGTGGGAACTGTTTAGGAGAAGGGAATTCCTTTTTTAAAAAAAAAACATATTTTATTGAAGACCCTAGATTTAAAATCCAAGCGTTACAGTCAATAAGACATCTCATATCCACCATAGCCAGTTATACACTCACCGGCCACTTTATTAGGTACACCATGCTAGTAACGGGTTGGACCCCCTTTTGCCTTCAGAACTACCTCAATTCTTTGTGGCATAGATGCAACAAGGTGCTGGAAGCATTCCTTAGAGATTTTGGTCCATATTGACATGATGGCATCACACAGTTGCCGCAGATTTGTTGGCTGCACATCCATGATGCGAATCTCCCGTTCCACCACATCCCAAAGATGCTTTATTGGATTGAGATCTGGTGACTGTGGAGGCCATTTGAGTACAGTGAACTCTTGTCATGTTCAAGAAACCAGTCTGAGATGATTCCAGCTTTATGACATGGCGCATTATCCTGCTGAAAGTAGCCATCAGATGTTGGGTACATTGTGGTCATAAAGGGATGGACATGGTCAGCAACAATACTCAGGTAGGCTGTGGCATTGCAACGATGCTCAATTGGTACCAAGGGGCCCAAAGAGTGCCAAGAAAATATTCCCCACACCATGACACCACCAGCCTGAACCGTTGATACAAGGCAGGATGGATCCATGCTTTCATGTTGTTGACGCCAAATTCTGACCCTACCATCCGAATGACGCAGCGTAATCGAGACTCATCAGACCCGGCAACGTTTCTCCAATCTTCTACTGTCCAATTTCGATGAGCCTGTGCAAATTGTAGCCTCAGTTTCCTGTTCTTAGCTGAAAGGAGTGGCACCCGGTGTGGTCTTCTGCTGCTGTAGCCCATCTGCCTCAAAGTTCGACGTGAGATGCTCTTCTGCCTACCTTGCCTACCTTGGTTGTAACGGGTGGTGATTTGAGTCACTGTTTCCTTTCTATCAGCTCGAACCAGTCTGCCCATTCTCCTCTGGCATCAACAAGGCATTTCCGCCCACAGAACTGCCGCTCACTGGATGTTTTTTCTTTTTCGGACCATTCTCTGTTAACCCTAGAGATGGTTGTGCATGAAAATCTCAGTAGATCAGCAGTTTCTGAAATACTCAGACCAGCCCTTCTGGCACCAACAACCATGCCACATTCAAAGGCACTCAAATAACCTTTCTTCCCCATACTGATGCTTGGTTTGAGCTGCAGGAGATTGTCTTGACCATGTCTACATGCCTAAATGCACTGAGTTGCCGCCATGTGATTGGCTGATTAGAAATTAAGTGTTAACGAGCAGTTGGACAGGTGTACCTAATAAAGTGGCCGTTGAGTGTAAATCGAATATCGGTTTTCCTGGGGATAAATATGGTTTTGAATGAAATTTTACATATTTAACATCAAAAAACCCCTATATAATCCACCCATTTTCAAATCTGCACCCCTCAAACTATCAGAAACAGCTTTTAGGAAGATTGTTAACCCCTTGAGATCTTCATATTAATTACATCCAAACGGAGGTGAAATTTAGAATGGTCAAATTATGCCGGTCATACGTTCATTTAGCCCTAAAATTTACATATTTCCTAAAGATAAAAAGAGAAAACCCGCCTTACAATTGCTTATGCATTGTCTACTTTGGACAGAGTCCCCCCAATTTCCGTCTTGTTTTAGGGTGCACAGACGATGCAGGAGGGAGGAGCGCCCTTCAACTGACAGGATTTCAGTTTCCCCATTTGCCCCTTTGTAGGCTATAACATTTTAGCTTTCATTATTGGGGCCATGTGAGGGCATTTTTTTGTGGGATGAGATGCTTTTTCCAGTGCTACCATTGGGGTGGTATCCCTATGTTGAAAATTTAGGGCTTTAGTAGAAAGCTCAATTGCTGAATAAAACACTAATGTGTGGAAAAAATCTATCAGTTTTTACATTGCCGTCTTCTAAGTGGCACAACTTAGAATAAATTGTGACAGGTTTTTAACAGTTTTTTTTAGCGGTGTTCATCATGCGGGTTCAATAATTATTTAATTTTGTCTAAGGGTTGTTACCGTTATACTATATGTGTGGGTTTGTGTTTGATGATTAGACTGTTTTGTTTATATGTTTTTAATATATACTATATATATATATTATATCTAGGATTATATTGCATTATGGGCATTTTTATTGATTATTGCTTTATTTATATTGAAAAACATTTTTTTTAACTTTTCTTATTTTTCCATCATGGGGGATTGCTTGTTCTTGATAATACATACTATGCAATACTGATGTATTGCAGGGTATTAGCAGTGTCAGCCTATCTTATGCATAGGCTGACACTGTGACAGTGCCTGCAGGCAGCTATTGGCTCTTGATGGACCCCAGGGCTGCGATCGAAGCCACTCGACCGCGGGTGTTACACGGATGTTGGCTGTAGGTAGAGCTGGCACCCATGTATCTCGATGACCGTTGGCCTCTGATCCAGTCACTGACTCAGCGGCGATATATGCTCCGCAGAGCGGGCAGGGGTTAAAGAGTGGTATGTTCGGTAATTTTTTTAGGCTCAATAAGCTGTGTTGACACTTTTCTATAATAATGGACTTTGGTTTGTAGTTGGGCACTTGTCTCTGACAGGTTTGCCATCCCTGTTATAGACAGATAATGGTATCTTGACGATGGATAAATATAAAGGTTTATATAATAGATAATAGATGGATAGTGATCGAGGACAGAAAGAAGATTGATTAAATGGATACAGTCAGAGATAGATATAAATAATACTTGAGATGAGATTTCTGATAGAAGATCCATGTTAGTAGTAGACCGAAATCTAGATAGATAAAGGTAGTTTAGATAGGCGAGAATATACAACAAATCATGAAGTAGATAGATATCGACTATAGATATAGATCTATAGGTAGGAGATAGAATATGAGTATTCACCTGGCATCTCAACCAGGGGTGATCAAGGATTCAATATATCCCTCATGTCACAAAACTCAGCTACACTTAGGCTTGGTGGAACCTGAACAGACCCCAGTTGCCGCCCCCAACACGGGTCTCACTGGGGCCTGTACTAGACTTGTAGGAAGGGACCGAGACTTCCACAGTGTTGGCAAGTTCGTAGACCCTCGAGGGAAGACCACATTCCTGTAATATGTATTGTAACGTATTCACAATCGTCACACGGTGTGGCAAGGTAGATTATTGTGCGTCTGAAACTAACACAAACCTAACATCTCTAAATGCTCTCTACCATGATGGAAAAAAAAACAGGGACAACGCAGGGGGGTAGAGGAAGACGATTTGCCTGGTCGATAGTGTTAACTATGTTTTTCTTATAAACCAGAGTGTGATTTCTCTCAAAATTTAGCTGGGAGCGGGTGAATTCATCTCCACATAATTCATCACACACCAACTGGTAAACGTTATGTTGACATGTATGGAGTTTCGTTGCAACTTTATGCTGTTAACCAGTTAACATGGTGGGTCTTTAAACAAGTACTTTGGACTGAACTTCACTTGGGTTGTACAGATTCCACACAATTTGTTCCCTTCTGAATACTTAAAAATAGATCGCTCCTTCCTATTCATTCCTTGTATCTAGATAGTAGTTGTTATACCAGCATTATTACAAAATTGTGAATATGAGCCTTCACAACAACGAAGTGACAACCCTTGTAGAATCAGCAACATTCTGCAGTTACCACTTTCAAGTGGATTAACTGGGATCCACTGAAATTTTGGCTGCATGTTCGATTTTCAGTAACAAATCTGCATTGCAACATATTTATTCTACAATTGTCCCAATTAAAAGTATTTTCTAGTAATACATATGGCCATTTAATTACTTTGAGCACGCAATGACAAATATATATATATTCTTTTTGGAGCTCTGTTTGTCTGTTGAGTTTTTCAATTCACGATTGACAATGACAACCCGACCCAAAGATGGCCGATGTTCCCCTTCCTCAGAAGTCAGTGAGTTAGCTGTAGCTGAAGATTTACAACAAAATATATTTTATAGGAAATAGCAATTTGTTTTTTGTTGTTGTTGAAAACCTCTGTTCAGCAGAAGCCTAATATCAGGTCACATGACCGATGATAATAGCAGGATCGACATAAAGATTGAGAGCAGAAAGTCAATCCATTCTTCTTTATATATCTTTTGGGACAGACCTCTGTAGTACAAAGGAATACCTAGCCCAGATCTTTGACTTGAAGTGTCTGAGCTCCAATAATTTGCATCATAGCTCACATCATAAAGAATCATATATCATATAATTAGTCATGAGCTGACCTAAATTTGTAACATTGTGGGTTCGGATATGCAGAACACAAACCTGTACTTCTGACTGGTTCGGTTCAAACTCAACCCCTGCCCTCCTTCCAGACCCAGATGTGGATCACAATACAGGCGATTTGGGCTATAGCCCGGGGCCCAAGTCCATATTTTATACTGGAAAGGACCTTCACCCATGAAATCCTCATAATCTGTTTCTGGTCTCAATACACATGAGCCATTTCAGAAGCTATCAAGGTCAACCAAAGGTCTTGAAACCGCACATTAAAAGTGGGCAGAATGAGGCATCCCCAAGAATCTTGATTCTAAAACAATATATAGGAAGTAAATTATAGACTATAGGGGCTATAATATTCATACAGCCCATGGCCCATGCCAGTCTTAATCCACCCCTTCCCCAGACCGATAACACAAAATTTCTGTCATTAAAATTAGGCTCTAGAGAAAAAAAAGCACACTAAATGTGTAAACATGGGCTAAACATCGGCTCTTCTAGTATGAAGGTTAATTTATTTCTGACAAGTTCAGTTGAAATACCAAATTATGTAAGTGTACCTCTGCAAAAAGCACGAAGACCGCAATCATTTCCAACACCTCCGCATCTCACTCATACAAAAGCCTCTCTGTCTGTCAGCCTGATGGAAGGCTTTCCATGAGCAGAACTGTTATGTAGATCATAAGCGTCACTTTCACAGTCAATTGAAGTGACATAGGGAACTCTGTACACGACAATCAGTGCTGGGAAGCTCCTGCGTGAGGAAAGGGAGGGGGGCTGTCAGGATTGTAAATGGAATAAGCTGTTTTCTTCGCTGATGATTAAAAAATGACTTCACATTAATTTACACTGAATGAAGAGCCACCTTTTTTATTTTCCTTGCTAAAGCGTTATGGCAGAAAGCATATAACAGCAAATATATTTCCTGCGATTAGGTACTTAGGCACATAATAAACTGTTTATCTTGAGATGAGAATCACCATTTGTGCACTCAACATGAAGATTAGCTGGGAAAAACAGTTGCTATAGATTTCAAGATACACTGAGCATTACTTATCCTAGCACTGCATATTACATATTACTACATATTACTGTCAATTATAGGATTATATTAGGCAATGAGATATAGGAATAACTCGCTGGTAAATGATATTACATTTCTGTGTTAACAATCTTCTAAAATTCTTCAAAACATTGCTATAAAAGCTTACAAAGCCCCATGGGATAGATTATCTTTTATTTTTATTACATTATAATGTCCTGGTATGGGCCTTTTACCTGATGAAGGCCCATGCAGGGGCCAAACAGTGTTGCTTCAGTAAAAACAGTTTACCCCACAAGTTCCTGTATATGCCTCTTCCTGTATAGTAGTGTTGGAAGTTCTCCTTATGGGGACTTTGGCAGTAAAGGCCACCTTATAGGCGTGTGGAAACGTAAACGTAAATCCACTAGGGGATTCTGGTAAATATAAAATTTTGATTTCCCAGGATTGGACAAAAAAACAATGGCACTTTGTACTGCTTTGAAAGGCCGCCCTCCTGTCTACAGTTGGGAATCTGTTCCTTCTGGAATAGGTAAACAGATTTGGTTTTAATCCCACATCATATTATTAAGCTTCTTGAAAGTAATTCTTGATGTTAAGGGGGCTGCATTCCAAGGTAGTTCGAAGAGGCAATGTTTTCCTTGTACCATCCTGGAAAATACAAATTGTATATTTACCAGAATCCCCTAGTGGAGCATCAATTGCTATTAGTCTCCATAATTGGCAATGTCTCCATAAGGGGAACTCTTACTTCCTGACACTACTATACTATCTAACCTTCACAGTGGATTCTGTAAAAAATAGAAACAATGGGGGCGATGTAACATGCCTTGTGCATAATTTTTGGGAAAATGGTGACTTTTGGCCCTGTGGTGCAAAAAAAAAAAAAGGGCTTTTAAGAAGTGGGCAAGGGCAGTGACAGGTTGGACAGCCAAATTTACGTTAACCTGTTTGCCAGTGCAAGGGCACTGCCTAAATTACTAAAAATTTGGAACCCCTTAATAATTCAGAAATGTTGTACGCCACTTGCGATGATTAATACATCTGCCCAGGGGTGAAATAAGACTGCCATGTTCCCTGGGTTGTGTAAATATGATAGCCCCTACCAGTCTGGATTCAAGCTTCTTGGGGAATGGAGGATATTTCCCTTCTGCCTGCTTTCAATCTGTGGTTTCAGGACCTTCAAAAAGTCAAGAACAGATGTACAAGGAGGCGAAAGCCCTTCTCAGTAGAAAATTTGGTTTGTGTGACCCCCCCACTAGTAGGCTTGGGCCCAGGATTACCATCCAAACCGCCTATATTATAATCCATTACAGCATCTGCCACAATGTCTGCCTCCTAAAAAAGAGAATACTTAAAGCTAGTAGAAAAGAAGTATTCATGGACAGCACTGCTGAATAACTTTGCAGATCTCAATTTACACCACGCATTTTTCAATGTGTTGCAGAGCAGAATATAATACACATGTGTGATAAATATGGCCATGGGGAGGGGGGCTTTATACTACTAAAAAAAACCCCACTTCCCTATAGTTTCTTCCTAATTAGCTGCAGAGGAACTCTTGCCTGGTAGGGGGCCAAGGTTCAAAGCATTTTTACCAGTCGTTGCGGCTCTCAGAGTCTACCCTGCAATTTTTAAACAGGAGACAATGGGGCACATTTACTTACCCATCCCATCGTGATCCCCGCTGTGCGTTGTCCGACAAGGATTCTGGTCTGACGCAATTCACTAAGATTGTGCATCCAATTTCCTGCATGTGTCGCTTCCCCCGCTGAGGTCCGCCTGAGTTCACCTTCTTCTTCCCGGTGTATGTGAGTGCTGATCTTTCAACACAGTTTTGTTTTTAAATTCGGTGCAAAACGGAAGAATGTTGGGAAACCCGACGAAAATGTGGCATTCGGACCCTTAGTATATGTGCCCCAATGAGTCATAAAACTTTCAGACCAATATGTTGGTTATGGAGTTATGATCCATCTCAGCCCAAGGGGAAATACATTTTTGGGTTTGTTATCATCAGGGGATTAAAGTGGCCCAAGTCCCAAGGCTGAAACATCCTTTTTTTACAAGGATATAAATATCTCTGTATAGAAACATAGCAAATAGCAAGCTCTGACTTCTTCAAGGTTCTAGACTTCTCCAGGTAGGAGAGACCCATGACCTCTCCTGGAGATGGGCAGAGGTATGTCTGCACCTGATATAATCAGATACCTCTGATGCTCCTTGTCTTGTATGGGAACCCATTTTACAATCAAGTGCAGAGGAAGATCTTCAAGTGTGGACTATCATGTTCCATTAGGACCACACACAAGGTAACTAATTTACTAAACTGCTGATACTTGTAGTGCTACCTTGTATTTTGTACTCTTATTAACTGTATATATCTCTATTGTATATAATTTTTAGTGTGCCCTTAAGGCAATTAAATATAAAATTTAAACAGTGTTGCTCTTTTGTCTCGATCCTATTACGAACTGGACTTATATTAAAGGAGAACTTATATTAAAGAGCAGCTTAATTTGGCTGATAAGGTTCTGTTTCACTCAGGCTAGTGAAAGGGGTCTTATAGCCATTCAGGGTTGTGATTTATTGTTGTGCCATATCCATAAGTTGTGTGAACAACTTTAAATCACTTCCTGCGCCTCTCAGAACCTGTGCCTTCTGGGAGTATCTAAAAAAGAGAATTAAGTGACCTTGTGTACCCTTCAGGGGTCTGAAACGTCATGGTTTACTTCACATTGGTGGTAAGCGTTGTGGGATTGAGATAATAGTGTGTGTGAGTGTGTGATCCATATTCCCAGAGACTAGAGATTACCAATAGCAGCATTTGCATTGGGATCTTAAGACCAATTCAGCACTAGACACAGGCAGAGAACAATAACAGTAAAGGTGTGAGATACAAGTTGCATTTTTTTGTTAGTACCAACAGCTGTAAGAATGGCCCTAGGAACAGAGGCAGAAAGAATGGTGCCACAGCTGTGGACATTACTGAGGACAATGCAGCTGGACCAGGAGGAGGTTGGAGGCACTATTGTTAAAGATGAGGGGGAGCTCTGCCCAGACTCCCCAAGGAGCCAGTCACCAGTGGTCAGTCCCACATTTGACCGCCAACTGCCTGCCTGCCCGCCCACCCACATGGTCTAATGGGCTTGGCGGCCATCTTGCAAGCTGCCTTCACCAGTTTACAGGCGGGCAACCATGCTGCATATGAGACCCTCCTAGCTGCTGTAGAGTGCTGAGAGCAAGCAGAGGCTGATTGTGATTGTGAACACCAGCTACAGATGCTCCAGCTATGACAGTGTTGCTGAAAAACCATGTGCCACAGCTGCGGACTGAGGACTTTCCCCTGCTGGATAAAGGTACTGACTTGGACACTTTATTGCTGGCTTTTGAAAAAAACTTGTCAATGGTACCATCTAATCGCAGACCAATGGGTGTGGTAGCTTACCCCTCGTCTCAGAGGGAAGGCCCTGGAAATATTTGGCTACTTGTCTAATGCGACCATCCTGACGTATGAGAATATCAAGTAGGCTCTGGTCTGTCAGTACAACCTGACCCCTGACCTGAGTCCTACCGGAAGAAGCTCCAGAGTTTGCAGCGGGGTTATGCTGACTGACCACTAGAGAACCCTCCTCAGAGAAGTGGACCTATGGACCTCAGGACTGGGATGTATTACCTTCCAGCAGCTGAAGGAGCAAATCGCCATTTAGCAGTTTTTGTGGAATTGCCCAGAGGATTTACAGCAGCACAACTGTGACCAAAAGCCGAAGGAGGCTTTGGAAACAGCTGGCCTGGTGGATGAATAAAGCTACTCTGGAAGCCAGGAGACCTACTGGTTGGAGAGGGGTTAAGACTAACACAATCCCTGTTATCCCTGCCCTGCACGCAACGGGGCACCTACCCATGCTCCCCTCTCCATATCAGTGGGTGAATCCCATCTTTGCAGACAGCCTTTAGACTTCAAGGCCATGTGCCCACAGCGCCAGAAAGGCCTAGGACCATCCCTCACACCCTCTCCTGTTTTGTTTGTGGGTGGGGGTGGTCGGAGGACCCATGATGATTTGCTTGACCCTTGTATGGCCTGAACTGCTGATGTCCCCACAGGATATGATTTCTTAACTGTTTCTAGAGTTGGAGGAACTGAAATGGCACTGCCCATTGCCAAGGTGTATTTGAACTGGGGTACAGGGAGAGGCAAGAGAGAGGTGGGCATGTCATCTGACATTCCTGTGAGTGTCCTGCTAGGAATGGACTTGGGTCAGCAATTGTCACAGTATGTGACCCCAGAACCATCAGGGACTGATCCCTCAGACAACAATATCCAGCCTGCCGCTGTAACTGATACTGTGATTGACTGGTATGAGTGATGTTGATACTGTCAATGATATTAATGTGTGTGACTTACCTACTGCTAGGAATGTAGGGGTGGGTAGGGTCATGGGTCCCACTTTGCCCTTGGGGGAGGGGACGATCCAAGCAGAGGGTCAGGCTACTATAAGAAGTGGCCTGTCAGCCTCTGCATACCTGTTGTCCTAGTAAAGAGAGAGGCAGGGGACTAACAGCTGTGGGGGAAGGACTTGCAGGGAAGGATGGGAACATGCCTGGACCAGTGAAGCGTCCAGGTAAGGACTCCATGCAGAGCTTACCCTCAGCCGGACTGTCTCATAAAAGGGCCTGTCCGTCTGCCTTGGCAACTAAGTCAGAGGCAGATAGGAAGTGGATGCCACCTGTGGTCAGAGTGATCATTGCTGCTGGGGCGGCGCAGTCGAGTATTGTAGCATTGGTAGAGTCTCCCTTGGACTCTGAATCCATGCAGGCCTGGGACCAAGGGCGACTGTACCAGGGGACAATTCAGCAGGGTACACCAGAGGTGTGGCCCAAGGAGGAACTCATTGGCATCCATCACATGGACCCCAGAGACCAAAACCCATCCCAGTTTTCACCCCTCACCCACAGGTATTGCATATGTACAGCCTTATGTGGTCTCCCCCAGCAACCCTGGGACTCAGCACTTGCCCGGGTATGCCCAGTGCTGGCGTCGGCCCTGCTGGACACTGCACCTAGGTTTAACGTGCTGACAGATTAGCAGCCTCTCTGAGCAATGAATGTATACACACTACATAAAATATATACAAACAGCACACAAACCATATGCAAACATAAACATCACCCAATATATGCAATTATTATACACTCACCGGACAATTTATTAGGTAGACCATGCTAGTAACGGGTTGGACCCCCTTTTGCCTTCAGAACTGCCTCAATTCTTCGTGGCATAGATTCAACAAGGTGCTGGAAGCATTCCTCAGGCCGCCAAAAAGCAAAACGGCGGTAGCTGCCATTTTCTCGAGCGGGCAAAGTATTCGTCCGAGCAACGAGCAGTTTCGAGTACCCTAATGCTCGACCGAGCATCAAGCTCGGACGAGCATGTTCGCTCATCTCTAGCATTAACTCATTCTAACTGTCAATTAAAGCTTTTGTTACTCATAATATGATTGCACTTGTATTTCTGTATGTGATAAAAGCATCTTACAAACACACAAAAACCAGAGGGCAACAGATCATGTGAAAATATAATATTTGTATCATTCTCAAAACTTTTGGCCATCACTGTATTATTATATGTTTGTATGTAAGGCACACACCATACACAGGCCGAGTTATATAAAAACTGGTGCAATTTACCTTAGTGCAGTTTGCACTTTCTTTCTTTGTACAAGTTGCACAACATTTAATAGTGTCACAGGCTCTTAGTGAATCAGGTATGTTTTGAGGAAGCGCAAACAGTGGCTTTTTTTTTTTAAGCACTTCCACGCTCATTTAGAATAGAATTGGGCAGGGGCATAAGGATCTGGCCCTTAGATACAGTGGTATTAGTGGAATATTGAGCACGTTGGAACCTCTACACGTGAATAAGTAAGTTCTGTGCACAGCAGTTGGACAGGTGTACCTAATAAAGTGGTTGGTGAGTGTATGTATCATTACAAATACAGTCATGGCCATAAGTTTTGAGAATGATACAAACGTTAATTTTTACAAAGTCTACAGCATCAGCTTTTATAATGGCCAAATTATTACTCCAGAATGTTTATAAAAGATGATCAGACATTAACAGCCAATAATGCAACATATCATTTGTCCCAAACAACAAATTAACTTATTGCAGGCCTGCCTTAAAAGGAGCAGCTAACATCGTTTTCAGTGATTGCTCAGTAACATAAGTGTGTGTAATGAGGACAGGGCTGGAGATCAATCTGTCATGATTAAGTAGAAATCACAACCACTTTAAAAGAAGGCTGGTGCTTGGCATCATTGTTTCTCTTCTGTTAACCATGGTTATCTCTAAAGAACACGTGCAGTCATCATGACTGCACAAAACTGGCCTACAGGGAAGAGTATTCGCAGCTAGAAAGATTGCACCTCAGTCAACAATCTATCGCATCATCAAGGAATTCAAGGAGAGGGTTCCATTGTTGCCAAAAAGGCTCCAGGGCACCCAAAAAGGAACAGCAAGTACCAGAACCATCTTTAAAGTGTTTCAGCTTCAAGGAACGGGATACCAGCAGTGCAGAGCCTTGATGCAGTCAGGCAGGCAGGCAGGTGTGGTGCATCTGCACGCACTGTGAGGTGGAGACTTTGGAGCAAGCCTGGTGTAAGGAGGGCAGCAAAGAAGCCACTCTCCAGAAAAAAAATAAGGGACAGACTGGGATTCTGCAAAAGGTACAGGGAGTGGACTGCTGAGGTCTGGGTAAAGTCATTTTCTCTGATGAATCCCTTTCCGATGTTTTGGAACATCTGGAAAGCAGACTTGTTGGGAGAAGACAAGGTGAGTGATAACACCAGTTGTCTCATGCCAACTGTAAGCATCCTGCAACCATTCATGTGGGGTTGCTTCTGACCAAGGAAATCGGCTCTCCACAGTATTGCGCTAAAACACATCCATGAATAAAGAATGTCCTCCAAGAGCAACTGCTCCCAACCATCCATGGTGTGAACAATGCCTTTTCCAGCATGATGGAGCACATTGCCATAAAGCAAAGGTGATAACTAAATGGTCCAGGAGACAAACAACAGAGTTTTGGTTCCATGGCCTGAAACTCCCCAGATCTTAATCCCATTGTGAACTTGTGGTCAATCATCAGAGACGGAATGGACAAACAAAAACCAACAAATTGTGACAATATGCAAGCAATTGATTGTACAAGAATGGACTGCTATCAGTCAGGATTTGTCCAGAAGTTGATTTAGAGCTGCCAGGGAGAATGGCGAGGTCCTGAAGAAGAGGAGTCAACACTGCAAATATTGACTTGCTGCGGATTAACTCATTCTAACTGTCAATTAAAGCTATGTTACTCATAATATGATTGCACTTGTATTCTGTATGTGATAAAAGCATCTGACAAACACACAAAAACCGAGGGCAACAGATCATGATCATGTGAAAATATAATATTTGTATCATTCTCAAAACTTTTGGCCATCACTGTATTATTATATGTTTGTATGTAAGGCACACACCATACACAGGCCGAGTTATATAAAAACTGGTGCAATTTACCTTAGTGCAGTTCTTTCTTTTGTATAAGTTGCACAACATTTAATAGTGTCACAGGCTCTTAGTGAATCAGGTATGTTTTGAGGAAGCGCAAACAGTGGCTTTTTTTTTTTTAAGCACTTCCACGCTCATTTAGGAGCACAGTTTTCTAAACTTTAGGACAAAATGCAAATGTAACACAATTGTGGATATTGTGGTTTTCATGAAAACTTAGACAAAAAAAGCAATAATATATCTGGGACACTATGTACTATACAGACCACACATAGCATACCCTATATTCACACATGCACAGAACAAACTATATGCACACAACATACACAGCACATACCAGCGATGGCTAACCTATGGCACGCGTGCCACATGCGGCATGCAGAGCCATTCCTGTGGGCATGCACGCTGTCACCAATGAACCTCTGGCTGTCGGGAGCGCTGAATGTTATTGTGGTTCCCATAGAAACCACTGCCGGGAGAAGAGAGCAGTATGATACTGCTGCTCCCACATAATAGAATTGGGCAGGGGCATAAGGATCTGGCCCTTAGATACAGTGGGCCCTGTCACTGTTCAATGTGCTCTGTTCTCTTGCAGACAGCCGCGGGACCCCTGAGTACAGTAATGAAGGCACAGTCATTGCTCTGTGTCCCCCCTGCTAAAGCAGGGATTCATACAGAGGGCTGGGTCACCTGACCCGACCAGCCAACAGGAGAAGAGAGGAAGGGCAGAAGTGTGAGCATGAAGCAAAGAGGAATCACCAGAGCCCGGGCTGCATGTAGCAGCTGCAGTATAGTAAGGTAACAAGGGACATACACAAAGTATAGGATCAGCTCGTTACCCCCTTCTCCCCTGCTATCCTGGAAAGATCCCCCTGACAAAGCTGCCTGTAAATAAGGCAGATCAATAAACTACATCTTGCAGCTATTGCATATATTTCCAGCTCCCTCATATCTATCTATCTTCAATCTATCATCTCCTATCTATCATCTCATATCTCTCTATCTCTCTATCTCTCTATCTATCTCATATCTATCAATCTATCTATCTCATATCTATCTCTCTATCTATCTATCCATCTATCTATCTCATATCTATCACTCATATCTCTCTATCTATCTCAATCTCTTCTATCTCATATCTCTCTACATCTATCTCATACTCTCATCTATCTCATAACTCTCTTCTATCTCATATCTCTCTATCTACTCATATCTCTCTATCCTATCTCATATCGTCCTCTCTAATCATTATCCCTATCATCCATCCATCTATCCAAGATGCGAAAGTAGGCAGCACTCCAAAGCTTCCAGTGAATGTGTTATTCTTTACTCTATGTTAAGAGTACAGCATAGTACCGCGAAATTGTACTCTTAACATGGAATAAAGAATAACACATTCACTGGAAGCTTTGGAGTGCTGCCTACTATCATCTGTCTATCTATCTATCTCATATCTATCTATCTCCTATCTATCAATCTCCTATCTATCAATCTCATATCTTTATATCTACATCTACATTTGCCTTTACAAACGCTCAAGACCGGCATGCTGCCCGATCTACATTTCCAGTGAAATGGATGTGATTGCTAACAAGTATACGATGTTTGTTAGGAATCACATCTGCTGGAAATGCATATGCTATCCACCAAGAACCGACCCTTGGCATTTGCATTGCGTTTTTAAGTGCAGTGCATACACCACGTGTGAACGCACACTGAGGCCGTCTGCCTATCAAACTATTCTGTATATCAGAGCACACGGCTCTGTGACTGCTGCTAATTGACAATTTATTATGGAGTGGAGGCTGCTGCTGTACTTAATAAGAGGGTTTCTAGACAGTATATTAATAAGAGAGGCTCCTGCTGGACACTAAGTATAATGTGTATGAGTATGGTGCTGTGGGTATATGTATGTGTAACATATATGTGTATTTATATTGTATAAAGTGACGGGAGGGGCGATGGTGAGATTTTAGGTACAGCATATGGGGGCCCAGATCTGGAGTTTGCATCCGGGCCCACTGGTGTCTTGTTATGCCACTGGGATTGGGGTCACGTATAAAGGTCAGCAGACTATATGTGACATATCACATAGCTATAAATAAAATATGTCAATATTAAAATGGGGCAATTCTATCTTTAATGATGGTTATCAGCTGCAGGTGTACTTGAGCTCTGCCCCCAATCCTTCCCCTGAACAGTATACAACAGTTTTAGGCAAGCAGAGGACAGCCGCAGTACACTGCCATGATTTTCTAATCTTTATTATACCCAATAGTCCCAATATTTAACACCTATGTGTTTTTTTTTTTTTTTTTTAATTTTTGTGTTGGCACTTTGCTATAAGGAAGTTGGGTTTAGGTTGCATTTTGGGCACTCTCTAAAAGGTTCGCCATCACTGGCATATACTATATGTAAAATCACAGCAGCATACAAGATAAGGCTGACAGAAAGATTGTTTCCAAATTTTGTCAACTGGTGTATCCTTTTTTTTTTGCTGCTAGCACATGTGCTCCTTGATAATATGGTTACCTTTTCATAACTGGAAAGTGAAGTGCCCTATACAGCTGTCCCCTGTATAAGGCACCTCCTAAGGTTACTCATCCCTATATGCCAGGGCCTGAGTATGCATCTCATATTCCCTTTATAATTTGCTACATATTTTTGTTGCCGCTAGTGTTAAACAGAATGAAACCACAAAGTTCTGCTGAACTTTGCAGGTTTGCGTCCCCAGACCCGAATCTAAAAATCAGTCAGAAGTTCGGGTTCAGCTCAACCCCCTCCGCCAATAACACCCGCACTCACTGCTGGCACAATCACAAGTGTTATCTATATAAGTGCCGTCGGTGGCATATAAATCAATGTGTCGCATGTGCTTCTCCACAACAAAAGCGGCTTTTGGGGAAGATTGTTGTTCCCTGATGACGTCACAGGCAGCAACGATTTCCCCCAAAAAGACAGAGCCCACTGGAGTTTAATTGCCTCAGAAATTTAATGGGTTAACAACCAAAATCGGTGCCAACACTGATTGCAGGTGTTAACCAGGGGAGGGCAAGTTGGTTACCAGGAGGAGAAAAAGTTTAAGTATTTTAGGCACATTTTAAACATTTTAGACATTTTTCCTTTGCATTCTACATATATTTTTGTGAAATAGAGAAATAGAAAAATGAATTGCAACTATGAAACCAAAGCTGCAGAGATGGAATAACCTCTCATATTAAATCATTGTGTTTGATAGATAATTATATCCAAAGATTACATCATTATCTCATGTCATTCTATTTACTCAGGCGGAGAATCATTCTTGTGTACGTCGTCTTATCTGATGATTCTACTAACAGACCTGTGCTTAGAGCTAGGATTTAGCTAATTTCCCTCTTGAGAATTACAAAGAAATGTTATTCATCTTAGGCTCAGAAAAAACACATCTCATGATTACCAATAAGACAAAACAAGACGTAGGTTCTGTGAGCAAACATATCGGATTTAGAAGGAAATGGATCAGAGTAAAGTAAAAGATTACATCACTGCCATACGTGGAAACGTGTCTTACCACTGAATGAGTCTTTATGGAAATATTTACCCAAATAAATTGGACTCATTCATTGCAAGGTTTTCAATTAATGCAATTATAACAATTTTGAGGTAATACATCAACCAAAAACATAAATGATAGCAAATAAACCATTATAGACTGAACCAGAAAACTGGATGCATTTACAAAAATAAATACATATTTTTTTTACATCTTTTTGTTACTTTTTTCCTAAAACATGTAGGATCCCAGCTGCTGAGTTTGTAACAGAAAAAGCTGCAGTCAAGTGAAAGATTTCTCATTAACATGTAAATAATTCATGTAAAGCAATTGTCCTAGATTTAAGCTGTTTGTGTGTCGCAACAAGTCTGCCTATATAAGCGGTTATCTGTTCTGTACCATAAAGAGTCGGAGGATACAGTATTCTATTAAGCGCTTACTAACTGGTTTATGATGGATCATAATTGTGAAATGTACCGAAAACATGTGAGTAAATACTTAGCTATTTAGCTTTATCAAAGCTTCTATTTAGCACCTTATGCTAATGTCTTTTCACATGATTTCTGACTTAGAAGGTGAAATATGGTTTTGGTGTGAGATGGTAACCTAGTGAATTAACATATGTAAGACGCAGCTACTTTTGGCCTCCAAGGCTGGTCAGTTTTCATTATTTTTGCATTTTTCATACGTGTTCTTTGCGTTTTAACTGCATTTTCAGAGCATTTTTCACATGCTTTAACGTCCGTGCCAAAAAGCTGCACTATCTGCAGTTGGCAGAATAGATGATGTTTATTTCTGTGTGAACTGTGGCTTAATGCTTGTATTTGCATTAAGTGAGCCAAACCCTGCTCCTTGCATTTTAGTCCTGCTCTGCAAGGGTTACTAGCCTGATGGACAGTTCCCCCAGTGTACTGCGGGAGGCCTATCCGGGATCGGCCTTACATACCTGCCTAGTCCCATCATACCTGGCTGGTTATTTTTAGTCTTGTCTTCCTGTGTATCTAGTGCTCCTGCTATCTTGTTTTGGTATTCTGTGTTTACCTTCTAGTGTTATCCCGCTTTCACTGTCTCAGACCTATGTTAGTATTCTGTGCACCAGTGTGAACACTGGTCTGTTCCTGTATTCTGGTTACTTGTCCGCTCCACCATCCAGCAACTGCCAGATGAACTAAGTCTTCCTGTCATCTTCTAGCGTCGCTCAGGGTCCATCAGTTAGGTTCCTGATAGTGGGTTTGTCCCTATCAGGGTGGTTTATCTGCTTTAGGCAGGGCCTTAGCCTGCCGGGACATCGCAGGTTGAGTTTGGCCCCACTTACCTAGTCTGACAGGTAGCGCCAAGCCTGGTTGTGGTTGCGCTGGTGCTGGACAGGTGCTGACACATGTATGTTTAAAATCACACAATTCTACAATTGGTACCCACATGCCACTTCCTGCTTTTTTCATAACATCTATCAACCCCTCCGTTAAAAATGGACTCGCTATGCACGTTTTTCATGCATCCCACTCACTTGAATGGGGTGTGAAAAATGCGCCTGTGTGTGCGTGAAAAAAAAAGCAGTTCTGGAAAAAACCATTGAATACACGTACATGTGAGTTCTGCATGTAAAAAACACATGCGGAACATGTGCGTGAAAGCCTTAAGATTAAACTTCCACCTACCAGCGAATGGCACCCCAGATTTGCTCTTTACCAGATTTACTAGATTTAAGTCTCTTGTTAAAGAGGTAAGTGGTCAAGTGCCGGTCATAACACCAGGTGTCCTACCTGACGTAGGTTATAACTATAATCTGCTCCGGAAAAGTATATTTTGTGGGCTGTGTCAGTGAGTTGTATTTGAAAATCAGAGCATTATGAACGGAGCAATACCAGACATAGGAGTGTTTTTTAAAATATTTTTTACGATAACAATTTTATCACTAAAGTTTCATTTTAATTTTATATTTTAAACATTTTTTTTACAATATTTTTTCTTGGTTAGAGCAAAAACAGACGATAACGACTGACCAACAGCCACTACGTATAAACAGATGAATATGTATTGCATTCAGAGCAGGTGGTGTGAAAGTTTTAGTGGTGCACATACCCCAAGATAGCACAGTTCATATACAAGGGGGACAAATATATAGTTGAAAGGATGGCACTCACCAACATCCTGTTGAAATTAATATCTTCTTTATTTTGGTAAAACCAGTACTCACATATAGGATGTGCAAGGGAGAGAGTGGGGGAGTGATGCTCACAAGAGGGCCAAAATGTATATATGCATTAATCCTATATTCATATAGTTACACATTTTAGAGATATTACTCGTGTCAAATATTGATAGATAAGTTATAATAACTAGGGGTTTGTACTAACAGAAAGCTGTAATTATTTTAGAATAGGTCCCTACTAGTGCCTATTTTCTCAAAATTCATGCTTATGATGCAGACCACTACACCTAAATGCCATATGTTTGCCATATGTGACCTGGTAGCTGACAGATAATATTTTACCTAATCTGAGCTAATTTAGGGGCAGACATTTCTATGGAAAGCTGATAAACTGTATTGAACACCATAAATTGATTTACCATTTCATTTCTCATTAACATATAGTTCTGAATAATAAAAATCCGGTGACTCAAGAACTATTTCTGTATTTCTCCATATTTTAGGAAACACTCTTTGATCTGTTAATCTCTTGTCCACCTGCTGATTCTAAAGTACCCGAAAACCATGTAAACTTTGGTTTGAATGCTAAACATAATGTAAAATAATGTCAACTAATTAAACTGCATTCATTTATAGCTGAGAACTTTCAACCTGGAGATTTGACTTGCTGAATGTAACAAGGACTAAAGTAATTAGCAGAACCTCATGGGGGATGAGCGTATAATGGTAGCTGTTAAATAATGAAAAAGTTATAAAAGCATTCTCATATTGTTTACTACTGTTTATTTCTTCTTTATGAAATGGATTTATTTCTGGAATGTTCTTTAGTCTAAGAAAATAGCTCAATTCAAAAAATAGATTGGTGAATCGTTTTTCCCCCTTGATTAACTTGTTACAATTAAAAGTTTTCTGAAACATTTTTTTTAAATAGTTTCCAAAAGTCTTTTTTGAGCTCTCTGCGTTATATCTGCTGCCCCTTTTCAACAACAAACACAACAATCTGAATCCAATTCACTCACCTTTTAAAGAAACTCTGGGATTATATATAGAAAAAAATGAGATGCCCATCGTGAAGCCTTATACAAAGTCAGAGAAGGGCTTTTGCTAGTATCTCATGAATAAGGAACACACATCTCTAATCTATTTTTCTCTAGAAGACATTTTTACACTAAAGTATTTAGCTGTTATCAAACAACCAAACATTTTAAAAGGGTTGTCCACTTTTAGTAAATATTTGATACGGTTTGTATAAGGAAAAGTTATACAATTTTCCTATATACTTTCTGTATCAATTCCCCACGGTTTTCTAGATCTCTGTTTGCTGTCCTACTATAGCAAGATTCTTTGTATACTTCCAGTGTATAGAAATCTGTCCATGTGATGTGATAGACAGGCTGGTGCACGAGCCGTGTTTATTACAGAGAGTAATAGGAGTTGTGTGATATTAATGATTCATGCAACTGCACCTCCATCACATCACATGGACCGATTTCTATTCACTGGAAGTAAAAATGGAAGCTTTCAATAGAAGGACAGCAAGCAGAGATATAGAAAACTGTGAAGAATTGATACAGAAAGTATATTGGAAAATTATAAAACTTTTCCTTACAAAAACAATATAAATTATTTGCTGTAAGTGGACAACCCCTTTAAAGATATAGAGTCGTTCATTTGTTTATCGGCCACAACGAGTAACTCAAGAACTCCAACCGCCCCCAAACCTGGTTTAATAATTGTAATGTGTTATTTAGTAGGTATGTAATAGTAGTAGGTAGGTAATTTTTTAAAATTCAGAATACCTGAATTCAAATCTTGTGTTACAATAACTTCCATCTCTGATTACATTCTTTAAATTTGTTCTTAAGTTGAATTTATATCTAAGTCAGAACATGTATATTTTATCACTTGTACAAAAAAGATTTGCCTGCATTTACAATTGGATTTTCAAAATTGTGTGGGAACAAGGATTATCAATAAAACTTCATTACAGACACCTTACAGCTGATCATTTCAGTCTGAGACTGAAATAAAGCATCCAGAGATCTTCTCCAGAAGTCACAGTGGGCAGAGAGGTCCATCTGTACCTTAAGGTCATCTGTAAATCAGGTGTCATTAAGGCCTGTGACACATGTGGCATTTTTGTTGTGTTTTTTTCATTGCGTTTTTGCATCCTTGAATATTGCATATTGGCTTTTTCAATGGGTTTTAGGTTAAAGTGTCTTAACCTTTTTTGACTGTGTTTTTGAGGTGCAATTTCATTGCGCTTTTTAAAAATGCATGTGTTTGTGGTCTGCATTTTGAAACGCCTGCAATTACAGGCATAAACAGCAGGGAGAACAAGATCACTGTGTTTGTACAAATTCTAAGAGACACAGCTACATGCAATTACCGCTCATCAAGCTTTGAGTTTTTTTAAAACGCAAGCAAACATTTAAAAAACGCATGTGTAAAAACGCATCAGTTTTCATTGCATTTTAAATCTCAACAGAAACATGACAAAAATGCCAAGTGTGTCACCGGCCTAAGTCAGGGAACATCTGTAACATCACTTGGGGTGTCAAAAATAAAGGAGCCTTTTTGGCAAGAAAAAACTACTCTGATATCTGAAATTGTGGGATCTCACCTTTAATACTAAGCAGTCTAACCTTCAGTTTACACTCCTTAATTACAGTGCCTAGCGAAAGTATTCAGCCCCCTTGAACTTTTCTGGCATTAAACATAAAAATATAAAATTATACTTCACATACTTTTCCAGTGAAAAGTGGGGCAAGCAATATGATGCGGCCCCTTTACTCATTCCAGAAGTTCAGTGAGGATCTGTTAATGATCCAATGTTTTCCTAAATGACCAATGATGATAAGTATAATCCAACTGTGTGTAATCAAGTCTTCGCATAAATACACCTGCTCTGTGATAGTCTTAGGCCGCGGTCACACATACCGCTAGGCATCCGTCTGTCCCCCTGTGCGCTAGCGTCGTGTTATGAACGGATGCCTAGCAGTACATGTGATCGCGGCCTTAGAGTTCTGTTTAAAGCGCAGAGAGCATTGTGAAGACCAAGACCAGGCAGGTGTGTGAGTTTAAAGGGAACCTGCCATCAGAAAATGGCCTAATTAATCCCTACAGCCGTCAAGCAGTTGAACGGCTTCTAGATCATTTTTCATTTATGACCTAGCTTGATGGCATCATCCAGAAAATCAGCTTTGAAGTTAGATGTATAAAGTCAGGGAGGCAGGGAGTTTAACATTGAAGTCAAGTTTTCCCTGAATTTGAACACCTCCTCTCACGTGATTGACATAAAACACCGGACTTCAGGAGATGAATGGGGCATTTTAAAATTGACTTCACTGTTAAACTCCTCGACTTCCTTGACCTCCTTGACTTCTTAAAACCAACTTACATCACACTTCAAAGTTGATTTTTTTGGATGATGCCAGAATGCTGGGCCATGAGGCAAATATTATCTAGAAGCTGCACAGCTGCTTGACAACATACTGCTAGTGGTATATTATATTTTATAATTCTAATAACAGGTTCCCTTTAAAGCCGGATTTGGATACCGGATTTCAAAACTTTAAACATCCCAATGAGCACTGTGCAAGCGATCTTATTGAAATGGAAGGAGTATCAGACCACTGCAAATCTACCACAGATCCGGCCGCCCCTCTAAACTTTCATTTCAAACAAGGAGAAGACTGATCAGAGATGCAGCTAAGAGGCCCATGATCACTCTGGATAAACTGTAGAGATTTACAGCTGAGGAGGGAGAGTCTGTCCATAGGACAACAATCAGTCGTACACTGCACAAATCTGCCCTTTATGGAAGAGTGGCAAGAAGAAAGCCATTTCTCAAAGATATCCATAAAAAGTCTTGTTTGTTCTGGTAAGATGAAACCAAAATCAAACTTTTTGGCCTCAATGCCATATGATGTGTTTGGAGTAAAAGCAACACAACTCATCACGCTGAACACATCATCTCATCACGCTGAACACATCATCTCCACTATCAAACATGGTAGTGGCAGCATCATGGTTTGGGCTTTTCTTCAGCAGGGACAAGGAAGATGGAAATTGATGGGAAGATGGATGGAGCCAAATACAGGACCATTTTGGAAGAAAACCTTTTGGAGTCTGCAAAAGACCTGAGACAGGGACAGTTATTTATCTTCCAATTAGACAATGATCCCGAACATAAATCAAAATCTACAATAGAATGGTTCATAAATAAACTATCCAGGTGTAAGAATGATCACGTCAAAGTCCAAACCCGAATCTAGTCAAGAATCGGTGGAAAGAGCTGAAAACTTCTGTTCACAAAACGCTCTCCATTGAGCTTGAGCTCAAGATTTGTGCAAGATTTTCCATCTCTCTATGTGCAAAACTGATAAAGACCTGATACCCAAACAACTTGCAGCTGTAATCGCAGTAAAAGATGACGCTACAAAGTATTAACTTAAGGAGTCCGCATAATATTGCACACCCCACTTTTCAGTTTATTATTTTTTACAAAAGTTAAAAATATCCAAGAAATTATGTTCCTTTTCACAATTTTGTATCTTTAATCTTGAAGCCTGAAATGTGGCAAAGGTAGAAAAGTTGAAGTGGGCTGAATACTTTTGCAAGGCACTCATTTACCTAACCAAATTGGGGAGTCTGGTAAAAAAAGTATACGCACTAAATTCCACTTATTTGTCCCACCAAGGTTAATGGAAGATTGGAAAAAATGTTAAGATATTTAATCCTGAATGTACTGAGATGTATACACTAAATATTTAAAAGGTACTCCTACATGTGAAACAACATAACAATGTCTGTATATAAAGCAAATTTTTAGTTTCCCCATCATCAGCAAAACCTTTTGTAGCCAGATTGCATCTAACCATATTGACCAGTAGATCTATTAACAAAACAAAGAGCAGTGGATAAAGGACATCCATGGCTGGTGCAAGAAAGATAGGCAAGAATACAGTTGTTTTATCTGCCATAGAACATATTACATAAAAACTGAACTTGTTTTGGCATGTACTTCCTGAAACAGGATCTTTTCTTCTTTTTGCTTTTAAAAGCTTAGCTTTTGATATTATGCAAATGAGCCTCAGTGGCTCCTGCCAATATCACAGAAGCCCCTTCTGGCTCTGTAATCTCATAGTTATTTGGGCAGAGAGGAAGTAGGCAGAAAAGCCAAATGCAGGTGTGAATAATTAGCAGAAAACAGAGCCAGAAGCGACTTCTGTGACGTACGCGGGTCCTTTAATGCTCATTTGCATAATTTTAGAAGACAAATTTCTTAAATAGTAAGCAAATAAAAGCAAAAAGAAGAAAGGATCCTGTTTCAGGGGGCACATGTTAGAGTATAACTGTACTTGTTTTATTAGCACTGCATCTATGTGGTATATTTCCTAAAAGCTTTCCTAAGTAAAATATTCATTTAATGTCTTTTCTTACTTTTAGGCTAAATTTACACAATGTATATACATCCCCCATAGACGGGGGTGGTGCAGTGCTGCACTGTGGGGCACCATACCGTCCTGTAGCCGGGACAAAGATAAGACATGTCCTATCCTTCTCAGGAATATGGCACCGTGCACCTTACATCACTATGGAGAGGGGGCGGGGTGAGCGGCCCAACAGTATGGCGGGCACACATGGTGTGAATGTAGCTTTACAATGACAAAAATATCTTCTAACTTCATTTATATCTTTCTTTCTGCTGTGAAACCAATTTTATAATTATGTACCAAATCCCCTTTTATTTTAGGTAATTTACATACAAGTACCTTTGCAATTAGTTTTTCAATAGTTTAATAGAGATATTGGTCTAAATAATTTATGAGAATCTATATCTGATAAGAATAAGAGTGGTAACAGCTTCAAGTGTAAAAGAAGGTAATTAGAGATGGACAAATTTTTTTAAAATTTGATTCGCCGGGTTATGTGGAACTCTTTTATGGTCCTGAAATAAAGTACAAAGAAATTTTATTTGACAAGGCTTTTGGGTGTTACTGTCCTGTCTGCTGGATCAACAAACAAGAAGCAAGTGTACCATTTTCTCCAGTCCAGGAGGAATCTACAGCATGGACTTTGACCCATTTGCTGTGAATCGGTGAACAGACTTTCTATATTTTTTTTTGCATGACGTAAAAGCGGAAATGCAGCCTGACAAGGTAACGTCTGTGCCAGCTCAAAAGGACTGAGCTGAAAGTCAAGATAACATCAAGAGTGCACTCTTTTTGCATTGACATCAGATGATTCCATAGATTATGACATAATCTGTTCTGTTTTAAACACTGATACATGTAGAAACCCCCCCAGTGGAGAGGGTGGCGGTAGTAATTTTGCATTGACGTCACTGATCATTTTGCCCTTCTTTTCATCCATCAGTGAAGGCTTTCAATTGGTTAATAATCCATCAGTATTGCTAAAGCCAAAAACAAACAGGAGTTGATCCAAAACAGAGATGACCAGTAAATGGGATATATGCATGTTCTTTGTGTTCTGTACCCACTCCTGCTTTTGGATATCAATCCTGAAGCTTTTCATTCCTTCTGACAGATGAAATGAAGGGGGAAATCCAAACATAGTGGCAATGTAATAGAGTGGTGGAGGGTGAAAACAGCATTATGGAAATCACAGGGTGTTCCAGGGAAACAGCGGTCAGTTGGCAGCAGCATGAGTAGGCCGCAGAGTGGCACAATAACAAATTCTGGAGGTGACAGCAACATGGTAGGCCACAGAGTGGCAGAATGACAGAGTGCGGAGGTGACGGCAGCAGCATCATGAGGTTAGAGAGTGTTACAATGACAAATTCTGGAGCTGGCAGTAACATGGTAGGCCACAGAGCAGCACAATGACAAAGTTTGGAAGTTGTGGCAGCAGCAGCAAGAGGTCAGAGAGTGGCACACTCAAAGTGTGTGTGTAGCTGGGTGGCAGCAGTAGCAGCAGCATGAGGCCATAGAGTGGCACAATGACAAATTCTGGTAGTGGCAGCAACATGGAAGGCCACAGTGTGGTACAAAGGCAGTCTGAAGTGTGGAGATGATTGACAATGGGTGTGTTGAAATTCTGGCCGATCCACACCTGATTCATCTTGACAAAGGTCAGTCTCTCCTCATTACAAGTGGACAAGCGGGTTCTACTTGCGGTAATGATGGCCCCAACTGCACTCAACACCTCCTCTGACCACTACTACTGGCACTACTAGCTCTGCAAGTTGCGGCCACATATCAAGTTTGGCTGCTCAGTAGTCCAGTGGATCCTCTACCTGGGGTGGTAGAGTGCTGTCCAAGTAGGCCACCACCTGCTGTTGCAGGGTCTGATCCATGTCCCCCTGCTGCTGCCGGTGGCGGCTACCCTCCTCACTAGGCGGGTGAAGGGAGCTGCTCATTAAGGACTCCAGACTTAAGCTGCTGCTAATGGAGCTACTTATGCTCCTAGCCCCCCATCTCTTCACAGCAGCCATGGCAGTAGTACGTGAGCGATGACTGCCAGGAATCCCCCAGTCAGACCTGGCAGAGGATGGACAATAGCCCACATAGGCAGCGGCTAACTGTCTGCACAGTATTTCTCTATAGTACGCCAGTTGTTCCTCCCTCTCGGCAGCTGGAAAAAAGGCACCCATTTTGGACTGTTAGCGAGGGTCCAAGAGGGTGGAGAGCCAAAAATCCTCCCTATGCCAGACGTGACTATTCGTCTGTCAATAGTTAGACAAAGCAGCATGCTGCGGGCCATCTGCGCAAGTGCCCTCAGAGTCACCTGCGCAGATGTCCCGCAGGATGTTGCTTTGCCTAACTAGTGACAGCCGAATACTCCTGGCCTCCATCTCCACTGTATACTGCCACAGTACTTCTGGGCATCTGCCTCGTCTTCTACATCCTACGGATGCTCCTGCTCCTCCTCTCCTGTCACCCGAGTAGAAAAATCACTAGTTGCACCAGACTCTGCTTGTGCTCCATTGTCTTCCTTCTCCTCCAGTTCAGCCCCCACTGGACTCATGTGGCCATGAGATGTTGTCGCCATTTCTTCAGTGTCCAAACTAGACAGATTTAGCAGCATCTGTTCCAGTGGAATGACGTTATTCACCCCGTAATAATGATAATTCTTTTTATAGCGCATCCAGATGACGGAGCACTGCACAAAGCATGGCAAATTGGTCCCTGTCCGCTTGGAGCACACAATATAAACAGCCTACCAGTATGTTTTGGAGTGTGGGAGGAAACCGGAGAACCCGTAGAAAACCATGCAAACACGGAGAGAACATACAAACTCTTTGCAGATGTTGACCAAGGGGGGATTAGAACCCAGGACCCCAGCGCTGCAAGGCAGAAGTGCTACCCCCTCAGCCACCGTGCCACGTCCCGGCGACTGACACATAACGTGGCCTCTTCAAAGGGCCTGAGCAAACGGCAGGTGTCACGCATGAGCTGCCAGTGGCTGACATCAAAGTTACACAGGGGAGTACTCCTGTCCACTTGCATCATCAAAATATTATAAATGGCTTTTCTCTATTCATACAGACGGTCTAACATATGCAGAAACATTGCATATCAGACTATGTTGGGGGAGGCGTTCTCCCGCTGCAACTCGAGGAGGGTATGCTTGGCTTTGTAAAAATGAAGTGCATGCACAGTTTCCTGGCCATTTTTAGAATGTCTTGCAGATTGGTGTAAGACCTCAGGAACCTTTTGACAACCAGATTGAACACGTTTGCCATGCAGGGCGCATGGACCATCCCTCCTTGGTGCAGCACGGACACCATGTTCCTCCCATTGTCTGTCACCATGGTTCAGATTTGACAAACCTGAGATACTCTGAGCAAAAGTAAGTTCTCTTTTGGAGGTGATATCAGTAATGTGTTCAGTTAACCTCTTCTTTTAGTTTAGTGCAACCCACATATTATTATTGAAAGCTAAAAAGAGGTTATCTGAACACATCACTGACACCAAAAGAGAACTTACCTTTGCTCAGAGTATCTCAGGTTTGTCTAAGCACTTTAGATCAACACATCACAGAGATTTGTCTGATCTATGGGTTGTTCCCATAGAACGTGTTCCACGCCCTCTGAGGGGCGGGGATTGGACCAGGAGCCTATGTATACGGGAGGCATACTCGATCCTGGAGCTGGGCACCCGAGCACCAACGGGTATGAGCTTGAGAAGTGATTTACTATACTTATATTAATTTGGGAACATATTAAGGTATTTCAAGCATGTACTCATATGTTTTTTTGTCTCTTTTTTTGTGTTTTTCTTGATGTATATGAACTTGTGATTTTGACTCAAGCTTTTAGGCTCAATCTAGGGAACAGGTGTGCAGAAGCCCATCCCAGAATCCTTTGGTGCCTCTTTCCTATTTATATACTCAATACTGTTTCAGTGTTTTTAGGCTACGACTAAGGACAGACTTGTCCGAAACGTGTCAGTCTTTTCGTGACTCTCAGTGCATCGAAAGAAAAGATTCCACATATCGACAGTGTCAGGGAGGTAAGCTGAACTTACTTTCATATTTTGTATGCAAATGTTAAAGGGAACCTGTCATCAGGTTTTCACACATTTAAGGACAGGTTCCCCCATATTTTAAATGGGATTTCGTAATTAATATTAGTGGTTCCACTCACTTAGATGTTGATAAAGGTTTATCTGGCTTTCTGCCAGCAAACTGTTTGAGTCCTGGGGTCATCATCATTACAACTCTTCATCCTCATCAGTCTTCCCCCTTCCTCATTCAGATGTGAAATGAACCTGTGCTGCAACAAAATCTCTGTCTGCATGAGGGGAGAGAATTGAGAGTTTGTGAGAGCAGTGAGCAAATAACTCTGTGACTGAATCTAGTTTTCTGGCATGGAAACGGGTATAGATTATCACATTTTAAAAATGAAAGGTACTGCTAATGTTAATAATAAGAGCAGATTGGGAATTATGGGAACCTGTCATTAGGTGAACATGTGAAATTCTGATGACAGGTTCGGTTTAACGTAACCATGTATTGCAGGGCATTAGAAGTGGCAGCCTATGCACTTGCATGCAGACTGCTTTGTCCAGCCTGGGGACTGGTTTGAGCAGGGAATACACAGGACAGACCTGGAGACCTTCATTAGGTCCCGGACTGTCAGGAAAGAAGGCCGCACAATCTCATTGTAAGGTGCTACCAGGTAGGTAGATCCCACAGTCAACCAGATCAGAACCATTAGAGCAGTGTCATTGCTGTCATATGAAATCCGGGTCACTCCCGGGTCATTGCTCAGCCCTGCACAGGTGACCCATGCAGAACTTAGGCTAGGCCGACGGAGAACCACCCGTATGGGAGGTCACTAAGGGGTCAAAGCTTATAGCAAATTGGAATATAACTTTGTTGTTATATAATCTTATGTTGTTATACAGCGTCGAAAACTTTTAACAATATATAAGAAACATTTTGTAACAAAAATAAAAGTTTGACATCAGCAAAACTGAAAAAAACACATAATTTAGGTATAACCAATATAATTATTATTAAATTTTCAGCGAATGTAGTCAATCAGCGATATTGGCTTAATAAAAATGAAAAAGTTGCGACTTGAGACAAGCTTGATAAATTAATAAGGACACAATGAATTAAATTACATCTATTTGCTGTGGAAATGCAAGATAAGGTGTTAAAGATACACTTGGTTCTATTTGTCAGATTGTGTGATATGTGTATGGAAACCTTTGCTTATCATTTTCAAGCATTTTGCTGATTCTGCCACCCTTGTGGTGCCTCGGGGCTAAGAAGACAGGCTGACAAAACAAATGTTACTAAACAAGCATCTGGTTAAGCAATGCCAGGGTATGTGAGATTTATCAACCCTTTGTACTGGAGCTGGGAGCTGCGGGATCTGTGTAATGCTATTTTCCTCAGCGCTGGCCTCTGTATTTAATTAGGATTTGGTTCCAGTTACTTGTATAGTGCAAACATATTCTGCAGTGTAAACAGATTGTAACCATTCACATCAGCTCCTGCCTCCAGTGGGCTCACAATCTAATTTCACCAGTTTACAGGCACTAATTCATTTGTAAGTTTCCAAAATGTAATTATCAAAATACAGTCTGTGCAAGCAGGGAAGATCTGTACAAAGAACAAAGGGTCCCATGGAAAGACTCAAAATCTGTTCCTCTACCCCAAGCTCGAACACATATAAAACACATAGTAAGTATCTACTGTACACAACCTGCTAATGCACATTAAATAATTTGATTAGATTGAAGAACTTTGGTGTGCTGTACATTTGGGTTATAAAGTAGAAGTGATTGGCTTGTGGTATGGAGCAAAACAAGCAAAAGTCTTCTATTTATCTGATAGAAACATTTCATTTAGAAGTAACACACATTGTTGGCTTCAAGGGTCCTTCCTCAAGTTATATTAGATACGAGGAAGAATTGCTAAATAATTTAAGCTGTACCACAAGCCAAAATGCTTTACTACCTTTTTTTCTACTCTAGCTGCTGTACTTTGTAGTTAATAGTTGAAAGCTCATAAAGGGGTTTTCCCACGAAAGAAAATTCTCACATCTCAATCCCCCAGTGATGTTCACACAATAAAGATCATTTAACCCCTTAATTCACAATTTTACTCAGTTTCATTGCTGTTTTAGCTTCCATCACTCTCTGTCACGTTTTGAAGGTTTCCGTTTCACCATCATAACCTAACCTAGAAGACTCTGCCTGCAACACTTTACAGGTTTATTTTTACTTACCATATATACTCAAGTATAAGCCTTGTTTTTCAGCACAAAAAAAATGTGCTTAAAACCCAAACTCGGCTTATGCTCAAGTAACAAAAAATGATCAAAACTCACCTTTATGGTTTCCCCCACTGCTGGCTATATACTGGGGCAGGGGGCTGGCTATATGCTGGGGGGATATGGGCTGGCAGGCTATATACTGGGGGGCAGGTGCTGGCTATATACTATGGGGCAGGGTCCGGCAGGCTATATACTGGGGAGGCTGTGACCAATGCATTTCCCACCCTCGGCTTATATTCAAATCAATAGGTTTTCCCAAGTTTTTGTGGTAAAATTAGGGGCCTCGGCTTATACTTGTGTAGGCTTGGGTAGGTGTGTCTCTGCAATTCTTTTGCCTGCAGCTGCAGTTTGAGTGATGGACGGCTGAGCCAGCTGTGACCAATGCATTTCCCACCCTCGGCTTATATTCAAATCAATAGGTTTTCCCAAGTTTTTGTGGTAAAATTAGGGGCCTCGGCTTATACTTGTGTAGGCTTGGGTAGGTGTGTCTCTGTAATTCTTTTGCCTGCAGCTGCAGTTTGAGTGATGGACGGCTGAGCCAGTCAGTGCTGGAGGTAGTGTCCATTTGTGCCTTATATTCTGCCCAGCCCTGCATTTGGTGCTGGTTATTGCAGTTATCTGTGTATCTAGTGCTCTTGCGTTTCTTGCTATTTTGTGTATTGACTTTGTGTATCTAGTGCTCTTGCGTTTCTTGCTATTTTGTGTATTGACTTCTGCTTTGCCTACTGACCATTCTACTTGCTATATGAATCTGTACCTTTGCAGCCATCTTGGTTTTGACCCACTTGCTATATGAATCTGTACCTTTGCAGCCATCTTGGTTTTGACCCAGTTTGTTTCCTCTTGTCTGTCTGTATCTGTTGTTTGTCCCTCGGTATCATATATCTCCTAGTGTGACCCCACCTTCCTGTCTGTCTTGTGTTGGTTTCTGTTACTAGTGTGAACACTAACCTATATCTGTACTCCGGTTACCTCTCCGCTCCACCATCCAGCAGCTGCCAGACGAAGTAGGTTTTCCTGTCACTTTGTAGGGTCACTCAGGGACTGTCAGTTAGGTTCCTGATAGTGGGTTCGCTTTAGGCAGGGCTTTAGCCTGCAGGGACTCCACAGGGTGAGTTCGCCACCACCTACCTAGTCTGACAGCAAAAGCCAAGCCTGGTTGTGGTTGCGTGGTTGCTGGACAGGTACTGACATGATAACCAGCCTTACTTACACTATGGAGGCCATGGAAGCTGTTGTTAGTCAGGTACAGAGTCTGGCTTACATGGTTCAGAATCTGTCTGAACGTGTGCAGCAGCAGGAACAGCACCCCCCTTTGATTTCAGGCAGTCTGTGTATGAGCCTAAGGTTAAGCTTCCTGATCTCTTCGCTGGAGACAGAAAAAAATTTTTTCCCCATCAGGGAGAGTTGCAAGCTGTATTTCAGCCTTAGGCCCCAGTCTTCTGGTAATGATGCCCAGAGGGTAGGCATCATCATGTCACTTCTGCATGGTAGCCCTCAGGAATGGGCATTTTCTTTAGCCCCTGATGCCCCAGAGGTGTCCTCAGTAGACCTTTTCTTTTCAGCCTTGGGGTCTTTATATGAGGAGCCAGATAAAACCAGTTTTGCTGAAACTCAGTTGACTGCCTTACGTCAGTGTAAAAGTGCTGTGGAAGATTATTGCTCTGAGTTCAGGAGATGGTCCATTCCAAGTGGTTGGAATGAGAGACTTAAGATACCAATTTAGATTGGGCCTGTCAGATGCTATTAAAAATCTGTTAGTGGGACATCCTGAGCCTAAGACCTTAGAACAGGCCATGACTCTAGCAGTCAGAGTAGACAGACGTCATAGAGAACGTAAGGAAGATTATTGCTCTGAGTTCAGGAGATGGTCCATTCCAAGTGGTTGGAATGAGAGACTTAAGATACCAATTTAGATTGGGCCTGTCGGATGCTATTAAAAATCTGTTATAGTGGGACATCCTGAGCCTAAGACCTTAGAACAGGCCATGACTCTAGCAGTCAGAGTAGACAGACGTCATACAGAACGTAATCATGAACGTGAGTCTGTTTTTTCTGATCCTTCTTCTCTACCTTCTTCCATGAACGTGAGTCTGTTTTTTCTGATCCTTCTTCTCTACCTTCTTCCACTGTCCTACCTGCTCTATCTAAAGAACCCCTAGAAAATACTATAGAACCCATGCAAATAGAAGTGGAAGAGCCTATGCAGATTGAAGTGGGAGTCATGTCATACAAGTCCATTAACCTTGAGTTATGTGGTATACAAAACCATGAACTTGTGTCTGTTTTGCCTCCTAAGGTTTATGTGTCTGCCAGTGAGCTAGATTTATTTACTGTCATCTGTGATAATCAACATCTGGCTCCTGATAACACCCCTGCAGATGAGCTATTTGTACCTGCCCAACACCGGGTCAAGGTTATGGAGGAATGTCATGGTACTACTCTTGTTGAACATTCTGGAGTCACTGCTACTAGAAATGTGGTTTCTGAATCTTATTGGTGGCCTGAATGGTCACATAATGTTGAGGAATATGTTGCAGCATGTAGCAATTGTACTAAGACCAAGGTTTCCAGAGAATGCCCATTGGAATCCTCTGCTCATCATTCTGTTCCGTCTAAACCATGGACACATGTGTCTATGAATTTTGATAAACATTTGCCTCCTTCTCAGGGCATGACAGTAATTTGGGTGGTCATTGACCTTGTATCTAAAATGTGTCATTTCTTTCCGCTAGAGAAATTGCCTAATGCCAAGGAATTTGCCAATCTGTTCATTGACAATGTTCTTAAACTGCATGGGGTACCTGAGTCTGTATTTTTTGATCAGGGGGAACCATTTGTATCTGTGAGTTTCTGGAGAGAGTTCTGTAAACTTGGGGATGCAACTGTCTGGAACACCATCCTGTCATCCTGAGACTGCTGGACAATCTGATCAAGACAGTTTGCGGGTTGAGCAGTACCTCAGGAGCTTTGTATCTGACTGCCAGGAAGATCGGGGTACACAGCTTTCTATCGCTGAGTTTGTGTACAATCACCAAGACTCCCCATCTACCGCTAAGTCCCCATTTCTCTGCAGTTATGGTTCCCCGTTTCTCTTGTGTGTCTATGGATTCGTCCAGTAACCCGCATGCAGATGCCATTGTGTCCAGCCTATGTTCTGTTTGGGCACAAGCCCGCAAAAATCTGCTAAAGGCCCAAGATCTTATTTGCCTGGGTCATCGGGAGCAACAAACCTCCCCAAAATGGAGGCGCGCAGAGCTGCTGGCAGGTTATTGCTAACAGGGTACCACAGTGGTTTGAATGTCGCTAGAGAGTTTGATATTTCAACATCTAAACAGTTAACTAATTGCAGGCTTTAATAGTTGGGGTTCTCGATTCAGTTCCTCAACCCAGACCCCAACATAAATTTTAAATTTAGGTTTGGCTACACGGACCCGGACTTCAAATGGTCTGCTTATCACTGGGGGTGGGTCATACCTTTGTGCAGATTGTTAAATGCATTTTACCTTTCCATATATTGTGGAGTGCATTTATATTTAATGATTGTAGCTGAAGCATATTTGATTTGCTTTATTGAACCCCTTCTACAGACTCCTGGGATTTTTCAGCGAAATCCAGAAAACCCCATCAATTTTAATTTCCTTAAGAGCTTTTTTTTTAAGCTTTCATTTTTATTAACACCCTCATCATACTGTAGGTTTTGTTCATTCTATACTTACCATTTTCATTAGATATTCCCATGATTTTTCTATACATATTGAATGCTAATCTGCAATGGTTATTCTGCCACTTGAGCGATCACTTAATGAATATGATTGATATCCAGGCACCTGATAGAATCTCCAGGGTCAGTAATAATACCAATTGCAGAGTTTAAGTCTTTAGGTGCTTCCACACACAATGGCCCACATTTACTAAGCTGCTAGCGCTAGTTTTCTGTCGGACTTTGCACTTTCTTTTCAGTGCAAACTGCTTGCACAGGCATTTAAGAAGTGCTTGCACAGGCATTTAAGAAGTGCCTGCACACATTTGTGTCGCATGTGACCATTTTGCGGCATGGCAGCGCTATTTTTCATGTGACAGAGCTCAGTTGGACCGTGCTCCAGATTTATTATTTATCAAGTCTGACAGAGTTGTGTTTCAGCCTTATATTAAAGGGGTTATCCGGGATTAAAATTTTTTTGGCCGGGCTGGGGAGGGCTATTTAAACATAATAAACATGTACTTACCTCCTCCGGTGCTGCCGATGTCCCGCGCTGCGGCCTGTCTTCTCCGTGCGCCGGTTTCATTACACCGGCGCACAGGGAGCTTCCGGCCAGCCGGATGCTCCCATGCGCACCATCTCCCAGCGCTTACAACGCTGAGAGATAGGGACGGATGGGAGGAGCCGTCCACAACGCGGACCGGAAGCTTCCTGTGCGCCGCTTCCGTGCCCCTGTTTGTTTACAGGGGCACGGATCAAAGTGACCGCGGCGCGGGACATCAGCTCCACCGGAGGAGGTAAGTCCATGTTTATTATGTTTAACTAGCCCTCCCCAGCCCGGCCATAAAAAGATTTTTAAACCCGGATAACTCCTTTAAGGGTGCACTAAAAAAAGTTGGTGCACTCTGTCCTGGCCGTGCACTCTGTCCAGGGAGTGTCAGATTCATGAAGAACGTGCACCAGAAATCCTGAACACGGTGCACACTCTATTTTTAGTTATTGTGTTCCCCTTCTTCTAGGGGAACATAACAGAATTGTAAAAAAAAACATATATAAAATAACAATGGTACATTTAAATAAAAATTAAAATAGAAAACATTTTTTTTATTTCATGTAAAAAAATGATCAGTCAAAATGTAGCAATAAAATAGACAATTCTTCATATAAAGTTGTTTATTAGAATAAAATAAGAAAATAAACTGAAGCACCAACTGGTACTGGTACAGGTGGTCCCCCTACTTAAGAACACCCGACTTACAGACGACCCCTAGTTACAAACAGACCTCTGGATGTTGGTAGTTTACTGCACTTTAGCCTTAGGCTACAATAAACAGATATAACCGTTATTAAATGTGTCTGTAGTTAAGATTTAATGTTAATCCTGGTTCTATTGACAATCCAATATTTTTAAAATCCAATTGTCACAGAGACCGAAAAATATTTGGTTGGGGTTGTGTTTTGGGTTACAATATAAAGTATACAGTTCCGACTTCATAAAACTGCAACTTAAGAACAAACCTACAGACGTGCTAGTCTTGTATTAACCCGGACTGCCTGTATAGCACCATCTGTCAATGAGATGTTAGTGTTTAAGAAAATAAAAAAGAACAATAGAAGAGATAATTAAAAGATTTGGATTATGGACCAGGGAGTAGTAAAATTAATTTTATTTTTATTTATTTAATTTTTCCGCTCTGCCTCTGTTAGATACCACAAGGGAGGGAATGTATGGTGAGAGGGGAGGGGTAGAAGAATTGTTTTCTATGTAACAGGTGGTCCCCTACTTTCAGAACGACTCGACTTACATACAACCCCTAGTTCAAAAACAGACCTCTGGATTTGGTCATTATTTACTTTAGTCCTAGCTACTCATGATCAGCTGTACATTTATCACATGTGTCTGTATGAAGCTTTAGTGTTATAATTCTGGTTCTTATGACACCAAAAATATTCTGTCTGGGATTACAATGATAAATTAACAGTTTCCGACTTACATCAAATCAACTTAAAGAACAAATCAAAGACCCTATGTTGTTATTAACCCGGGACTGCTTATATTGGTATTTTCCTAGATTTAGCAAATTGTATGCAACAACAGGATTGGTTTTAATATAATTTTTAACTGAATACACAAGTTTAAAAACTGAAACATTGCTTTTGTTACTTTTTTTTAACTTAATTATAATTGCAAATATATTAATATTTATTGCTAGGCATTGTGATCAATGGCATCACTACATGCAGTAAATCATAAAACTAGGTAACTGTGGTCCAAATATTGGTGTTTCTTATAAAGCGTTAGATTTGCATGTATATGTTCTTTTTTTTTTTTTTTTTTGTAAAACCAGTGGACATTTTCCACTTGATACCGAATAATAGCACTTTTATTAAATGATAATCATCTACTTATTGTCCAGTAAGAGAACATTGGCAGGTTGAGTACATTGCCATAACAACCAATTACATTTAATAGGTTTTGTTTTCTCTATGATTTTGTCACATAATATGTGCTCTTATATATAAATATAATGCTTTAGCATGTTTTATGCATTTAGTTTTATATTATTACATTTGATTTATACCTATTTTAAATCACTATTAGTAAATGAAGGCTTTGAGCTCTTTGAAATATGGTGTACCCGTTTTTGAAATAGTATTAGAAGATGACAACTATTTTGTGTGTTGCTAGCTGTCTTAAAAAATAGAATTTAAAAACAGATTTACAGTAGGTGAAACAGAACTTTTAGTATTTGTCTTGCTTAGAAATTGGATGTTATCTCCGACCAAACAAAGCTATATATTAAAAGATAAGTCTATTTGTTTCAATAAAAACTTTGTTCCACCACAGATTACAGCTATGGGACACTTTGTGATCTGATTAAAGGAAAAAATTAGAAAATATCTGTAGAGACTCAAGGGATAATTAGGAGAGTATTCTGGAGCAGTAATCTTGTCAATTGTTTATCTCAGGGCAGGGATCCATGGGAAAGATTCTCAATGTGCAGACATCTGAGACTCTTTTGTGAAAATTCGCTGTACTGTGCTTGTTTCCACCACAGTATAAGGTGATAGACAATGCACTTGGTGATTTCTGCTTACAGGGAGAGTTGATGACAGAGTGGCTATGCCAGAAACTTCCAGATATTAGAGATTACATCTTTTTAAAAATTGACAGGGGAAATTTATCTTTGCACCTGTTTTTAATTTATTTTGTGGGGGTTGGGGATTCTTTTTTTTATCATAGCGGTTTTAAAACTGAGGAGAGAAATTGAAAGAGTTTCGGCACTGGACTAAAAAAACTTTAATGTTTCATTAGATTGCATTAAAAGAGTGACTACATACATACAGATAAGTTGACATGTTTTATGCCTTTTTTTTCGCCCCAAAAAGTGTCAGCTTGTCTGTATGTATGTAGTCACTCTTTTAATGTAATCTAATAAAACATTGAAGATTTTTTTAGCTCAGTGCTGAAACTCCTGCATTTTTTCTCCGTTTGTTTCATTGGTGTCGGGGCAACTTGTTCTATGGCATGGACCTGAAATGTGATCGGATCCACAGCTACAAGGTTCTCCAGGGGTGAGTTGTATTGAACTTTTTTTCTGATATGAGTCTGTTGATTTTATGAGCGACCCCTTCTCCTTTTTCCTACACCAGAAGGGGAGCTGAGGTATTTTGCTTAAAATTGTGACTTTTTGTGGCCGTTTGCTAGGAGAGAGAGAAACTTTTTGTGCAAATCTGCAAATGCAGACCAAAAAGTTGCAAAAAAAATTAAAAAAGAGAAATAACAAACATAAATGATCTCCCCAATAATGGTTTATGCTGTGGGAGCATAAAATAAGTAAATTTACAACACATCCGTGGGGATTAATGTTTCCTGCGCCCCCCGGGCTGTTACACGTACTAGGGCCCCCCACCAGCACCAAACACTTGTGTCCAGATGTTTAGGACTTTAAGGGGTATTTTCCCATCCGGGCATTCCACATTTATTTATGAATTACCATATCGTAAACATTTATTCCAATGGATGTTATTAAAAAAAGAATGTTCATCGTGTGAAAGATACTTGTCTTATAATGTATACCCATGTTGTCCCTTTTAAACAAGATAGCTTGCTTGGATTTTTAAAACGACCGACCTCTCACATTTTGGCAGCAGTGGTCAGACATGCACTATTGAGCCCTGCCTGATCACTTAGGTTCAGTGTTTTTCCTTACCACGGAAGAGTAGTTGGGACTGCTTAACTTCCAGGACATTTCATATCCAAAAACCTTTTGTTTCTTGAGCAATATCCGCAGATGTGGTCCGTGATCCAAGGAGACAGTCTTGTAATAACATCTAACTGAAGAAAAGACCAGATCTTCCAGACAGTGTCGGAGATGTGGATGCTGCCCCTCGCTGCCTGGCCTCTATGCATCCTGCAGCTGAACACCTCATACTCTAATACTCACATATAACCCAAAGCTCCAAAATCTCCCCCCCCCCCCCCAAAAAGAAAAAAAAAACAGAGAAAAGTTATTCACTGGTGGACAACCCCTAGGGTAGGAAATGAAGCCGCTACTTCCTATGGAATTTTCCTTCATCAAGCCCAGAGCCCCCCCCCCCCTTTACTACAATGTCCACAGCAGATCCAGACAGCCTTTACTGAAATGTCCCAGTAGAGGTCCCCTTTTCTGAAATGTCCACCAGCAAGGTCCCCCCCCTGTACTAAAATGTCCACAGCATACACCCCTTTTACAGAATGTCCCCCCCGGCAGGGTCCCCTTTTATGAAATGTCCACTCCTGATGTGCCCCCTTTCAGGATGACACTCCAGATCCCCCCCCCCTTTAAATGACATGACCACATCCAGTTGCCCCCCACTTTATTAATGAAAGTCCACTCCAGAATGCCCCTTTAAAGGAAATGGCCACTGCAGATACACCCCCCTTTAATGAATGACCACGCCCGTTTGCCCCCCCTTTAAATGAAATGTGCCCACTTCCATCTGCCCCACCAGCTGGCCCCCTTTAAAAGGAAATGACCGACTGTCCAGATACCCCCTTTAAATGACATGACCACTCCCGTTTGCCCCCTTTATGCAATGTCCACCCAAGCTGCCCCCTTGTAAAATATAGCATGTCCACTCCATGATGCCCCCTTTAATTAAATGTCCACTCCAGATGCCACCCTTTAAATTAAATGGTCCTCTTCCATAATGCCCGCCTAGTAATGAAATGTCTGCTCCAGATGCTTCCTTTCATCATTAAATGTTTGGTCCACGAGCGGGCTCTCTTAAAAAAAAAATGTAAAAAAAGCTATACTCATCCTCCGGATTCTCTACCCCCTCTTCTTCTCTACCCCCCAGGGCCTCCGTCTTCTTCTCCTTGGCCTCATGGCTCCATCTTCTCCATATGCCGCGCGGCCACTATGATGGCATGTGACATCATAGTTTAAGGGTCCGCTGCCAAGCATAAACTTGACGTCACACGCCCCGCAGAACACACGTCCGTCATAGTTGATACGTCCCGGGCCGGAAGAGCAAAGACGTACCGGAGTGTAAAGGGATAGCGCGAGGTGAGCCGAGTTTGTTTTTTTTTATTTTTAGGGGAGGGTGGATCTTCATATAGTGCCCGCCCATACCCGCCTGTATGAGATCTGCCATTGTTAACAACCTAGGTTTTTCAGGATTGCAATTAACAAAAAGTTCAGCATTGCAAATCATAAGAGAGAATTAATGAACTAAGCATCTCCATATGCCAGTGGTTGTCACTGTATATAACACTGGGGACACCTGCCAGGAACTGCCTTGGTTTTTGTTGGGCCATTTTAACGTTCAATAAAAATGTGAATAAAAAGTGATGACTACAGTTTTCATTCATCACAAAATTGTATCAATAAACACTCCATCACCATCCTGCATCAATGAAACAATTACAGAGCTCCCTACACTGAGAAGTTACAATGGTGTCAGAATATTTTGATGCCAGGCATTTTTTTGCAAGGTTTTTTGAATTAGGTTTGAGACATTAGTAAACTATTAAATTTGGTATCACTACTCGACTTCCACTGCCATTACTGCCATCACGCCCTATAAAGACTAAGAAAGAGGTGTCATTTCGACTACAACTGAAATCCTGTACAACTACATCCCTTCATAATATGGCACATAAAAGCCTTGCCGTTTTTAGTGTAACCAGCAACCTGTGTTTTTTTTTTTTTTTAATACACACAACACCTGTTTTGTCTTTTTTTTTTTTCGCTTCCCAGTACATTGCAAGGAAGGTTAAATCACAGCACTAGACATTAAACTTTTAATTTACACATACCCCCACATCAAGCTTTGTCAGCAAACAAAAAAAAACATAATATACATTACCCTAATCCCATTACCGCTGGCGGAAGGAGAGTGTGAAAAAAGGAAAAAAAAAAAAAAAACTGGAGAATTTTGCCGCTTAAGAGGGGGTAAAGGGAACGGCTGTCCACATTGGAAACGTCTTCCCTAAAGTAGAATATTATGAGGCTAAAGAGGAGCGGTTGCCAAGGTGGGCAATGCAGAAACTGTGAAAGGGAAGGAATAAACCTATTCACTCTCTATTTTATTATTTCTATGGTATGTAATTTTACCACACATCTGTCGGTTGTTACATTTATTTTAATATCAAGGCCAATATCATTAAGTAAATTGCGCCCAGATCTTCAACTACTTTTAAAAAAACTTGTACTTGTTTCAAGAAAGTCCCCTAGTGAATCATTTTTCTCTTATCCTGTGGGTAAACTTGCAATATTAGGCCCTGCAGGACGTTAAAGGGGTTTTCCCATTAATAGCGGAAATGAATTCATTCTTTTTATATAAAAAACATCTCATTTTCCATTATCCTTTCTTTCGTATCAATTTCTTACCGGTTTAAAACGAAATCTCGGCAGGTGTTCATTCTATTCTATGGAAGCTTCTATATTACTTCTAGTTCTATGGACAAATCTTCAGGTCACAAAACACAAGTGCAAACATCTCACTATATCACACACCATCGTCACACAGCTCGCTTTTCTGTCTGAATAAGTGACTGGTGGTGAACCATGGTCCAGATTATCTGTCCCTGGAGGAAATAGAGCTTCCATAAAATATGAAAGCACGCAGAGATCTAGAAATCTAGATTTGATACAGAAAGTATATTGGAAAATTGTATACCCGTTGAGCCACAAAAGAATTACATATTTGATGAAATGGGAATAACCCCTTTAGCATTCGCAGTCTCCATTAATTCATATATATCTTGTTTAAAAGGAACCTTCAGGCGTAAATTAACCTACTACAAATCTCTTGTTCATGTCATTGAGTAATACAATAACATTATCAGATTACATCACATGTCTTAAATGGTCTCTTTGTGGTATCACACAATCCAGAAATTTTCACTTTGAGAACTGACAAGGCAATAGTTGCCAAAAGTCATGGAAGCAGATAGTTTAGTAATCTCTCTCCTCAGATATTTGCTGTATGCTCCGCTATGGCGACGTAAGAAATGTACAGATTACATTTTTACTAGAGAATTACGAAATACTCGTTCGTCCGAGCTTGATGCTCGATCGAGATTATTGTGACCTCGTTACTGCCGTTTTCTCGGACAGTATTTCGCGCAATCGATAATGGCAGCTGCTCCCGCCCGCTTTTTCCCCCCCCCGTTTTGCTTTTTGGCGGCCAGAAGCAGAGCCAATCACAGCCAGGAGACTCTGGCACTCCCCCCATCTGCAGCCTGACGTGGTACCCTTACACGTATATAGCAGTGGTTGTCTGGCCATCAGGTGACCCCTGGGATAGACTAGCCGCTGCCCCGCGCTGCTCGGACATCAGATTCTCTGTCTGGATGGCGCTAAGGGAGAGAGCTGCTGCGGTCATGAGGAAAGCGTTAGGGTGTTCTATTAGCTACTGTGTTAGGGCATGATTGATCTACAAGAACCCAACAGCCCTTCTTAGGCTACAATAACCGTTATAATTTTTTTTTTTTTATTTGCAACTAGTACCTACATATTGTGAGGAATTAGGCCGGGGGACTTGCTACCCGGTGTTTTAGCTCTTAGTGACACACATATCCACCTCAACAACCAAGTGGAAAAGTTAAATTAGGGTTTGAGTAGAATTGGCACAGTCTGTCCATTTGCTTTCTTTGTATTTGACAAGCGTTTTTGTTTTTAATACTCAGTGTCTCTCATCTTGTTGCGTCCTCATCCATCTTGCATATAGGGTTCTGTAATACTTGGCTAGAAATAGCCATAGGATAAAACCAACCGCTTATTTTACGCCTACAGTAGCGGTATATATATTTGTTTTCTCCTGGTTGATCTGGCTGGTGGCTGTAGTTGTTGCAAGGTGCATCTCATAGTAAAATTGTGAGCAATTTTGAGTCAAACTTGCGACCACTGTTTTTTAGTGACCACTATCCATCTCAAGAGCGAGTGGGAAAATTTATTAGGAGGGCCCCCCCCCGGGGTGTATTTCCATTATGCACAGTCTGTGTCATTCCTTTTTTATAATTTACGTTTATTTTTTTCACATAACTCAGGACGTCAACATCGCTCTGCTCTGGCATAGTAATGTGCTGTAATACTTGGCTAGAAAATAGCGCCCTAGGAGAATAACAAACGCTTTAATTAACGCCTACAGTAGCGTTATATATATTTGATTCTGGTTGATTCTGCTGAATTATCGTCTGGTGGCTGTAGTTGTTGCAAGTGCATCGACTGTAAATTGTGAGCAATTTTGGAGTCAAGACTTTTGCGACACTAGTGGTTTTAGTACGGCACTAGATCCATCGCAAAGACCGAAGTGGTAAAAATTTCTTGGTAGGGCCCGGGGGGTTTTATTTTCAATTATGGCAACAGTCTGTCTTGTCCCCTGGCCATTTCCTTTTTTATTTAAAAAACGTTTATTTTTTGCATACTCGCGTCATCTCATCTGGCATAGTAGTGTGCTGTAATTAATACTTGGACTTGCTAGAACATAGCAAGGAAGACTCCAAACGGCGTAATTACGCCTACAGTACGTTATATACTTTGATTTCTGTTTATTCTGCTGGTGGCTTAGTTGTTGCAGTGCCTCTACTAGCATTGTGAGCAATTTGGAGTCAAATTTTTCCCTTTGCGACCACTGTGTTTTGTTTTTGCTGTGTTTTTGGCGCTTAGTGACGCGACAATCCAAATCGCAAAGACCGACCGAAAGTGGGACAATTTATTAGGGGCCGGGGTTGTTTTCCATTAGCAGAGATCTGCCCTGGCTGCCATTTCCTTTTTTATTTTACGTTTATTTTTTTCATAACTCAGATCGTCATCTCATCTGTCATAGGGTAGTGGTGCTGTACTACTTGGCTAGAAAATAGCCATAGGAGACTACAAACTGGCTTAAATTACGCCTATCAGTATCGTTAAGATATGTTGATTCTGTTTCTGGTTGATCTCTTGCTAGTACTGTAGTTGTTGCACATGTCACACTACTAGCAAATTTTTTTGACAATTTGGAGTCACTTGCGACCACTCACTGTGTTTTGCGCTTATTGACATCGACATATGCCTCGCAAAGACCGCAGTGGAAATTTATTAGGGCCCCCCACCCCGGGTTTGTATTCAATTAGGCACAGTCGTTCTGCCATTTTCCTTTTTTATTTTACGTTTATTTTTTCATACTCAGCGAACGATCATAACACAACGAAAGAGGAAAGTCATCTGGCATAGCATTGTGCTTTCATACTTGGCTAAAAATAGCCATAGCAATGGAGCGCATCGTTTTTTGGTTTAAAAACTAAAAACACAAAAAAAAAACAAACAAAAAAAAACGTTAAAAAAAATCAAGTTATAACTCTCATTGTCAAAATGGTTTAACCCGAAGGGCTAGGGGTTAGACGAGGCCGGGGGACGTTGGGTGTGGGCGTCCAACAATTGCAGATGGGTCAAGGCCGTGGTCCGGTCGTGGTGATACAACCACCCACCTGCTATGAGGGGAGCAGGGGAAACTCCTCAGATCTAAACAACACTCCCTAGGTTTCATTTTCATGAAGTTACTGGGAATCGTGTGTAGAGCATGTTGAGGCCAGAACAATTGCGAACAGGGATTTCGTGGATCTTCCGACACATAGCTCAAGCAATTTGTCCCACCCGTCCGTCTTTTCCACGCTCTTCCACGGCAGATCCCACCCATGTCACCACGCCAACCGAAACATATCGGCACTTCCTCCAGCTCTGCAACCTCAAGCCTCCTCCCCCCCAGAAGCCCTCTCCCCCTCCGTCTGGTCCTCTCATCCTCCTCCCCCCCCCATTAGTCTGTTCTGTGCTTTCTTGGGCTCCCCTCCCTTCGTTCTGGCGGATCTGTGGGCCTTCACCTCACCTCCTCCCGCATCCTCCTGCCTCCTCCCCCCCATTCTTGCCCCCGCTTCGTATGTGTCCCGCTGCCAAAGTTGCCCTATTGAACCCTTGAACCGCAATACTCTGGAGGAACGGTGTTTCTGCCCATTCCCTCCACAGTCACAAACCACTTGTTCCGGGTGCGATTAGTGCAATTTTTCTTTTCGATGCCCAGGTTTTTCCACCAGTGTCCACCAGTCTCAGCTGTGGGTGATGAGACCTGTTGACTTACTGGAAGAAGTGTGGTAAAGAAGAGGTGTCCGACGATGAAGGAGACACGTTGTCAGACAGTGGGGAAGGTTTGTCAGGGCAGGAAGTCCTGAGGTGGTAGCAGAGTACTTTGAGATATCGGGAGGATGATGAGGTGACAGCAAACAACCCCAGCTGGGTTGAGAGGTCCGGGTGAGCACAGTGCTTCTGAGACGTAGGAGAGTCCCGCCCAGAACAGAGGTTGGAAGAGGGTCCAGTGGGTGGGGTCCGCATACTGGGGAGAGGCAGGGGGCCTAGAGCTGGTGCAATACAGCGCCAATGTGTCAAACTATAGTGAAGCTCCCGTGCAAGGGCTTCCTGCGGCGAGGGCCTAGAATTTTCAGAAGTCTGGAGGTTCTTTAGGAACACCGGGATGCACCGACGGACTGTGGTGTGCCACTTTGCCAAAAAAACCACAGATCAATCGGGTGGGTGTCCCACCACACTACTAGTTAACTTACCACGCCGTATGCGGCAGGCTATGAATGCACAACACCCCCGCCACTCAGTGGCAACAAGGCGCGTTCACCTCCGCCGTGCACACCAATGCTCCGTTTCCCCTGTTCCGCTGAAGTCATAGAAGTCATGCCATTCATCCCCCCCCCTTCCGCAGTACCCTGCACAACCAAACCCAAACTACAACCCATCGTCTTTCTCCCTCCCCCTCGTCTCCGGATGAGGGCGGAGGGATTCACCCGCTCCTCTCCCACCTGGGCCTCCACCCTCTTTTCCGCTCCGGGGTCCCTACGTCCCCCGGCCTCTTTCGTCTTAAAATTTTGGGTGTGCAACTGTTCATTTCCCTTCCCCAGCGGGGCCGCCCCCCCTCGCCGTCACGACGCCCAAGCCCTTAATGTGCACATCTCTCCAGATTTTGCTAACCTTGAGATGCCTGCCCTAATAGGGCTTAGTATATACCGAAGGCCTTTCGCATCCTCATGAGCCTCATGGCGGCGGCCGCCCTTCGTTATTTCGGGTGTTTGACATTCTTTTCCCCCCAGACCATTGCGGCGCCGACTGCGTTAGCTTTTCCCTATTTTCCTTCCAACCCCCCCAGCCCTTCAGCTCCGCACGTTTCATTACCACGTAACATATAATCCGTGCCCCTTGACCACGCCTTTTCTAACAAGGTCCCACACCTGACCAACGTACACGTGGACGAGTGCGGCCGGGCATGGGCCACTATTATCTCTGACTGCACATTGGTTTAATCTGTCGGAGGCTGGACCTAGTGTGACCCTGCGCTGGTCTATCCTGACTACTTGGTGCCCTTCTGATACGCCACTCCGCGGGTATGATTGCGGGGCATACCACCTCGTTCCACGTGTTGATTCCTAGCTACTACTATTCCGTCCTCCTCCTTCCTCCTCCTACTCCTCCTCGCTCCCCCCTCCGTCCCTCCAACCTCCGAACTCCCACCCCTCCTCCGCCGCCCGCATGATCCCGGCTTCCACGCCCTCCCGAAGTACCGGAATCCCTCCTCCTCCTCCTAAACTCCCATCCCTTGGGCTGGGCATGGCGTCCATCATCGGTAGCTTTGGACATCAGCAGTGCCGTCGCTAATCGACTAGGCATGCGGTGTCTCAAAAACTGTGAGCCTAGGCGATAAAAGGCACACCGCCCAAAAACATTACAGTCTCACGGCGTCAGACTGATCTGTGGCTTGCAACCCAGGGCTGAACCTGAAGCCGATGCATGGTGTGTGTGACAGTACAACTGCCGTACCCTGGTGGCGGCTCTGCAAACTCTCCGGGGCAGACTGACACATGTGCCATATGCCTGGCCCATGTGTTAATCCTGATATTCGCGTCCTCAGACATACCCCAATCTGTCTGATTTGCTCACGAAGGTGCTGCCGCATCTGTGCGCCTGTTCATGAATCCAGCCACAGAGGCTTGCCACTCTCGAAGGGCAGCGCAAAAGCGCCGCCTCCAACTGCCCGCTCTTGGTGTCACCGACTGTTGGCTACGTGCCCACTAGGTGGAATTCAACAACTAACCCATGTTATCCAGATTTTTAAACCCCACGGCAGTACCCCAGCCACGAGACGGATTGTAGAACCTGCCAGATGTCAACTTCCACCAGAACTGGTAGGTCGGTCAGTCAGCTCCTCAGTCGACAATGAGAGTGGCTAGTGGAAGGGCATGAGGTGAGTGGGCGAAGATGTCGTTGTAGGGTTGGAGAGAACAGTGGATGTCATGATATCTGTCAGGTGCTGAGGTAAACTTTGAGGAGTTCACACCGATGTTCGTGCGATGCCCCAGTCATCAGCCTCACCATCCCCGCTGCTTGTGGCTGTTGAAAAACGAAAAACTCTCTGGTCACGCCATGAGTTCGAAGCTGCTTGCGCTCTCAACAAGAGACGGGGGAAAGAAGATTTCCCGTGTTTGATCCAAATAGGCACCCTTAGGTCTGTTTCTTCTCAGCTCTTCTCATCTGCATATATCGGAGTGAGGTTGGAGTGGAGGAGGATGAGGAGAAGAGTATGAGAATGTTGGCGAGACAAACAATATAGGGGACCATTGTTGAGTGAGTGAGGATCCTTCACTTTTTAGCGTGTATTTCATAAGAAAGGAATTGTATGAGTTGGAGAGGAGGAATGGGACAGTCAGTAAGGAGACGAGGGAGGGCCAGTGGAGGGGGGATTCGACATTCTTACGCGTTGGTAACTACTCTTACTCTGGCGCATAGGCAGATTTCATGCGAGGCTGCCATCCCGTCCACCCCCGTGAACCCTCGCGTTCAAAAGAATTGTATATTCTCCGGCACAGCACCGATGTACTGTGTTTTCACGACTGTCCTCCTCCTGTCCCCCCTTTCCCAGCAAGATCAAAATCTTTTTCCACTCTCATCCCTGGAGCGGAAAGGAGTGTGAGACGCATAATATACCACCAGCAGGCCCGGTGCACAAGGCTGAACCGTATTTTGCCCTTCTGTCTGACAACGCTAGCGGCAGAGTGCGTATTTCTCTGCGGGAACAAGGCGAGGAGAGTAGGCGAGCAGGCAGCTTTTCCGCACTGTCCGGTATAAAAACGCTTTATTTAACAAGAAGGCTTTTTCCAGCTTTATGATATTTCCCCCCAGCAAGACACTGTCACCGGTTTCCCCAGTCTCGGCAGAGTAGGGCTGATCTTTACATGAAAGATGGTGTGGATAACGTAGCTGACCATACCACCATCGTCCTAATGATCACATCACAATCTCCTACAACTAACTACTACTACTGGTTTTCAATTCAAAAACTGACATGTGGCACAACTGGCGCTGTAAACGCCTGGAGGTTCTTGCCTGCCCGGCCACTGCCGGCTAAGCGTGCTGTCCGAGCGGGTTTTCCACTTCATGCATCTTGTGGCATCATCAAACCCCCCGATAAGCGTAAACCCGGGCCTGTCGACTTAACAGCGCTAGACATGCTGACTCTTATCAAGAATGAATGAATCATGGATTTCTCCTAATTGATTCCAATCTCCCGCAGGTGAAAGGAAGCTCAACCTGAATACTTTAAATATTGATTTATTTATTTTATCCACTCCTCCTCCTCCTCATTTTCCTCCTTCTCCCTGCTCTTTGTACGTAAAGCAAGGAAACTGGCTATTTTTGACAGGGCCCCCCCACTGGCTTCTACCTATAGTACTTTTATGCATTTAAATTTTTCTGGAGTCCACCGACCCGTCCCTCTCTTTTTTAAACAATTTTTGGGAGTGCCACATACAAGGTACTCAATCTATTTCATTTTTCTGGACTCTCCACCTACTACCTGCTCCTCCGTTTAAAACTTTTTTGGACTGCCACTACAGCACTCAATCTATTAATTTTTCTGAGGGCCACCACCCTCGTCCTCTGGTTAAAAACTTTTTTGGACTGCACGATTACAGGCACTCAATCTAACTCAATCTATTCATTCATTTTTCTGGAGGGCCACCTACCTGCTCCTCTGGGTTTAAAGTTTAAAAAAAACTTTTTGGACTGGCCACATACAGGACTCCATCTCTTTCCATTTTTTTTCTGGAGGGCCACCTACCTGCCCTCCTGGTTTTAAAACTTTTTTGGACTTTGGATGGAACTGCCACATACAGCACTCACTATCCATTTTTCTGGAGGGCCCAATCCTACCGCTCCTCTGTTTAAAAACTTTTTTTGGACTGCCACAACATACGGCCCAATCTATTCCCTGTTTCCTGGTGGCCACCTACCTGCTTCCTCTGGTTTGAAAATTTTTGGACTGCCTAATACATGCCTATCCAAATTGAATTGTCTCCATAGCAGCCTCCCCACGTTGTCTCCATTTGCTCCTCCAAAAGTCGTCCTATAGCTGCCTCCATACCATCGCCCTTTAATCAAACGATTTTTGTAAGAGCCGACATTTGGGTTGTTTTTCATTCATGGATTCCACAATCAAAAGTTGTTAACGTTTGTCGCCACCCCACCGCGTGCTGTGTTATCCACAAAATAGCCCTGGCAAACTGTTATACCATTTCAACGGATATTATTATTATTTCATCGCATTCTTTGCGCATTCTGTTTACATTCCCCTCACCCGCCATATCCCAAACTTATAAGAACGCTACGCTCGACAACTTGATCTGATATACAAAAGGTTCTTAGCAAGTGCTGCTGTTTGGGGGTAGCCTAAACAGGTCTTTTTTTTTGGATTGGCGAAAGCTCGCCTCGGCACGGAGCGGGGCAGCGCCAATGCCAAGACCAACTAACAACTAACTAGTTTTAACTGCAGCACCTTTAATCTACTACTACTACTTTCACAACTGGCCTCCATAACATGCCCGCCTGTCACGAACGTGCTGTGTCAGGCAGAATTTTGGGTTGTTTTTTCCACATGGGCTTCCACAACAAACTTGTTTAACTTTGTGCGCCACCCGCCCCCGCCGGGGCTTCTTGTGGTAATCCCCGACAAAAATACTGGCAAACCGTTTTATAACCATTTACGGATATTAGTAGTTCAACATTCAATTTCAGCGCTTCTTGCGCATGCTGTTTACATTCCCTCACCCGCCATATATCCTAAACTTATAAGAACGCTACGTCTACACTTGATCTTAACAAAAGGTTCTTAGAAATCGCTTTTTTGGGAGTAGCCTCGAGACAGGGTGCTTGGATTGGCGAAGCTCTCGCCTGGCAAGCGGAGGCGGCAGCTCCATGCCAGAACCCACTAACGCATAAGTTTTAAAAAAACTGCAGCAAGCACCTTTAATCTACTACTAGTTCATCACTGCCCTCCTACATGCCCGCCTTAATCAACTGCTGTGTCCATGGGCATAATTTTGGGTTGTTTTTCGTGGCTTCCACACAACAAAATTGTTACTTTGTCGCCACCCACCGTCCGCTGTGTTAATCCACAAAATACCTGGCCAAAACTTTTTACCATTTACGGATATTATTTCAGGCGCTTCATCTTGCGCATCTGTTTACATCCCAATCTCCCCTCACCGCCATTCCCAACTTATAAATAGACGCTAAACTACACTTCACTTGTGCAGGCTGGTGGAACCCCGGGCCTGACCCTGGGGCTTGGTCAGTACTGCCGACGCAGATATTTGCGGGCCCTACCCCTACCCAGCCCTTCTACCTGATCTTTCATTTCTCAAAGGCCTACTAGACCTCCCCACTCCTCCCACACCCCTCCTCCCCCGTGCCTCCAGGTCCACCTCCTCCTCCTCCGAAATTCCATCCCGTAGGGCATGGCGGCCATCAGTCGGTAGCTCTCTAGTCACCAGCACAGTGCCGTCGCTAAGGCGACAGCATGCGGGTGCTCAATACTGCTGAGCCTGAGGTGAAACGGCCACCGATGCTATTGCAAGGGCATTCCACATCAAATGTTAACTTTGTCGCCAACCCCCCTGCTGTGTGTAAGCCACAAAATATACTGAAACTTTTTTTCATTTACGGATATTATTTCAAGCGCTTCTCCCTGTCTTGCGCAAGAGTTTACCTTCCCTCACCTAACATTCCCCTCCACCCCCCTCCCCTCCCCACCTCCCTAGTCCCAAACTTATAAGCCCTCTACTCGCGGACTCTCCCTGGGGGGGTTAAGGGAAATGGGAAGGGGTAGGGAACCTACACTTGATCTTATCCAAAGGTTCTTAGAAAGTGCTGTTTTGGGGAGTAGCCTAGAGACAGGGGCTTGATTGGCGAAAGCCTCGCCTGCACGGAGCGCCAGCTCCATGCCCCAGAAACCACTAACATAGTTTTTAATTAATTTACTGCAGCAAAGCATTCCACCTTTTAATATCTAACTACTGGTTTCCAACTCTCCAATACATCGTCCCCTTAATCAACGAGCTTTGGGGGTAGGCAGAATTTGGAATTGTTTTCATGCTTTCCATGTTAACGGGTTTGTCGCCACCCTGTCGCCCACCCCAAAAAAAGACTGCTTGTAATCCACAACATATAAACTGGCAAATTTTTAATCATGGTACCCCGATCTTATTTGAGCGCTTCTTGCTCACCTGAACCCTACCAACCTCCTTTGGTTCCTCTCTGCTAGGACCCATTGGTTTTGAAGCCTGAGGTTCCATTTAGGGTATTCGCCATGCCACCTCTCACCTTTACCGCTGTGCTGTGCTGCCGGGCTTCTCTGCCATGTTCGAGTCCCTATCGTGTCGGGTCAATTATGGCCTGTTTTAGATGCTATCCTAGCTCATTCTGTCACTTTCTACTCTGTCGAGGGGGGGGGGGTCATGGCCATGCTGTTGCCCATAATTTTGGCATAAATGTTCATTAAGGCATCCTCAGAGGCCTCCGCTAGGGTGCAATGTGCTGATGCTGATGCTGCCCCTAGCTGTTTCCTGTCCATGTTCCTCCGTGGTGGTTTTCCATCCTTTTCCTCCGTTTCGAGTTCCCGAGGTGTTTGGCCAAGCTTCCCTGTGCAGCGGCCTTGGTTCCCCTGAAAAAAAATTTTTAAAATCCAATTGTCACAGAGACCGAAAAATATTTGGTTGGGTTTACAATTATAAAGTATACAGTTCCGACTTACATACAAATGCAACTTAAGAACAAACCTACAGAGTCTATCTTGTATGTAACCCAGGGACTGCCTGTATAACACATCTGTCAATGAGATGTTAGTGTTTAAGAAAATACATAAAGAACAAATAGAAGAGATATTAAAAGATTTGGAGGTTATGGACGCAAGGGGAGTAGTAAAATTATTTTTATTTTTATTTATTTAATTTTTTCCCTCTGCCTCTGTTAGATACCACAAGGGAGGGGAATGTAGGTGGGAGAGGGGAGGGGTAGGAAGAATTGTTTTTCTATGTACAGGTGGTCCCCTACTTCAGAACACTCGACTTACATACAACCCCTAGTTACAAACAGACCTCTGGATATTGGTCATTTATTGTACTTTAGTCCTAGGCTACAATGATCAGCTGTAAATGAGATGTTAGTGTTTAAGAAAATACATAAAGAACAAATAGAAGAGGATATTAAAGATTTGGAGGTTATGCACGCAAGGGGAGTAGTAAAATTATTTTTATTTATTTCATTTTTTCCCTCTGCCTCTGTTAGATACCACAAGGGAGGGAAATGTAGGTGGAAGAGGGGGAGGGGTAGGAAGAATTGTTATTTTCTAGATATTACCAAATATGTATGCAACAACAGGATTGGTTTAATATAATTTTAACTGAATAAAAAGTTTAAAAACTTAAACATTGCTTTTGTTAACTTTTTTTTAACTTAAATTATAATTGCTAAATAATATTAATATTAATGCTGCATTGTGATCAATGCACAACCTACAATGCAGTAAATCAGAAAAATATGGTAACTGTGGTCCAAATAGGTTGGTTCATTAAAGCGTATATTTTGGATCTAATGTTTGGGAAGGGCATGTGTGTGAAAGGAGATATAATGCAGAGGATGAGAAATAAATTTACAAAGAAGATCCACAAGGTTGTTAGGCAAATGTGATGTGATAAGGGAGAGAAGAGGAAGAACTGGAATAAGATAAAATTGAACAGGGACAAAGAGAACTTACAGAATATGTTAGTAAAAAGGGGAGAGAAAAGGAGATCCTATCCATAATAATAGGGCTATGTATTAAAGTAGGTGGATGAAAGATATATTAGATACAGTAATGAGACATCATCGGCAGGGTCCCCTTTAATGAAATGTCCACTCCTGATGCCCCCTTTAAGGAAATGACCACTCCAGATACCCCCCTTTAATGAAATGACCACTCCAGTTGCCTCCCCTTTAATGAAATGTCCACTCCAGATGCCCCCTTTAAGGAAATGGCCACTGCAGATACCCCCCTTTAATGAAATGACCACTCCAGTTGCCCCCCTTTACTGTAAATTCCACTCAGCTTCCCCCTTTAAGAGAATGACCACTCCAGATACCCCCCTTTAATGAATGACCACTCCAGTTGCCCCCTTTAATGATGTCACTCCAGCTGCCCCCTTTAATGAACATGTCCATCCCAGGTAGGCCCCCTTTATTAATGTCGCACATCCAGATGCCCCCTTTAATTAAATGTCCTCTCCAGATGCCCCCTATTAATGAAATGTCTGCTCCAGATGCTTCCTTCATCATTACTGTTATGTCCACAGCCGGGCTCTCTTAAAAAAAAAATGTAAAAAAAGCTATACTCACCTTCCGGATTCTTCTACCCGGCCCAGTGGCTCCGTCTTCTCCTTGGCCGCATGGCTCCATCTTCTCCATATTCCGGCCCGGCCACTATGATGGCATGTGACATCATAGTTTAAGGGTCCGCGCCAAGCATAAACTATGACGTCACGCGCCCGCAACACCGTCCCGTCATAGTGATACGTCCGGGCCGGAAGAGCAGAAGACGGAGCCGAGGGGGTAAGGAGAAGCGCGAAGGTGAGCATAGTTTTTTTTTTATTTAAGAGTGATGGTGGATCTTCATATAGTGCCCGCCCATACCGCCTGTATGGAGATCTGCCATTGTTAACAACCTAGGTTTTTCAGGATTGCAAGTAACAAAAAAGTTCAGCATTGCAAATCATAAGAGAGAGATTATGAACTAAGCATTCTCCATATGCAGTGGGTGTCAGCTGTATTATACAACTGGGACACCTGCCAGGAACTGCCGTGGTTTTGCCATTTTACGTTCAATAAAAATGTGAATAAAAAGTGATGAATACAGTTTTCAAAATTGTATCAATAAAAACGTCATCCAGTCCTGCATACAATGAAACATTACAGAGCTCCCTACACTGAAGTTACAGGTGTCAGAATATGTTGATGCAAGGCATTTTTGCAAGGTTTTTGAAATTAGTTTTGAGACATTAGTAAACTATATAAATTTGGTATCACTGCCATTACTGCCATCACTGCCACTATATAAAGAATAAGAAAGAGGTGTCATTTCGACTACAAACTGAAATCCGTACAAATAAAGCCCTTCAGAATATGGCACAACTGTGTTTTTTTTTTTTTAATAAAAAACATGTTTGTATTTTTTTTTCAGCTTCCCAGTACATGGCACAGAATGTTAAATGACAGCACTAGAAAATTAAAATTTTAATTACAAATAAACCAACATGCAGCTTTGTAAGCAAACAAAAAAAAAATAATAATAAATTACCGCTTGCGGAAGGAGAGGTGTGAAAAAACGGAAAAAAAAACTGAAGAATTTGCTCTTAAAGGGGGTAAAGGGAACCTGTCACATTGGAAACATCTTCCCTACAAGTAGAATATTATGAGGCTAAAGGAGCTGTGGCAGGTGGCAATGCAGAAAAATGTGAAAGGGAAGGAATAAATGAGTCACTCTATTTTATGATTTCTATGGTATGTATTTTACCACTACATCTGTCTGTTGTACATCTGATTTATATATCAAGGCCAATACATGAAGTAATTGAGCCAAGATCTTCAACTACTTTAAAAACTTGTACTTTCAAGAAAGATCCCTAGTGATCAGTTTTCATCTGTGGGTAAAACTTGCAATAATTAGTGCCCCTGCAGGGACGTTTAAAGGGGTTTTCCCATTATAGCAAATGAATGTCATTCTTTTTATGATAAAAAAAATCTACAATTTTCCATTATACTTTCTGTATCAATTTCTTACAGTTTACGAAATCTCTGCATGGTGTCATTCTATGGAAAGCTTCTATATTTACTTCTAGTGGACAGAAATCTGTCCATGGTCACACAGGTGCACAGCTCACTATATCACACAGCTCTGCTTTCTGTCTGTGATATAATGAGCTGTGTGACCATGGTCAGATATCTGTCCACTGGAGGTAAACATAGAAGCTTTCCATAAAATGACAGCAAGCAGAGATCTAGAAATCTAGATTTGATACAGAAAGTATATTGGAAAATTGTATACCTTTTTATCACAAAAAGAATTACATTAATTTGCTGAAATGGGAATACCCCTTTAAGCATTACGCAGTGCTCAATTAATTCATATACTTAATTTAAAGGGAACCTGTCAGCGTAAATTAAACTACTAAAAATATCTTGTCATGTACATTGATTAATACAATAACATTGGCAGATTAACACATTTCTTTAAATGGTCTACTTTGGTGGTATCATCCAGAAATTCCACTTTGAACTGACAAGCAAATTAGTTGCATAAAGTCATGGAAGCAGATAGTTTAGTAAATCTCTCCTCAGATGATTTTCTGTATGATCTCTATGCATAGGAAATATGCATGATTACATTTTTACCCCACGCTTTCCAAAACCCACTTATTAACCATATACAGAAGCCATTGTCTTCTGCTGCTGTCGTGGCAGTTGGAAGCTGAGCCGTGATTGGCTGCTGTTCTGCCACAGGTCATTAATATGAGCATTGAGTAGCAGACAACTTATGTGATAATCTGCGTGGATGTGAAAGGAAAAAATAGGACCTTTGTTCCGGCGCAACCCGAAAAAGAGTTTTATTAGAGTAAATAAAAACAAAATATAGTAAAAAGCTCTTTTTCGGTTTGCACCGGAACAAAGGTGCTATTTTTTCCTTTCAGATCTGTAGGGATTATCCCCGCGGATTATCAGATGATCATATATCCGGACTCTCTCCGCTGGCAAGGACCAGGCAGCACCCATAGTGCTTTTCCTATACTGTTGTACCTGGTAGCACAACCACCAGTGCATGACCAGAGGAGAGAAGACATCCAGCCCAGGCAATGCCGGGAGCTACAGCTAGTAATTACATATTTTAGGTATTTATTTTTTAGAGCTCATTATAAGCACTTTAAGGGGCTTAGTATAATAGCAGAAAATAAGCAGATATATAGAAATACTGTAGGTCTGAGCCAGACTTTGCCGATGCTCTATCTACATATGTACTTTTCTGTTGTATAAAACATCAGAATATCCTCAATTCAATCAAAAGAAAGTTATATTGATAATCCAATCTTTCTGCTGCTTATTCTGCTTCATCCCCTGAATGTCACATTCTCTAAATATCTTTCTTACTTTTAAAACAATTTCCATGTAGCTGCAAACGGAAATTACTCTGAATAAAAAAATCAGTTTGCTGAAGATAAGAAAACATGATTGTGAATATAATTTCTCTTTAAAGCTATGTGAAAGTGTTTTACTTCAGAAGAAGTTTGATACTGAATTGGCATGACATTGAAATTTAATAGAACTGCAATTTAAAATGACTGAAAGATTCTAACAAAAAAACTGAGTAAAGTGCAAGCATGTCTGGAAAAAGTCTCAGTAGAAGTAACCCCAACATGACTAATAAGCTGAATTCATACCAGTACTAGCTGAAAAGAAGTGTATAAAAATGCAAGCATGTTATAGTAGAAACATTCAGTATAAGGGCCCATGCACATGACTGTATGGGGGACACATATACGGGCGCAAATTTACCGCTGTATAAACGTCCCCCATAGTTATCTATGGTGCCCAGGCTCGGTACTATGCTCTATCTTTGGCCATAAGTACGGCCATGCACCACTATTCTCTATGGAGAGGGGAGTGGCGAGCAGCGCTTGCTTATCCTCGTTTTCAGCCTGCCCAACGTTTGCCTGTATGGCTACATCTACGGCAGGGCGGGCACATGTTATTGTGCATGGACCCTAATACTTATATACTCACAGAATAGAGACCCTTAATTTATTTTGCCGTGCCCTATATGTCATGAAACAAGCCCTTTAACTAACCCTTAGGCCTCATGCTTATGAAAGTGTGGTCGCCTGGCCCACAACTCAGATGAGCACATGGCTCTTCAACCCTCCCCCTCCCTTTAGAAACCCAGGCTACCGTATTCCTGCTGAATACAGGACAAATTCCACACTGTGCACGGCGGCCACCCAGCTTGGTCTTAGTGCGGTAAGATGGTGACCGGGTGCTATACACCTTTGTGGGGTCTGTAATGTGGCCACAAATTTTGCATTGGAGCCTTACTGTGAGATATGTACTTTATTACCACATCTCTTTGACAACTACAGTTACTATGCCTTATTAGCTTTTATATTGCTCTAGTACCACTTTCCCTCACGGTCAGCCTCAATGCTCCTATTGTCACCAGGACCCAAAATAACTTTCTTAAGGAGTTAATACCAAATTCTACGTTATTGCCTGTTCTTAAGACAAGGGATAACAACTTGTTCAATGAGGGTCTGATTACATGGAACCCCATTGATGAGAATGGATCTTAAGGAATCCACAGAATGAGGACCCCTTTTTCACTAATGTGTGTAGTAGCAGGTTGAGCATGCATCCTTCCACTCCATTTACTGGTATGAGAGAATTGGCAATTGCTGACCACAGTGCTTGTCTCTGGCACTTACATACAAAGTGAAGAAACAAAGTATTTAGGAAAAACAGAAAATGTAGTATTGGGTATTTAAACAATTATTCAGTTTAGAAAAAAGACGACTGAGGGGAGACCTCATTACAATGTACAAATACCGGAACGGACAGTACTAGGATCTCTCCAAAGATCTTTTTATACCTCGGCCTGTGACCAGGACAAGGGGGCATCCTCTACGCCTAGAGGAGAGGCGATTTTACCTTCAACATAGACAAAGGTTCTTTACTGTAAGAGCAGTGAGACTATGGAACTCTCTGCCGCAGGAGGTTGTTATGGCGGACTCTATGTACATGTTCAAGAGAGGCCTGGATGTCTTTCTGGAGAGAAAAAATATCACGGGTTATGGGGATAAAACATTTATTTAATTCTTAAAGGTTGGACTTGATGGACCTGTGTCTTTTTCCAGCCATATATACTATGAGACTATGAATAGAGAAGCAACTGGGATATTAAACACAGTGAAAAGGCTACAGCTGCAAAAATCAAGTTATCAAATGCATCAAAACACAAATGATAAGCAGTAATCTGATAAAACTAATGCTGTAATAGATAACATTGGTAATATCATTAGAATGATTAAGAATAAACAAATATTAAACATGGATTTTGCATCTGGATTCTATAATGAATTATCAGCACAGGATAACAGGCAGGAAGATTAATCTATTATTACTTGATTAACTGTAGTTACAGTTTGTGGCTAAATGTCCATCAGCCATATATATTAGAAAATATAATTTAATAACTGATAGACTGGTATATCTCATATGCTTTTTTATATCTCATATGCATTTTATCACAGATGGGAAAAATGTGTGACTTTTAGTTGCAGCATTGACCGTGACATTTGTAGTACATCATTGTGTCCTTAAGTGGTTAAGGAGGGGGCTCACGGGCTAAGCCAACTTCATAAAATTAGTCATGCACACCGACACCTCATTTCATATTGCAAACTTGCTCTTTATCATTTTCATCACTTTCATGTACAGAACAATTTTGAACAAAGTCCATAAAAGCCCATAAATTCAATCATATAAAAGTTCTCATGGTTTTGCACATGGGTTGGCATCCAGGTGAGCTACGCGCAAGGCTGCAATGTTTCGGAGGCGTTACTCCTTCCCACATGTCACAGAAAGTTTGCCATATTAAATAGTGTGTGTAAATTTTCATTTCTAAAATACATTACAACAAGATTTCAGCTCACTCATCAATATATACAGTGCCATACAGTAGATAGACTCCATACAGTTTACCTTGATGCATATTACATTGCAATGCAAACAAAAAAAGGTTTAGTAAACATATCATCATCTGACTCATATGATTCACCCATATTTACATTTTAGTTAATGGCCTTATAGACATACCATTGTTTCCCCCCTCTTACTTTCCTCCCTATCACCAACTCTCTCTCTATTCTCTCAGACAAGTTCCCATCTGCCAAGTGATCCCCAGAGGTCAAATACCATTGTGTCAGTGTAAAGGTTCGCATTATGTGAAATCTTTCTTCAGGTGTAAAACCTGGGAGTTTGGATTTTCGTTGTTCAGCACCTAGCAATTTTTTCATTGGGGAGATGACTCTCTGAACTGATGGAGTTTCCGTCTGCAGTATGCACCTCTTGACAACCAGACACAGTGTGTGGAACAGTTTGACTCTATGCCATCTCCTTCCGTGGTCTCCTCTGGATTGCAGTGGAACAGGAACAAAAGTGGGTCACATGTCTGGAAAATCCCCCACATTCTTTCCCCCATACCCGTTATTTCTTCCCAAAGCTGTCATGAGTGGGAGCAGTTCCATAAGCCATGGAATAGGTCAGTAGCTGGAGTTCCGGCCTGCCACTAACAGGTCCAAAGTGAGTCTCTCAACACTTTTTTATTCACTATTTTTCACATTCTTTTCAAACCGTCGACTAAGAATTCCCCTACTGTAGATTTCCTAACTGGATTGCCCATTTCGGAAACTACATTTCCCTCAGAGCTGTCTGGGAATTCATGGCTTTGTAAAGAAATGAAATACTCCCCTTACGGCCCGATAATGGTAGCAACTCCAACTCATCAAACTGATTTGCTGAGGCATCTCGTGTCACATCCACCAGATTATTCTGTAAGGCGTGTTTTCCCCTTGTTAGCCACCTATGCTCTTGGATGTGTAGCAATTCCCTAACCTTTAATGTCCTCTTTGACCCCCATTCCACAAAAAGTCTGCTTTGCCTGCCTAGGGGGAAGCTCAAGTGGTTCCATAATGGGAGATATTTCTTTCAGTAATGAAAGCCCTTTCAACTGGCGGGATATTTTGCCTAATAGTACATGGAGGAGTATGCATGGATCCCAGGGGGCACAAATTTCATCTTCCATTGGAGGTCAGAGTAACAGCTGGTACCTTTCAGCCAGTCTGCTATATGTCGAAACAAACATGCCAGATTGCAGGATCTAATGCTGCCACCCCCACCTTACATTATCAAAAGCTTTTTCTGCATCTATGGTGACTAGGGAAGGTGCTTGGTGTCCTCCCGTCAGACGCTGAGACTCTTCTAATGCCATTAAAACTCTGCAGACATTTGTGACCGCTGATCTGCCTTTCATGAAACCCCCCTTTATAGGAGAGATCACAGAGGGTAATATTGAAGCCAAGTGATACGCAAATATTCTAGATAGAATTTTTAAATCTAAGTTTATGAGGGATATGATGAGGGGTTCTCTGGATCCTTACCCTCCTTGAGCAGAATGTAAGCTATGTTCATATGTTGTGGTATTGGGTCCCTACCCAATATTCTAGAATACATGGCAGAGAGAGTAGAGGTCACTTGCTGCCTCAAGGCTTTATAATATATTCGCTGGAATAGCCATCCTGCCCAGGGGTTTTTCCATTGGCCAGGTTCTTGATCGTGACGTGTACTTTCTCTGCTGTGATTTCCCACATTGACATATCACTTGGGGTGTCTGAATGAATGACCTGGTAGTATTCCCCTGGTTTATGGCCACTGGGGCAACTGCCACTCCCCCTCCCGGTCGTCGGTATTCACTAAGAACATTTGAAGTGGGCCGTCGGCCTTTTGCTAGGTTAGTTAGTAAGCGGCGGAGTTGTCACCAAACTTATGAAGTTCTAGCTCCAGATTAGATCTATAGAAACTCTCCCACTTGTCCAGTATGGGTGTGGCAATCCCCCCCCCCCTCTCCTTCTCCCGCCCCCCCCCCTTGGAAACAATACCTCCCCTCTCAGAGATGTATGCTCCCTTCCCTTATTCTCTTCCCCCTTACCTCTCCCCTACCTACCCACCCTTGTTAGAAGAAGAAACTATGGTATTAAAGTGCATGATCGCCCCCTTAGGTGAACTAGAGAAACTGTGTCAAAGGTTTGGTACGAACCCCCACTCTTTTCCAACCCTTTAGGACCTCCTTTTTTCTGATAGTGTGGCTGCTTTTCTGCCCCTGCTTTTTATGTCATACATTTATTTTCTTGTTCCATTGTGCATTGCCTCCTTGCTCTTATATTCCCCCTCCTCCAACCCACCTTACCACCTCGCCACTAGTATCTAGCTAGTAATTGTGTGGTGCGATTTCCCTCAATGCCTTCACCCGCCCCTCTATGAAATTGCTCTAAAGTCCATAGAACATTAACTGTAGCATCGGACCATAACTGAATGTAACAATGTCCATTTCGTTAACCTGTGCAAGGACGGTGGGAAAGAAAATAAATAAGCAAGTATGACCTGGTGTTATTGTCAATCTCTACGGTCATCTCTCACCAAGCTGGTGTACTCCAACATGTTGCTGTCTTCGCATCTTCCTCCCGCATTCTTGCAGTGCTGCTGTAATGCAACCCACTTCCTTTTCTGTGGCCTCACTTACTCCTCCTGTCATTGCCCACAATTGACCAAGGAATCCTCTGGAACTGTATCTAGAAAGTCCGATGCTTCCTGCAGATTATCAAAGATATGCTGGGTCCCGTCAACGGTTGCGAGATAATTGTGCCAGATTGGCTAACTGGAACTTTATGCCTTTTGAGGTCAGGGCTGTACACAGCGGAGTAAACAATTTGCGCTTCTTTGTAACTTCCACAGAGTAATCAGCAAACAGCAATACCTTTTGGTTTCTGATATACAGTTGCGACCACTTTCGCCTGTATGCTCTCATCAGTTCTTCCCTGTCGGCATAATTCAGAAATTTAGCTATGCTTGCCACGGTCTCTGCCCCTGTGTGCTTTCATTGTCAGATACAGTGGAATTGTATTGGGCCAGCACGGTGTGCTCATTCTACCGTGGTCCTGTGTCTTAGTTCCACCACCTTGGGGAGGTCTTCTTCAAAGATAGTTACAAGCTCGCCTGCTGCAATGTTATCTGGGAGGCCTACTATGCGTAGATTGCTCCTGCGGGATTGATTTTCGAGATCCTCTATCCTTCCTAATAGCACCACAGTCCTGCGGTCAAGGTCTTGGCAATAGGAAGAGGTATCCCATACCGTGGCCTCTAATTCTCTAGTTTGGAACTCCATCTGGGTGAATCAGGCCCCTTGTATCTGGACTTTCCCTTTTAGCTCATTGAGCATGGTTTGCAGGCCCTCTGTCAGCATATATACCAAATACGGCACCAGATACTTGGCTACCTGGCGGGCCAGGCATATGTAGTCTACTTCCCCTACCGCCGATGGTGACAAGCGCGGCTCTAGGTCCAGTTGGCTAAGTGGTTCGGGGAGGTTTACGATGTCAGCTTCTGGCGGTGCCATCTTGGGAGAAGAGCTTAATGCCTTGTCTCTGTGTGGACGCATGGATAATCAAGGTTTCTGCGCGATGAGGAGCAAATATCGCTCCATCAACTTTCCACAGCCTGATTGTGGACTCTTCACCTGTAGGTGAGTAGTTTGTTAGCACTTTTTGTCCGGTTTGGAGCGGATTACAGACCTCAGCTGCCACAGAACCTCCTACTACACACATCAGATGCCGCAGAACCTCTTCATACACATCTCAGCTGCCGTAGCAAAGCAATGTATGTGATGGTTCTGAATGGAGCAAAAAAACTGTGCCAGGTCAAACTCCCAGTACCAACGCTGGCAACAAATTTGGATGCCAACTGTTTAAATACTGCCGGAAACCCCCATGGCTCCTCTACAGTTACACTTTAGTTCCTGCAGAACCTCTTCATTCACATCACAGCTGCTGTAGAACATCTTTATATACATCACAACTGCTGAAGAACCTCATACTTGGTTTAGTTGCCGCAGAACCTCATAATACACACCTCAGCTGCTGCAGCGCCTCATAAAACATATCACCTGCTATAAAACCTCTTAAATCACCCCATAAACACCCCCTAGAACATTTTCCTGTCTCTTCCATCTCACACAAATAGAGATGGATAAAGAAGGAGTGGAGCCAAAAAGGACGGTGGGGGCCCCCCTCCTACTGCTCACTAGTGGGGGCACCCTTTAATCAGGGCCTGGTCATTTCTCTCTTATTCCTACAAATGTATAAATAAGTTGATAACTGGATGTTACCACTTTGAATGTGCCCCAGAAAAATTATATCTTTTCCAGTCAATTGATTTTGCCATTACCCTTTTTAAAATGTACTCCTTTAAAATGGATAATGGCAAAACCAACTGTTAATGTATTCCTAAATTTCAAAGAAGGTGTGACAGAGAAACAAAGCAATGTACAAAGATGAGAGAAAATGCTTCGAAATGGTTATTTCATGGGGTCACATATATTCTTTCCTGGTTCCCCTGTGAAATATTATAAATAACTTCACCAACTTGACAGACTTGGCAGGTAACTGGAGTATAGAATTGAATTTTATTAGAGTAAATTTTACCCTAGGTGTTTGTTACTTTTCTGAGCACAGTATTGACCGATAACAACAGTTTATCACTTACTGATTTTTCTTCCAGAAGTTGGCATAACAAGCAATTTGCTCTCCTCAGTGTTTGTGCGCAATACATAGGAGCTTCCAAGATTTGCCTTTCACTCCCATTTCACCTTTAAACTATATTTACAGTATTTTAATAGTTTAGAAAACATCTTAATTAATTTTTTGGAATATAACATTGCTGAGGGTAAGTGTTTCATCACAAAGGTTCAAATAACGTCTAAAGAAAAACAAAATGCAATACCGAAATGCAAAACTGAATGAAATAAATAAAAGACTATTCATAGAGCTGTCCCTGTGAAAGGGCTTGCAACTAAAGAGAAACTTTACCACTTTACCCTAATAGGTCACGTGACCCATCGGCAACAGAACATGGGATTTCCTTTGACGCCCTGTCCTTGGACAAATGCAGACATTACAGTATGCATGCCCGCTCTGGGATTACTACTCTCAGGAGGGGTGTGCCAACTACATCTGCAAACTTTGTCTATAGTGAAACCCCTTTATAAGAAACTTTAGCAGGGTTATTACAAGACACTTATAGGGTCACATATTTCATGCACACCCAGTTGTAGGGGGTGTGTGCATGTTCTTGTACATCCCAAAGAGCCATTTCCATACAGTAATGACAGCAAAGTCCCCTTCATCCAGACTTATACCAACCCTGATAAAATTCTTGTTAGTGGCCAACCCTTTTTAAGCTAGCACTAGAGGCACAGTTTTACTTTCCCATTCATCAAAATCTTATGTGCATGATTACCTAGAATGTATGGGCTTTACACCCATAAACACAATCTGCACAAGGATTTTTATATCCCTTTCTGACCCCTGAATATGCACATTGGGGCACATTTACTTACCCGTTCCTGCGCGTTCCCCGATTCGGAGTGTCCAACGAGAATGAGCTCTGCTGCGATTCACTACGATTGAGCTCCCAATATACTACATGTGTTGCTCCATGCTCAGGTCCACCGGAGTTCAAATTCTACTTCCCGGTGTATGTAAGTGCATGGCTTGCGGCATAATTTTTAAGTTAAATCCCGCGCTCTGTCCAAATCTGTCAGATCGTCCGATGGCTCGCCCTGATTGCGCCTAAATCTGATCACGTGCGACACAATCCCCTTCTAAATCTCTGTCCCAGCGGCGCGATCACCAAAAACGTCAGAGAACCCAACTGAAATGTGACCGCAGGACCCTGAGTAAATAATCCCCATTGTGTTTTTCTACAATATTCAGTTTCATGATATAAATATGAATGTATTTATTCATATTACACAATAGATTATATATAGCACTGTGAAAACTTTTGAGCAGGTTCTTTGATTTGAACCTCCCACTCATGTCTCCAGGACTTCTCCCAAGCTACAACTATTCTCTGCAGTGCACTACTGTGTACTATCAATACCCAACCACCAAAGCTTCAAATGTGCTCTAAAAACCCATGTCTTCAGTCAGGTCATGCACACTTAGTAATTGCATGTAACTTTCAATCCCTTTTCACTAACCTCTGCTGATTTCTGCTCCCTTCTGTGTAATCCATTATCACTTGATACTATGAAACAGGTTACTTTACAGATCTTTGCACCCTCGTATCTTTAACTATGGATTGGGACTAGTTTATTCAGCATTATTTATTAATTAAATTTATTTATTTATTTAATTATTATTATATTCCTTCTAAATAATGGCTAAACCAATGCACTTTCACTTTCCAATTTCACTTTCACCTCCAGTACTATACCCTTTTCCTTATAGATTGTAAGCTCTTGTGAGAAGTGTCCTCATTCCTATTGTTTCATCTGTTATGTCTTATTATATCTGTATATGTACTCCATGAGCTGTAAAGAGTTACGGAATATTATTACTCTATAGAAATAAAGGATTTTTTTTAATAAAGGATTCTGTTTTGAAAACAACTGAGGATTTCACCAAACACTGCATGAGTTAGTTTTCTCTTTTGTTTATTCACTTTACATTTTGGTAATTGATTAAAAAAAGCTCCTATTTTTAAAAAAAATCTTATTTTACAGCATTTTACCCATACCCGCATACAACTTTATGTAAATATTTACTGTATATGTATGAAAGATACAGTAAAGCTGCACGGATGCTGTAACAAATCTTTAATATCATGCAAATATATTCTAAATGTTTTGCTCAACTGAATCTTCCTTGCTTGTAAATGTATATAAATTATTAACAAACATTTCAGATTTCTCTGCGGGTGCTACATGGCCCAGAACAGTGTTATGACCTGGCTGCATCCAGTCATGCCAGAAAATCCAATAATGTTTTTAATTAGACCAGAGCCGTGATAGCTAAGCCTTGTTAATCTAGAAGATGTTTTAGTTGACTTAAATAACCTCTGAAAATGAACTGAGAAACGAAAAGGCTTAATAACAGTTTGTTGTAAGTTGTCAAGCATTAACAACGCTTTATAACCTTTCCGACAATCCATTCTCCTGTGAGGGGACTCCAAGCATCTAGTGCATAAACATGTAATCACAGTATTAATATGGACAGATGCCTCCAGAAAGACTGCATAGGAAGCACATCTCCATTCTAACAGATGCTATTCATTAATACAGCATGAATGCCCTCAAAATGCAGATGATGTTTGGATTCCTTTCTATTGAATTCGATTTTCTACTCATTGAAATAATTTTGTTAAATCAACAAAAATTAATCAGCTAAACTGCTGAAAGCACAACATAAAGGAAACAGTAGCGTTCTATATATTTGATTTCTGGTTGATCTGCTGGTGGCTGTAGTTTCTGCAGTGCATGTACTTGCCAATTCTGAGCAATTTGTAGTGAGACTTGCGACCGCTGTGTTCTGCGCTTAGTGGCGCACATATCCATAGCAAAGGCCGAAATGGCAAAATTCAGTAGGGGTTGGATTTCTATTAGGCACCTCTGCATGCCGTCCCCTATAGTGTCAGGGTCAATTATTGGATGTTTTAGATGCTATCTAGCTTCATTCTGTCACTCTGTCATGGCCATGCTGTTGCCCATAATTTTGGCATAATGGTGCGATTATGCAGCCTCAGAGGCATCCATGCATGCCTTGGTCCCCTTGAAAAATGCTCGAGTCTCCCATTGACTTCAATGGGGCTCGTTATTCGAGACGAGCACTCGAGCATCGGGAAAAGTTCGTCTCGATTGGTCCCCTTGAAAAATGCTCGAGTCTCCCATTGACTTCAATGGGGTTCGTTATTCGAGACGAGCACTCGAGCATCGGGAAAAGTTCGTCTCGAATAACGAGTACCCGAGCATTTTAGTGTTCGCTCATCTCTATTCATATCGTATTGTCCATATTGGGTTCTTCTGTTGTTATGTTGCCTGGAGGGCCAGTCCAACACTCCCCCCTCAACTGAGAACTGATCGGGAGTCCACTACAACTTTCACTAAAGTCAGATAAGAAAAGTTGTGGAGAAGCTCAAAAATGGAACATGAATAATCTCTTTTTGGGCACTTGTGAGAATCTTACATATTTGTAGAACTTATGTTCCTAAATCCAACTTACAATAAAAGCAGCATTACAAATATATTAACCCATAAGTGGCACAAGTGACATAACTGTACACTCTGGTGATTTTAAGCCCGCATGGCTAATCAAAAAAAAAAAATGTTAAATGTTAATACGCACTTGATCCGAAATCTATCTCTGCTTCTTTTTACAATATACGGTTTCTACTAGAGATGAGCGAACATACTCGTCCGAGCTTGATGCCCGTTCGAGCATTAGCATACTCGCAACTGCTTGGTGCTCGGAGGAGTATTTCGTCCGCTCGAGACAATGGCATCTCGCGGCGTTTAGATTTTTGGCGGCCAGAAACGGAGCCAATCACAAGCCAGGAGACTCTGCAGTACACCCAGCATCATGTGGCACACTTATATGTCGATAGCAGTGGTTGGCTGGCCTGATCAGGTGACCCTGGAATAGACTAGCCCCTGACCGCGCTGCTCAGATCATTCTTTGTCTGGATTCCGTTAGGGAGAGAGCTGCAGCTGGTCAGGGATAGCGTTAGGGTGCTAGTAGATTACTAGCTAGAACCTTACTGTTAGGCAGGAATGATTCTCCAAGAACCTTACTGTTAGGCAGGAGTGATTCTCCAAGAACCCAAAAGCCCTTGTTAGAGCTACATTAGCGTTTTTCAAAAGTTAAAGTGATACTCAGTCACAGCACAAAATCCTTTTGTGTGCCGTCAGTGTAGGTTATAAACTAGCCATAGCAATCATCTTCTGTGGTTGCTGTGTGCTTTCTTCTGCACGCTTTGTCCTATAAAAAAACACAAAAAAACAAAAAAATAAAAAAACACACAAAAAAAAAAATTACAGTTTATTTTTCTGTTTTGTCTATATAATAGACTTTAATTTTGAAAATGTTGAAAAGGTTAGGGGTAGAGGGCATGGGCGTCCAATTACTGCAGGGGTCAGAGGCCATGGTCCTGGGCAGGGTGAGACACCACTTGCTGATGAAGGAGCAGGGGAACGCCGCAGAGCTACACTCCCTAGCTTCATGTCTCAAGTTACTGGGACTCATGGTAGAGCACTGTTGAGGCCAGAACAGTGTGAACACGTGATGTCGTGGATTGCGGACAATGCTTCTAGCCATTTTTCCTCCAGTCAGTCTTCCACGCATTCCACTCATGTTACCCAAGTGAGCACTCCTCCAGCTCCTCAACCTCCTTCCCCCCAGTCTGCCCCCTACTGACTGGTAGTCAGGTCAGTCAGCTTCCTCAAGTCTACAATGAGGAGTGGATGTGGATGTCTGATGTCTGTCAGGTGCTGAGTAACTTTGAGGAGTCAACACAGATGGTCAGTGGCGATGCCGCCATCATCAGCCTCACCATCCCGCTGCTTGGCCTGTTGAAAAACTCTCCGGTCATCATGAAGTCGGAAGCTTTGCGCTCGTCACAAGAGACGGGGGAAGAAGATTCCCTTGTTGATAGCCAAAGCACCCTGAGGTCTGTTTCTCAGCGCATATCGGAGGAGGTGGAGGAGGATGAGGATGATGAGGAGGAAGAGAAGGAGAATGTTGGTGAGACAGAAGAGGGGATCATTGCTCAGTCCTTAACTGTTCAGCGTGTATGGGCAGAAGAAGAGGAGTTGGAGGAGGAGGAAATGGAGAGTCAGGCCAGTGAGGGGAGTGAATTCTTACGCGTTGGTACTCTGGCGCATATGGCAGATTTCATGCTAGGCTGCCTATCCCGTGACCCTCGCGTTCAAAGAATTTATTCCAGCACCGATTACTGGGTATTCACTCTCCTGGACCCACGGTACAAGCAAAATCTTTCCACTCTCATCCCTGGAGAGGAAAGGAGTGTAAGAATGCATGAATACCAGCAGGCCCTGGTGCACAATCTGAAACAGTATTTCCCTTCTGACAGCGCTAGCGGCAGTGGGCGTACTTCTCTGGGACAAGTAGCGAGGAGAGTAGGCGAGCAGGCAGCTTGTCCAGCACTGGCAGGGGTATAATTTTACAAGGCCTTTGCCAGTTTTATGTCACCCCAGCAAGACACTGTCACTTTACAGAAAGATGGTGAGGGAGTACGTAGCTGACCATACCATCGTCCTAAATGATAACACAGCTCCCTACAACTACTGGGTTTCAAAGCTGGACATGTGGCCTGAACTGGCGCTTAGAGGTTCTTGCCTGCCCTGCCGCTAGCGTGTTGTCAGAGCGGATTTTCAGTACAGCTGGTGTCATTATCACCGATAAGTGTACACGCCTGTCGACTGACAGCGCTGACAGGCTGATGCTTATCAAGATGAATAAAGCCTGGAATTCTCCGGATTTTCATTGTCCACCAGATGAAAGCAGCTCAACCTGAATAATTTTCATGTATGCACTCCTCCTCCTCATTCTCCTCCTTCTCCTCCTCTTTGTACACTAAAGCAGAGGAAACTGGCTATTTTTTGCCAGGGCAAACTGGCTCTAGCTATAGTTCTCTATGTATTTAATTTTTCTGGAGGGCCACCTACCCGCTCCTCTGTTTTGAAAACTTTTTTGGACTGCCACATACAGGCACTATGCAAATTTAATTGTCTCCATAGCAGCCTCCACACGGCGTTTTTATAGCTGCCTCCATACGTTGTCTGCATTGCTACCTCCACAAATCAACTGCATAGCTGCATCCAAAAGTCCTCCACATAGCTGCCTCCATACATCGTCCCCTTAGCAAACGAGCTGTGTCAGGCAGAATTTTGGGTTGTTTTAACGGCTTCCAGATCAAACTTGTTAACTTTGTCGCCACCCTGCTGTCTTATCCACAAAATATACCCCCAAACTTTTATCATTGACCCATATTATTTCAGCGCATATGTTTACGTTCCCCTCCCCCGCCATAACCAGGCCAATATCTAATAAGAACAGCACTACACTTGATCTTAGACAAAAGGTTCTTAGAAGTGCTGTTTGTAGCCCCCGTCTGCTTTGAAAATGATAATTTTTTCAAAGTAAACGCTTCTGGCCCCCAGGCCCATTTTGGGTGGGGAGGAGCCTAGAGGCAGGGGCTCGGCCAGGCAAAAGCTCACCTGGCAGGGGACCGCCAGCTCCATCTTAAGATAAGGCAACCTCAGAGGCATCCATGCATGCTGCCCCTGCTGTTTCCTGTCCATTTTGCCTCCACGATCCTCCACATCATCCACCAATGTCTCCATGCGCAGCGTTCAACTGTCTATACCCCAGACGTTTAATTGGTTTGAAGCCTGAGTCCATTTGGGGTATTTCGCCATGCCACTCTCTAGCCTGCCTCTGCTGTCGCTGCCTCCGCATGCCGTCCTCTATAGTGTCAGGGTCAATTATTGGGTATGTTAGATGCTATCTCGCCTCACTCGGAAACTCTGTCATCACCATCACCCTATAATGGTGCGATTAGGCAGCCTCAGAGGCATCCATGCATGCTGCCCCTGTTTTTTCCTGTCCTTTTCCGAGGTGTCTCCATCATTCTCTGAGGTTTCTAGGTGTTTGGCCAAGATTCCCTGTGCAGAGCCTTGGTCCCCTTGAAAAATGCTCGAGTCTCCCATTGACTTCAATGGGGTTCGTTATTCGAAACGAGCACTCGAGCATCGGAAAAAGTTCGACTCGAGTAACGAGCACTCGAGCATTTTAGTGCTCGCTCATCTCTACTTTCAACTATTTCAGATTTATACCACCTCATGCGTAGATGAGCGACCATCAATAAAGTAACGCTTCAATGGCCTTTTATAATCCTAAATTCATAAATAAATTCACTACCTTGATTGGAACCCACCACCACCTTTCCAGCTTTATCAGTGGCAGTATATCCTTTATTATACAGGACAATGGGCTGCCCATAAACCTGTATCTTTTATGCTGCATAGGAGTCTTCTGATTTGCAGGATGAAGGAAAAAAACGTACAGAGGTCAATACTATTTATCTTAAGGAGTTTTCAGGACTTGCATGGGCCCTTTGTGCACTTGTGTATTGGTTTTCTTTCTCTTCAGAAGAATTCTGATTAAACCCTTAAGGACGTAACCATTTTGTAGCTTAAAGGGGTATTCTCATCTGGGCATTCACATTTAATTAAATTCATTTGCCATATGCAAACATTTCTTCAATTGGATGTTATTAAAAAAAATGTTCCTGTGTGAAGATAATTTCTCATAAATGTAGTCATGTAGTCCCTTAGAAATGAGATGGCTTCCCCTGATACGACCACGTCACACTCTGGCAGCGCTGGCCAGACATGCGCTAATGAGCTCTGCCTGACCACCAGGATTCAGCGATCATTACCACAGGGCGGCTGTAGGACATGCAATAACTCCCAGACATTTAATATTCAGAAACTTTTTGTTTCTCTGTGCAATCTCTCCAGCAGACGTGGCCGTAACCAAGGACACAGTCTTGTTTCTAAGGGACCATATGACTACATTTATGATAAATTATCTTCACACAGGAACATTCTTTTAATAACATCTAATTGAAGAAATGTTTATATATGGCAGATTAATGAAATTGAAAGTGAATGCCCAGATGAGAATACCCCTTTAAGGCTCAGCCCAATTTTTTGTATTCTGATGTGAGTCACTTTTGAACACTGTTAATTATCAAAGCGATGAGACTGTTTTTTCCTCGCATGTTGTACTTCATTTTAGTGGTAAATTTTGTCTGATGTTGAAATTTTTTAAATATTTGCCATTTTTGAAATTCGAAATCATTGCGTTTTCAGGCAGATAGATTTACCCCCTAAATAGTGCTGAATAACATTCACCATTTAGGGATAATTACTGTTTTGAATGAAATTTTAAATATTCTGCCCCCCTCAAACTATCAGAAACAGCTTTGAGGAAGATTGTTAACCGCTTGAGATCTTCATAGTAATTAACCCTAGAACGCATGATGTTAAAAATATACATATTAATGTAATGGGGGCCTTTTTCTACATAATGTAGAAAAACACACTTAAATAACTTTCACAAGTTTATTTCAAAATTGCTCAGTAAAATAAGAATAGTGGGCAACATTTTACTTTTTTACCCCAAATTTCACGCAAAGACTTGAAAACACACAAAAATGCATAGAAATATCATCAAAACTAATGCTTCTTCTAATTTCCTCATATCTGCCCACTGACCTTGTAGTGTGCATCATAATTCTTGTATTTGGACATCATACAATTTTTGACTCCCTGCCAGCAGGAAAAGTCCAATATATGCATAAAGTTCCTCTTTTGAGATATTTTTCCAAGACTTATTTTTCGCAGAAGCGATAGGTCTTCCTTCTTGGTTTGAACATAACAAGACCTCTTCTGCAATATTGTCAGAAAAGTAAGTACAGAATACATCTTTAGGGGTAAAGTAACTGGGACCTCCCACAGCTCCTTGTCTCACAATATTATGTATTGGAGAACGTCCGACTAATGTAGGATTTTTTGGATGTTCTACTTATCACTTCTTGAGGATCCACTAGATTCACTTCTCCATCATCAGAAGAATCACTGGATGAGGATGTTTTATTAGCTGGTGGCAGATATTCAGACAAAGATAGTTCACTTTCATCATTGCTTTGAAAGATAATCACTTCAATCTCTTGGTCAGTCAGACACTTGGAGGAAGACTGTGCCATTGCTGACTAGATGTTAGAAAATGAAACAGATTTCCTCTCAACAACTTATCTTATCACAGGTCCTTCAGCAATTAGCTCACAGTGTATACTGTCCTCAGTCCTCTATACACAGCTCATTACTGTATTCAGAGGACCTGAGGTAATGTCATGGCCTTATCACTCCCTCCAAAAAATCACATGGCATCCTCACCTGTTATTATCCACACCTTGGCCCCTCCACCAGCATTATTGAGCACAAATAAAGTAACTTGAGACACAAACACTTCTGAGAACATGATAAAAACAGTGGGGGCCTAAAAGGCCCAATTCGTACAGATGTAGTTTTCACCAAACAAGCATTGTTACACCATAATGCCTATAAAAGAAAAATTATATGAACAACTGAATATTATCAACAATCGTAGGAGAAAAAACAGGGCCAATAGCCGCGCTTCTCAGAGTAGAAAAGGCTTTTATTTAATTGCATGCGAGGACGACGCGTTTCGGGAGCGTACCGTTCCCTTCTTCAGGTCCGTATGATTTTTACACAATGTTCTATTATACAAAAATATATATATATATATGAGATAAATCATAAAAAATGTACATCAGAAATACATGGAGTAAAATTAATACATAAAGATAATTAAGACATGGATGTGTAATCACGAAGAAAATTCATAAATAAAAGGTGCATTCATAAAATAGATAAAATAAGTAAAATAGTTCCCAACGTTTTGTTCAATGTGGAGAATATCATTCATTGTACACCATTGTACACAAATATAGGTACATAAGTAAAAGTACACAAGTATGGTATATGTGTGCATGACATTTAGAGAAGTATGGTGCAGTAGTAGAAAATTTGGTAGGTAGTAGTACATAGTGATAGGATAAGAGGGACACCACCTATTATCAATTAAAAAAGGAATAGAGTAAACAGGAAATGAAATACTAACCTATGACTTTGATCTATCCTATCCCGATGGTAAAGGATAGAGGTTCTGTCTTTATTCTGGTTTACCCTGCTACTCCAGAACATTTGTAGGCCCCCTATTGCTAACCCCTATTGGGATCAGTCTACAATACACGTGCAGCATCCCCACAAAATGGACTACTACCATAACCGATGGGCCCACCGAGAATCTCTAATCCGGAAGTTCTCTAACACTAATGAACCTATGACCAATCATACCAACACCAAAACCACTTATAGTGACATACAAACTAAAACCATGACAGATCTATATCTGGCGTTGGAAAACCTTCTCAGAATAGAGATACAACATACCATAGACATCTCATTTCTTAATATTTATCTTACTGAGAGTATCGCACCCAGAGGTCTCCGACTCCCATTTCAATCCCCCTTCTCCAATGATCCCTTGTTCACTAGTGAATGGGAATCATATATGGAGGAATGTTCCAAAGGGATGATCAAAAGACTAATTCATAAGAGATCACTCATAGTGGAGGACATCACCACTAGGATTGACACAATCAGACAGGATTTAGAAACATACTCGGATCACCAGGACTACCATAGAATCAATTTATCTACATCTCATCGCCTCAGACTAATAGAACAGGAACTAATACTTAAAAAATCAAAAAAACTATCCAGGGACAGACGGGAATATTCGGACAATTCACATAGAATTTGGAACCCGGATCCCGACACACAGACTAATCCCACTCCAATCACAAACAGACCTCCATCACGACCCCAACAGAAGGAGAATAGAAAGAGAACCTATACTAACCAAAACCTCAGAACCCAACCACCAAAGGCAATACCTTCAAAAGAGGCCAACCAAGATTACCCCGAAACAAACGACAATAAAAAGAATCCATCTCCGAATTACACAAGATCTAAGTCTTCCTCACTACAAGATAGCCCTACACTCGACCATCGAACTAAGAACACCATTCCATCCCCAAAGAAGACTTCCACAAAAACAAGATTAGACCCAGACTCACAGAGTCCTTTGACATCTAGTCAAAATACAATTTTGGACACAGAACTTACTCCAATACCGGAAGACTTACTATCACTCACCATACATGATGCAAGTCCCCCCGAAACATGTCCTATAGAGTTTACCAACCACTCCATAGAAATCTCATGCTCTAATAGCCTTATGCCTTCTTTTTTAGAGCTTCCCCAGCCCCAAAAAACCCCACCATTAAGGGACGAGATCATACCATTGATCAAGAGCCCAAAAGCAGCATTCGCAATCTTCTCCAGAATGAACACAGGACAAAAAAGAAAAAAACTACAAGAGGAAAAAGAGGAGGAGTCAAACACAACAACAAGAAAACGAATAGCCCGGGACTAACCCAACAAAAAGTGCGTATCTTCAACCTCTCCTCCCATGCACTCACGGAAGAAGAAACCTCACTTTTTAGCAAAGGACTCTCTTTCTGTCCAATCACCAAGTCTAGAGAATTCGATCTTTTCCTAGACCTAAATAACTTTGTACGAAAACTAACCCTTAAAAGGCATTTTGCCATTTCCCAGGCAAAAAGCAAAGAAACACCAGAAAACTCTGAAAGCCCCTATATACATTCGGGCCTCCAACCTGCATCCAACTATAATCCCACTCAAAGTAGAGGACCCTACATTGAAACGTTCTTTTCAATGGTATCCTCTGAACTTCGTACATTGGACAAATTTCGAATAGGAAAACAGAAAGACAACCTCTCAAGTCTAGAGAGGAAAGCCTTAAATACTCTAAAGAACAACACCGAACTAACAATAAAATCAGCAGACAAAGGAGGAGGAACGGTTATTATGAACACCACCGATTACGTGAAGGAAAGCCTTAGGATCCTATCAGATGTACAATATTACCAAAAACTTGATCACAATCCAAGCAACGAACATCTCGAAACACTTAGAGATATCACTCAGTCAGCTCACCAAAAAGGGATTTTAACCAAAAAAGAAAGAGACTTCATCATTCCCTCTCACCCACGGTTAGCCCTTTTTTACTACTTGCCAAAAGTACACAAAGACCCGTTGAACCCACCCGGCAGACCTATTATATCTGGCATCAACTCCATCACGTGCAATCTGTCGGCCTACGTAGACTCATATCTACAAACCTATGTCAAGAACCTTCCGACATATCTTCGAGATTCCTCCCAGTTGATTACCGAATTAAAGGATTTCCAGTGGGATACTACACTCAATCTACTTACCATGGATGTAACATCGTTATATACCAATATCTCCCATTCCTTAGGCATTGACGCAATACAAAAAACACTCCACAGAGACCCAGCATTACCACCGCCTCAGGCAGACTTCTTAATCCAAAGCATCAAGTTCATATTAGAACATAACATCTTTGACTTTCAAAATCAAGTGTACCACCAGAAAAAAGGTACAGCCATGGGCACACGCTTCGCACCAAGCTATGCGAATATCTTTATGGGCGAGTTTGAGTCCACCTTCATCAACAATAACCCCAAATTCAAATCCCATATCAAACTATTCAAGAGGTTTATTGATGACCTCTTCATCATATGGCAAGGAAACGAAGAAGAAGCAAATGCATTTGTGAATGCAGTCAACCAGAACCCCTGGGGAATCTCACTCACACTGAACTTCTCGACAACCCATATCGAGTTTCTTGACCTGTTAATATCTGTCAACGACAAGAAAGATGGCCTTTTGACAAGCACATACTTTAAAAAGGTCGATGTAAATAGTTTCCTGGACTATACAAGTGCGCACTACAAAAGTTGGCTGAATAACGTACCCTACAGCCAATACAAGCGCATTAGAAAAAACTGTTCGGAAGAATCCACATTTCAGGACTAGAGATGAGCGAACACTAAAATGCTCGGGTATCGTATTCGAGACGACTTTTCCGATGTCGCGTGCTCGTGCGTAATACCGAACCCCCATTGAGTCCATTGGAGACTCGAGCATTTTTCAAGGGGACCAAGGCTTCTGCACAGGGAAGCTTGGCCAACAAGTAGGAAACCTCAGAAAAGGATGGAATAACACACGAAATGGACAGGAAACAGCAGGGATGGCAGCATGCATGGATGCCGTCGAGCAACTCGCATCTAATCGCCACCGCATCTGCCAAGACTTATGGGCAACAGAATGCATGGCCAATTGACAGCGAGTGCAGACAGATATGAAGGCTAAACTGACATAGCCCCTACTACTAGGAAAAGCATCCCAGACATATTGAACGCCTGAAAAGTATAGGGTGCACGGCAGGCGCGACGCGGAGCCCCTGAGCGAGACAGCCAGGTCTATGACGCAGATCTGAGAGCAGCATGTGGAGTGCGACATGACTCTCCCATGACGATGGAGCTCAGGAACTATCAAAAAACCAAATGTGGACTTGGAGTGCAGGGAGAGGAGAAACACCAAAGAGACCGAACTAGGTGCGCAGCAGAATACGTAACGCCGAATCATAAATAAGATAAAATATCTGGGACATGATGTTGAAAAGAGCTTGCACAAGTATATGTATTGATGGTAATTTTAGACAGACAGCAGGATGGGGTCGGAGGTGCTCATGAGGCGAACACAAGGAACATCCGGTAATGTTTAAACAGGACACGCCATGAAAACAACCCACAAATTTGCCGTGACAAGCTCGGTTTGATACAACCGGGGACCATGTTGGACGCGCCAGGCGTATGAACATGAAATTAGATAGCTAGAACAAAAGCAAGAAGGCATGAACAGTGAGGGAATTGTAAACGACCTATGATAGTTGGAGTCTTGGCAGTGAGCGGCGCCCGCTGTGCCAGGCGAAGCTTTCGCCAATCCAAGCCCTGTCTCTAGGCTATCTCCCCAAACAGCACTTCTAAGAAACCTATTGTTATAAAGATCAAGTGTAAAGGTAAGTAGGTTCTTATCTTAAGTTTAGATATGCACGGGTATTGATGGAGGAATGTTAACAATATAGAACGTGAGCAAGAAGCGTGAAATAATATCCCTAAATGGTAAAAGTTTGCGAAACGTCAAGTATTTTACGAGGGATTTACACGAGCAAGCCGGAATCAAAACTGTAGGTACGCGACAAGTTTAACCAACTTTGAGATGGAATGTCCCCCCTGTATAATAGCTCTTGCGGCGGGATGTGCCATTTTATCGGAAATCTCTAGACAAAGATGTGAGCAGCAGTAGTTCAGAACATCAGCCTGATGGGACTCGCTTAGCGACGCAACTGCCGTTGTCTGTTGTGCTAGAAGTACCGCTGATTACGGCGACCATGACAGACCGATTTATACAGGGATGTTTAATTCGAGGAAGGAGGAGCGATAGGGTGGAGGAGGGGGGGGAGGAGCGATATAGCCATTAGATGCCCTGGGGACCTGTGACGAGTAAGCAGCCACGCATAATCCTGGAGTGCAGAGCAGTATAGGACCAGCCCCAGGGTCAGACTCGGTGGTCCACGCCTGCACCAAAGTTAAGTGAAGTAGCGTCTTATAATGTTGGGATAAATGAGGGTGAGGGGGATGTATGTAAACAGATGGCAGACGAGCGCATGATGCGCATGGAGCTGGGCGTTCCGCTGCCAGGCGAGAGCTTTCGCACCATCCAAGCCCCTGCTTTCTAGGCTACTCCCCAAAACAGCACCTTCTAAGAACCTTTGTAAGATCGTGTAGTAGCGTTCGTTATAAGTTTAGGAATATGGCGGGTGTGAGGGGAATGTAAACAGAAGCGCAAGAGCGCATGAAATAATTAGCCCTAAAGTGGTAAAAGTTTGCCGTATTTTGGGGATTACAAGCAGGGTGGTGACAAAGTTGAACAACTTGATGTGGAATCATGAAAAACAACCCAATATTCTGCGACACACTCGTTGATAAAGGGACGATGTATGGAGGCAGCTATATGGAGACTTTGGATAGCGGTGGTAGGCAATGGAGACAGACTGCTGAGACGTGCTTTGCTAGACAATTTAATTTGGGATAGTGCCTGTATGTGGCAGTCCAAAACATATTTTCAAACCAGGGAGCAGGTAGGTGGCCCTCCAGTAAAATGGGATATTGAGTGCACCTGTAGTGGCAGTCCCAAAAATGTTTCCAAACACCGAGGAGGAGGTAGGTGGCCCTCCGTAAATGGAAATAGATTGAGTGCCTGTATGTGGCAGTCCCAAAAATTGTTCAAACCAGAGGCGCAGGTAGGTGGCCTGCCGTAAAAAATGGAACTAGATTGAGTGCCTGTGTATTGGGTCAGTCCCAAAAATTGTTCAAACCAGAGGAGCGGTAGGTGGCCCTGCAGTAAATGGAAATAGATTGAGTGCCTGTATGTGGCAGTCCAAAAATTGTTCAAACCAGAGGAGCAGGTAGGTGGCCCTGCAGTAAATGGAATAGATGAGTGCTGTATGTGGCAGTCCCAAAAATTGTTCAAACCAGAGGAGCAGGTAGGTGGCCCTGCAGTAAAATGAATTAGATGAGTGCTGTATGTGGCAGTCCCAAAATGTTTCAAACCAGAGAGCAGGTAGGTGGCCCTCCAGTAAAATGGAATAGATTGAGGCGAGTGTGGCCTATGTAGTCCGTGTCACAACAGAAAAATTGTTCAAACCAGAGGAGCAGGTAGTCTGGCCCTGCAGTGATAGGAAGAGTGAGTGCTGTATGTGGCAGTCCCAAAAATTGTTCAAAACTAGGGAGAGGTACGGGGCCCTGCAGTAAAATGGAATAGACGATTGAGTGCTGTATGTGGCTATCAGCGCAGTCCAAACATTTTTTAAAACAGAGGACACGGGTAGGTGGCCCTCCCAGAAAAATGGAATAGATTGAGTGCTCTGTAGTGGCACTACAAAAATTGTTTCAAACAGAGGACCGGGTAGGTGGGCCCTCCAGAAAAATTAAATGCATGAAGTACTATAGCAAGAGCCAGTGGGCCCTGTCAACAAAAAAGCCTTTTCCTCTGCTTTCTGTACAAAGGAGGAGGAGAAGGGGAAAATGAGGAGGAGGAGGAGGAGTGGACAATTATTCAGGTTGAGCTTCCTTCACCTGGTGGAGATTGGAAATTCTGGAAATATACAGCCTTATTACTCTTTGTAAACTAAGCGCAGCCTGTCGCGGATGTCGAGTTCGAACGGGGCATCTATTACGGATGATGATGCCACCAGCTGCAATGATAAACACCCGGTCGGACAAAGACGCTAGGGAGGGCAAGGCAAGAACTCCAAGGCGTACAGCGCAGTTCGTGCCACATGTCCAGCTTTGAAACCCAGTAGTTGTAGGGAGCTGGTGACATTTAGGACGATGGTATGGTCAGCTACGTACTCCTCACCATCTTTCGGTAAAGATCAGCCCTACTCTGCGAGATGGGGAACAGGTGACAGTGTCTTGCTGGGGTGACATAAAGCTGTGCAAAAGCCTTGTAAAGCGTACCCTGCCAGTGCTGGACAAGCTGCCTTGCTCGTACTCTCCTCGAACTTGTCCCGCAGAACTACGCACCTCTGCGCCGTGCGTGCAGAAGGGAAATACTTGTTCAGCTTGTGCACCAGGGCCTGCTGGTATTCATGCTTCTCACACTTTCCTCTCAGGGATGAGAGTGGGAAGAATGTGCTAGCTTGTACCGTGGGTCCAGGAGAGTGAAACCCAGTAATCGGTGCTCGGAATAAATTCTTTGAACGCGAGGGTCCCGGGATGGCAGCCTAGCATGAAATCTGCCATAATGCGCCAGAGTACCAACGCGTAAGAATTCCACTCCCCACTGGGCCTGACTGTCCTTCCTCCTCCTCCAACTCCTCCAACTCCTCTCTTCGCCCATACATGCTGAACAGTGAAGGACTCAACAATGGTCCCCTATTTGTGTCTGCGCCAACATTCTCACTCCTCTTTCCTCTATCCTCCTCCACCACCCCTCCTCGATATGCGCTGGAAACAGACCTCAGGGTGCTTTGGCCTATCAACAGGGACATATTCTTCCCCCGTCTTGTGACAAGCGCAAAGCTTCCGACTCATGCTGCCAGAGAGTTTTCAACAGGCCCAAGCAGCGGGATGGTGAGGCTGATGCTGATAGGGCGGCTCGCCACTGCCCCTCTTGTGATGTTGACTCTCAAGTTCTCAGCACCACCTGACAGAGTATCAGACATCACGTCCACACTCCTCATTGTAGACTTGGGAGCTGACTGACCTGAACTACCAGTTCTGGTGGAAGTTGAATCTGCAGTCTACAGCTCGCGTCGCGCTGCTGGTAAACTCTGGATAACATGGTCATGTGTTGAATTGCTACCTGGGGCACGTCGCCAACAACGTCGGTGAGGAGCGAGGAGTTGGAGGCGGCGCTGCGCTGCCTGAGAGTGGCGAGGGCAGCATCTGGGCTGGACTTCCTGAAATGCGCACAGATGCGGCGCCACCTTCGGAGCAACAGACAGATTGGGGTTGTTGGGAGGAAACGCTGCACTATCAGAGATTAAACACATGGCCAGGCATGGACACAGGTGCAGTCTGCCGAGTTGCGAGCGCCGCCACCAGGTTAACGGGCCGTTGTCCACACACACCATTCCCGGCTTGAGGTTCAGCGGTGCCAGACACGAATCAGTCTGCGCGTGATGCCCTGTCATAGCTCTTGGGCGGTTGTCGCTTTTGTCGCCTAGCTCAGCAGTTTGTGCACGCCTGCTGTCGCTAGCGACGGCATGCTGCTGTGCCTAGAGCTAACCACTAATGGCGCCGTGCCCACGGATGTAGTTCGGAGAGGAGGTGGAGGAGGGGTGGGAGGAGGAGGAGGCATAGTAGGCCTGAAACCACTGGACCGAGGTGGCCCCGCAATCCTCGCGTCGGCAGTATTGAGCAGCCCCAGGGGCGACTCGGTCCCAGCCGCCACCAATTTAACCCATGTTGCGTCAGATGATATAGTGCCACTGCCCAAAGGATCAACACCGTCCACGGGTACTGGTCAGGTGTGACCTTGTCAGAAACGGTCGTTGTACAGGGACACGGATCTGTGTTTTCTGACAAGTGGCTGGGCAGGGCTGGGACGGCAAATCGTGGAAAGTAGTGGAGGCGGTGGGGACGAATACCGAGGCGTCGCCGCCGCCATGAGGGGTTGCGGAAAGGCCTCGGTCTCTACTAGCCTAATAGTGCAGCATCTCCAGGCTAAGAATCTGAAGAAATAGTGGTCACATTAAGGGACTTGGACGCCGTGCGGGTGGGTGCACTGATATTTTGCGTTTCCTCCAGCGCTTCTGGGGTATTTTTGGAGAGTGAAGCTGGGATGTGTAAGTGTGCGAGAGATGAAGTGTGGTGGAAAAAACGCAACGAAAGAAGAACCGCAAGAAGCACGGGAGAAGGCGTTGATTAATGAATTGTGACGCGACAGAGGGTCAAAGCATGAGAGGGACAGAGGTGGAGAAGGAGGGAAAGAAGGAAGGAAGTGAGAGGATGAAGGAGGTAAAGGTCTAACAATCTAGCAATAGACCCTAGAAAGTAGAACGAGTGAAGACTAAGATCGCCTCATGGGCTCATTGTACTCGGAGGGGGTGGGGTGTGAGAGAGATGGGGGGGTGGGGGGGGGAAAAAAAAAAAAAAAAAAGTAAAATGAAAAAAAAGAAAACAACAAAAAAAAAGGGGGTAGACTAGCAGTGACACAGGGGCAAGGCGCCCAGACTGGTGTGCACTGGCCGGAGGTGAAAAGGGGTGTGCCACTGACGTGGAAGGTGGCGTGTAGATTTCATTGGTGGCTTGTTTGCCCTGCGCATTATGGTGGTAGTTAATTTTTTTTGTTTTTGAGTAGGTCGGGGGATACCCACTGTGAGCTGGTTGGCAAATGAATTGCAACCAACCACAGTCCAGACGGTCATCGGTGGTTTCGCAATAAAAGAACCTCCACAACTTTGAAGATTGAGTCCCTCGCCGTCAAGAGCCCTACACCGCGGGAGCTTCACTTAGTGACAGTGGGTTGATGCACCAGCTCGGCCCTGCTCTTCCAGTCTGGCCCCACCAGCAGAGTGCCTACTTCACCCTGTTCAGGTCGAGGGAAGCTCTCTCCGTCCAGCACACGAAGACGGTGTTCACCGGCCTCTCAACCCAATGTGGGGTCTGTCAAACTTTCACTTACATCACTACGAGTCCTCAGTCTAGCTCCACCCCCTCGGACATTCAGCGAGAAATAGCCACATGAAAACAAAGCTTAAGCCCAGCACACTGGTCTGATCAAAAACCGTGTCTAATCCTCATCTCGGAAACCTTTTACACCATCTCACTTAGTCAAGAAGGTCATCATCACCCACAGACTGTGAGGTGTGGAAGGAAAACCTGGGCATCGGGAAATTGCTCAGCAGCAACCGGACAAGGGGTTTTGTGACTTGTGGGAAGGGTTAGGAAAACAGTTCTCAGAGTATTGCCGGTTCAAATGCCAAATTTTCCTGGGAGGGGGGCAGGACTGGGGGGGAGGAGGCTGAGGTGCAGAGACAGCGGATGGAGCGGAGTGGGGTTTCGGGTTGACATGGGTGGACTGCGTGGAAAGACTGACGTGGTGGTGGACAAATTGCTCGAAGCATTGTCAGCAATCCACGACATCACCTGTTCGCAATGTTCGGCCTCAACAGTGCTCTACCACGAGTCCAGTAACTTCAGGACATGAAACCTCGGGAGTGAGCTCTGCGGCGTTCCCCTGCTCCCTCATCAGCAGGTGGGTCTAACCCCGCCCAGGAACACGGCCTCTGACCCTGCAGTAGTTGGACGCCCACGTCCCCGCCCTCGTCCTTACCTAGTCCCTCGGGTTAAACATTTTTAAAAGATGAGTTATAAACTTTTTTTTTTTATTTTTTTTTTTTTTTTTTTTTTGGTTTTTTTTTTTTTTTGTGTTTTGTTGTTTTTTTTTGAGTTTTTAAAACCAAACAATGCTTATCCTATTGCTATGGTATTTTCTAGCCAAGTATCAAGGAAGCCCAGTACTATGCAGATGAGATGACACTGAGTTATTGCCTAATAGAAATCCAACCCCTACTGAATTTTGCCACTTCGGCCTTTGCTATGGATATGTGCGCACTAAGCGCAGAACACAAGCGGTCGCAAGTCCCACAAAATTAGGCATCAGAATGGCAAGTACATGCAGCAGAAAACTACAGCCACACAGCAGATCAACCAGAAATCAAATAAATAGAACGCTGTAGGCTTCAAGATCAAGAGTGTTTGTATTCTCTACTGGCTATTTTCTAAGCACAAGTTCAAAGAAGCACAGTACATGCCGGATGAGATGGCACTGAGTTATTGCCTAATAGAAAATCCAACCCTACTGAATTTTGCCACTTCGGCCTTTGCTATGGATATGTGCGCACTAAGCGCAGAACACAGCGGTCGCAAGGTCCCACTACAAATTGTCAGATTGGCAAGTACATGCACTGCGAAACTACAGCACCAGCAGATTCAACCAGAAATCTAAATATAGAACGCTACTGTAGGCTAAGAGCTGTTTGTATTCTCCTATGGTATTTTCTAGCCAAGTATCAAAGGAAGCACAGTACTATGCCGATGAGATGACATGAGTTATTGCCTTAATAGAATCCAACCCCTACGAATTTTGCCACTTCGGCCTTTGCTATGGATATGTGCGCCACTAAGCGCAGAAACACAGCGGGTCGCAAGTCTCACTACAAAGTGCTCAGAATTGGCAAGTACATGCACGCAGAAAACTACAGCCACCAGCAGTCAACCAGAAACAAAATATAGAACGCTACTGTAGGCTTCAAGAAGCTGTGTTGTATTCTCCTGGCTATTTTCTAGCCAAGTATTCAAAGGAAGCACAGTACTATGCCTGAGATGAGATGACACTGGTATTGCCTATAGATTCCAACCCTCTTAATTTTGCCACTTCAGCCTTTGCTATGGATATGTGCGCCATAAGCGCAGAACACAGCGGTCGCAAAGTCTCACTACACTTTGCTCAGAATGCAAGTACAGCACTGCATAAACTAAAGCCACCAGCAGATCAACCAGAAATCAATATATAAGAACGCTACTGTAGCTCAAGAAGTTTGTATTCTCCTATGGCTATTTTCTAGCCAAGTATCAAAGAGAAGCACAGTACTATGCCAGATTGAGATAGACACTGAGTTATTGCCTAATAGAAATCACACCCCTACTGAATTTTGCCACTTAGCCTTTGCTATGGATATGTGCGCCACTAAGCGCAGAGAACAAGCAGCGGTCGCAAGTCTCACTAAAATTGCTCAGAATGGCAAGTACATGCACTGCAAGAAACTACAGCCACCAGCAGATCAACCAGAATCAAATATATAGAACGCTACTGTAGGCTTCAAGAAGCGTTTGTATCTCCTATGGCTATTTTCTAGCCAAGTATCAAAGGAAGCACACTACTATGCAGATGAGATGACACGAGTTATTGCCTAATAGAATCCACCCCTACTGAATTTTCCCACTTCCGTCTTTGCTATGGATATGTGTGCCACTAAGAGCTAAACACAACTGTAGCAGTCCCCCTGCTAATTCCTCACAAAATGGTAAAAGATGCAAATTAAAATAAAAAAAAGTAGAACGTTATTGTAGCCCTAAGAAGGGCTGTTGGGTTCTTTGAGAATCACTCCTGCCTAACAGTAAGCTATAAAACACCTAACGCTTTCCCTGAGCAGCAGCAGCTCTCCTAGCGGCATCCAGAGACAGAATGATCGAGCAGCGCGGCCAGCGGCTAGTCTATCCAGGGTCACTGATCTGGCAGCCAAACACTGCTATCGACGTGTAAGGGTCCACGTCATGCTGGGTGGGAGTGCGCAGAGTATCCTGGCTTGTGAATTGGCTTGTTCTTGGCCGCCAAAAGCAAAAACGGCGGGAGCTGCCATTTTCTCGAGCGGGCGAAGTATTCGTCCGAGGTAACGAGCAGTTCGAGTACCCTAATGCTCGACCGAGCATCAAGCTCGGACGAGCATGTTCGCTCATCTCTAATAAAGACCTCTTTCCTCCGACACTGCAAGATACACACATCTCCATTTAAACGGTCACCACCAGCCTTATCTCAAATCTCCATAGTCAATAATCCAAATATACCACATTCCAAACGTACCACACTTTCCATCATGAGTTACATCAACCCTTTTTCTCTGATACTGATCTGATCTAATCACCCCCCACAGTACCCCCTTATATCCCCCAGTGCTTTTTCATATAATTCTATTACAGTTCCACTGAGAAAACATTTACACCTATCCACCTCATATCAATACTTAAGTCACTCTATACAGTGGTCCTTCACATATCTCAGTCGGGCAATACTCGTTTTAGAGGCGCCCCTCTCATACCGTTCCTAGAAACCAAACATTCTCATCGCGTCTGACAGCGCTCTCTTGAAATGCGCATGCGCGGTCCGCTCCGGACGGCGTCATCTCCCCTCCCCTCCATGGGCGCATGCGGCACGCGCGCATTTAAGAGCTGTCAAAATAATGGAATGCACCATACAGCGCTCCTTACCCGGCAGAGGAGACACCAAACACACGTCTCAGCTTAACCGGACCCCGGCTAAGTAAGTCCCCTTTACACAAGAGCCACACGCCATTGTATCCTACCTTCTAAACACTTTAACCGTAGAGGGACGGACCACGATCATCCTCTTACAGAACTAACACAGCGTCATATATTTGTACTAACGCCGCTAGGGTAAGCTACCTCTCTTTCTCCCCAATTATTTCTTATAAAATGCAATACATCACAGGTTCATTTCCTTACCCAATTAGATATAACCATCATCCACGATGAGACTCTATCCTTTACCATCGGGATAGATAGATCAAAAGCGTTAGGTAGGTAGTTATTCTTTCCTGTTTACTCTATTCCTTTTTAATTGATAATAGGTGGTGTCCCCTCTATCCTATCACTAGTACTACTACTACCAAATTTTTTTACTACTGCACCTAATTCTTCAAATGTCATGCACACATATACCATATTTGTCTTGTTCTTTACTTATGTACCTATATTTGTGTACAATGGTGTACATGAATAGATATTTCCACATTGAACAAACGTTGGGAATATTTTACTTATTTATCTATTTTATGAAGACCTTTTATTTATGAATTTTCTTCTTGAATACACATCCATGTCTTAATTATCTTTATGTATTAATTTTACCCATGTATTTTGATGTACATTTTTATTTGTATCTCATATAATATATAATTTTTGTATAATAGAACATTGTGTAAAAATCATACGGACCTGAAGAAGGGAACGGTACGCTCCCGAAACGCGTCGTCCTCGCATGCAATTAAATAAAAGCCTTTTCTACTCTGAGAAGCGCGGCTATTGGCCCTGTTTTTTCTCCTACGATTGTACATTCCCATTCCCGACCCTACCAGATCGGGAAACAGGACCCCGCAGCTAAGTCTCAGTCAACCTACCATTCGCCACTTCGATCTATACCGTATATTTCTTCTGATACTCTGATGCGCTGTGTTCCTTTTTTACTTTCTATCCAATAACTATTATCAACAATGACATACTTGAGGAATACCTGGAGTTTCAAGATTCAAACTAAAATAATTTTGCAGATAATAGCAAAAATGTAAGCATAAAAGGCCCCCAATATGCGTTCCAGGGTTAAATCAAAATGGAGGCGAAATTTAAAATGGTAAAATTTTCTCACTTATACGTTCATTTAGCTCTAAAATGTACACATTTCCAAAAGATAAAAAGAGAAAACCCATTTTAAAATTTGTTATGCATTGTCTCCCAAGTAGAGAGACCGTCCATATGTGGCCATTATTTGTTTATGGGCGCATAGCGAGGCGCAGAAGGGAAGGAGCGCCCTGCTCATTGGCCCCTTTTGTAGTCTCTAAAAATATTGCTTTTTCGTTATTGGGGCCATGTGACAGCATTTGTTTTGCAGGATGAGATGCTTTTTCCAGCATTACCCTTTTGGGGTTGGTATCCCCTATTCTTGAAAACATATGTACTTTTTTTTTGAGGAAGGGGGGAAAAGTATCAATTCTGTACTGGATATTTTTACTTTTTTTTTTGGTGTTTTACCATGTAGCCTAATAATCATGTTAGCTTTATTCTGTGGGTCCATATGATTACAGAGATACTATGTTTTACTAAATTTGCCAAATAAAACCCTAATGTGGGGAGAAATCTATCATTTTTGTATCGCTGTCTTCCGAATGGCATAACATCTTTACTTTTTTGTACAGCGTTCATCGTGCGAGTTCAATAATTATTTACTTTTATCTATGGGCTGTTATGGTTGCGGTGATATTATATATGTGAGGTCTGTGTTATGATTTAGACGTTTTTGTGCATTATATGTCTCTTTATAAGTTTTAGAGCTTATGGGCATTTTTATTAATTTTTTATTAAATTTTTTATTGAATAACTTTTTTTTTTACTCTTTTATTAGTTCCACCATGAGAGATAAACAAGCAATCATCTGATGTATTGCAGGGTATTAGCTGTGTCAGCCTACGCCTGTGCATAGGCTGTGCCTTTTAATGAACGCCAACTTACAGGCACTGCCGACAGGCAGCCCTGGGGTCCTGAACAGACCTCATAGCTGCCATGGGAATGATCGGAATGCTGGGGGGGGGGTGCAGAGCAGATATGGATCATGGGGCAGAGACCGCAGCATTTAACGAGTTAAACACCCGCGATTGAAGCAAACTCCGACCGCAGGTGTTATACTGGGATGTTGGCTCTTATTTACAACTGGCACTCTGTGTATCCCGATGCCGGTTAAGCTCCGATCCAGACCTGAGCCAGCATCAGCTCAGAGTCGGATATATCCGCTGCTGAGTGCTAAGTCACTGCGCATAGCAGCGGATATATCCGGCGGGGAGTGGGAAGGAGTTAAAAGCTAATAATGAAACAACTCTGTTCTCACGAGATGTGGTTAACATGTCCATCTTTACGAGACATGTTTCAGGTGACCGACGCAATTTTCAACATTTGTGAAAATCTGTCATAAGGATACATTTTTACCTAATGACAGGTTCCCATAATCCATTTAATATTAATTCCCACTTTGCTTTTATAATAAACATTAGGTCTCTTTTACACTTGGGATGCAGATCATGTCAGAGTTCAATGTGTGAAAAACTTATGTCATTAGAGTTACAAAAGTGACTTACAAAAGAAGAGCTGATATTTTCACAAGGATGTCTGTATGACTTGCATGAGTGCAAGTCTGGCAAAAATCATTGAATACAATGGGTCAGAGTGCAATGCGAGTTCTGCATGTCAAAAACTTGCGCAGGACTAGCGTCTTAAAATGATAGTGTGAAAGGGGCCTTAGTGGTTTCACTCAATGTAAAAAGTATTTTAAAAAGTGTACCTGGGGGCATCTGTTAAAATTTTACAAGGCTGCTGTCCCAGCTCTTTCTCCCGTCCATCCATCCCCCTCCCTCATGCAGCCTTTAGCTGACTTCATGTTCCAAGCAAATCGCTGCCATGTCAAGTCTGAAAGATGGAGGGAGAATAAGGAAGAGGGGAGAAAACTAGCAGAGCAGATCATGTCAGCAAGGACTCCAGCAATTTGGCGCCAGGGAGCCAGGTAAAATTTGATAAATTTTTAAGTGAGTGGAACCATTGAATTTTATTATAAAAACTGATTTGGAAAGAGTATTAAAAAGGTTATGGGAGCCCATCATCATGAAATTATGTGTCCTGATTACAGTTTCCCTTTAAAGGGCAAGGATGAAGGACTGTATGGAAATGAGCCTGAGGAGCTCCAGACTCCATATGTGGTAATGGAGCATGGAGCCCCTCAGGCTCATATGCATAGAGTCCTTCATCCTGGTGGTCGATGCCCTTTAAACAGGACAAAGGATTTTTCAGATTTCATAGACACATCTGAAGCACATCCAATTTGACTAGACAAAACTTCTGGAATTGCTGCTTAGCATTCTTGAACTGTTTAATCATACTTTTGCACGAGTTGTTAGAAACAGCAAGACTATGACAGGAAAATATTTAATTCATGTCTGAAAATCCTGCAAGGGCTCTGGGTGGTGTCTCAGCCTGAAGAGCTTTCTGTGGTTATCTTAGGTGTTTATTCAAACATACGACAGCATGGCGTTTAATAGCAAGGTTTTACCATAAATGTCAATAAATTGTATATTGTCTTAAAAGACTATGTTTACAAACATGTAAGTGTTAAACCAGTATGTGTGTGAATGAGTCGTTACGTGAATCAATCTATTTTAGCCACCAAATAAATCTAAGATCCAAGCGGAACAAGAGCTTCTTCAGTAAGAAAAATCACCATAATGAGACAGTGTGGCAATCTGCTTCGTATTAATGAATGTTACAGGGATTTGTAATGTAATCATATTAAGCAGAACATGGCTCTTCCTGTTCCCAGTGAGCCTGGTTAGTAGGCGAGATGGAGTGAGCACTGCCAGCAATGAACACATCAGGCCGTATCCTGTATTATAAGAGAAAATTTCTACTTTACATGGAAATCCAGGCATGGGTAGACCAGCATTGAAGAGGACTACTGATACAGACAGGTGAGGAGAAGATCCATGGCTATAAGCAAACTAGAATCACTGCAACAATTTGCTGAGCAGAAGACTAAGATGTCCCCTCGATTAGTGCCATGTAGTGCAACTTTTGTGCCTTTTCCAGGGCATGAACCATTCTTGTCTGAAACTGGACAAAGGTAAAGCCCAAAATGTTATTTCTTTCATTCAACTTGTGTATGGGAAGGCATTTTTCTTTGGTCTGTAAATTTATGTAAGGTACATGCAACTAATAGGAGGGAGGTGTTTGTGATGGAGCTACTGTAGTATGAACGGACAAAGCTTTGATGATGATAGATAAACATAGATATATAGATATTTTTTGTAGGTGTCCTGTAAATTATATTCCACTTTAAGATTTTATGCTGAGCATTATTCATTTTGAGTGTATATATATATGTATGTATAGATAGAAAATATGTATTTTTCTGTAAAAATGAAAATGTTGACATGATTTTCTTATTTCTTATTTATGAAATGAATATCTGATGTTTGCTTGATCAGGTTGTAGTGGGCTTAGTTATTGAGCTGACAACCAAACAGTAGCTGAAAAATACTGATCGTCCTCTCATTATAGGATAAGAAAAAAAAAATCTTGGGATAGATGACGGACGTGGAAGTGAAGTAGAAATCTTTTTTTTTTTTTTTTTTTTGCCGATTGGAAATTTTGTTCTCTAGCTGCTTCAAAATGCCTGGAGGGAAAGAAGGTATCCCTTATGGCATCACGTCTCCCCTGCTCTGGCTATAAATATTGTATTAGCTCTTATTCCCTAGATTAATAAACTTTTTTTTACTAACGAATATAGCAATGACAAAAACCAGACAGTTCTTTTTGAAAGTTTATCCAGAGGTAAGATAGAAATTTATGATGATCCTGACAGATTCTACATTGTGATAACTGGTAACATGTAGTTTAAGGTTGTGCACCCATATTAAAATTCATGAACAGAATATACTGGTTTGAAAAAATAACTAGAGTATTCTTCCCTCGGGATAGAGGGAAGCACTCTGATGCCCTGTATCTAAGATTTACAATACATACATAAGATTCATGTTACATAAACAGCCCTTTTGCATGTTAAAAACAATATTAACTTGTTACATTGGTGAATATACATGCATGGAATGAGCTTTTGTTGAATTCATGCATAAAAATTAGTTTTTACTTCATTAACTTTACTTGATCAAATTATATGTCTCATACATAACAGTTATGAAAAAACTTCTCATACCAATAATTCTTGTGACCAATTCTCTTAGGCTAGAGACTTTCAACCATGACTTCTCTGTGGCCTGAGGTGGATTTCAACCTTTGTAGAACATCTAATTTGCATGGTGTGGATTACAAAAACATTTTCCATGCTGGGTACTATATGCAGCCTGTGGATAGGACTGTGATAGTGAGTTATATTAGTGAAATATTCTTTAGGGACTCTTTTCACATTTTGTTAGATTCACAGTAACACTGCTCAGCATTGCTGCATAATATCCTCTATGTTGCTGATGCTCATGTAAGTGACAAAGGGACAAGGAACAGGGTCTTCACTTTTCCATTTGCTGATTATCGGGGACATCATCACAACTTGTCATCACTAGCATATGAAATATGGGGAAATGCAGATGGAACCTCGAAGGGCAATTCTTGTAATAGATTCATGATGCAAGCCATATAATTGCAAGAAATAGTGTAATTATTAATGTGCCATCAGAATCTCTCAGATTTAAATTGCAACTTTGTGGTTTAAGTCTGCTCACCACAGTGCCACCAGAAGCCAATACTAACGGAACTCCAAGTTACCAATAGTCACAATGAACCCAGTAGCAAATAGTCAAGTAGCCACCAGTAGACAATAGTCACAGTGAAGACCGCATCTGTAATACGGCAAGATAAAAATGTTGCCTCAGGTGGCAGATGCCAAAGCCCTGAGGGAGGCAGCAGAATGTTGTATTCTGATGTGGGCGATTCCGGCACCCAGGGCAGCCAGAATCACCCAACAGAATGATCAAATGATAGGCAGAATGGCGCAACACAGTTCCATCTGTGTGCACCACCCTGTATGTTCTGCAGGATGCCGGCGGGGTATGGTGACATCACGTCATCTGCGTCCCTGAACTGACGCAGATTGACACCTATAAGGTACTATGTCACTGACTGATTTACTGGTGTGTGAGAATGCATCAACAATGATCATGTTGTAGATGCTTTTTACATTTGTTTGTCAATTCAGTCAGCAGAATATAGCAAGGGTTCAGGACAGCCAGCACGGTTAAGGAGGGGGCAGTATTTAAATTTTCGCCACAGGCAAAAGAAGGCTACAATCGGCCCTAGTCAGAGTGCTTCCAGGAACCAGTAATCATGCAATCCCAAGTAGCTAATAGTCACCTTGCCCCCAGTAGCCAATAGTTACAGAGACCCTGGTAGCTAATGGTCTCAGTGCCTCTCTAGACAATAGTCATGGAGCCTAATCATAGGATAGCAGGGTGCTGATTTTTTGTATGTATTACACACAGGCCAGACAAGTATTTCAAAACAAATTTTAAGCAGACAAGTGATAAATTTCATGGCTGTGCATAAAATCAGGGCAGGAAGTGTGTCAAAAAATAGCCAATATTAAAAAATATAGATCTTTATTGAAAATACAAATTGACATTCAAAACAAGACAATAAAACAATTAAAACCATATACAAATCTGACCAGCATTAGGCTACGTGCACACTGCCGTTGTTCGCTGTACCGTAGCACGGCAGGCACACGGCAGCGCGCGGGGTGAGGAGGAGGAGGTGAGAGCTGCTCAACCCCACCCCTCTCCATAGGAACATATGGCGCACGGCGCAGTAACATGGGAAAAGATAGGATATGTCCGGGCTACGGAGCTCCTTACGGTGCAGAGAGCCCATAGAAGTGTATAGGGGACGTATATCGGCCGAATATACGCTGGCCGTATATATGTCCCCCATACATGTGTGTGAATGTAGCCTCAGGGTGGATACATACTTATAATAATCACACCCCATACATTTAACGTGGTAAGAACTCAATACATCCCAAATGTCAGAGAGAAAAGTAAAATTCTTATACAGGCAGTCCCCGGGTTACATACAAGATAGGGTCTGGAGGTTTGTTCTTAAGTTGAATTTGTATGTAAGTCGAAACTGTATAAGAATTTTACTTTTCTTATTAAAATAGATCAAGCAATATATTTTAAATGAAATAAAGAGTAGTGGCCTCAAAAACAAAACAGACAGATAGCAGATATCATTTATGGATAAAACACAGGCCAAGAAATCCAGCAGCAGGAGCATTGACCCTCTTACTGGCTGCCTGCTTTTACAGCACGGTCATCAACACTATCGCTGTTCTTCCCCTAAAGGCTTTGACCTAACAGGTGTTGGCCATCAACACATCATGTACCGATTCCAGGGTCATGCCAGATTCATATGAGGGTCATCCCTTTTTGTTCACCTCTAGATACTTAACCTTTTAAATCTTTTTCATTTTGTAGTTTTATGTAGCACACTTTATGGCAAGAGACCTCTCCAACTATAGAATTCCTCAATGGAATTAGTGAAAGGTAGTCAGCAATGCCTGCTTGGATGATCACTCATATACATGTATCCATGAATATACATACACACACGTACATGTGTGAATGATAGGTGCGGCTCTCTCAATAAGCATTGCTCGGCTGCTGAAATGTTGCTCATTTGGCTACTGTCCTTGTCAAAATCAGCAGTATGCAATTATTTTAACAAAATAATACATTTAACATTCTCTCTCAACAGTTTGCTGTCGGTATAATCTTACAAGTTATTAATGGCTCAGACTCAGATGCAATAATAAAATAATGATGGTTACTTGGCAAGATGTGGTTGTGGGTATCAAATACTTCCAGTTGTGCCTCCAGGCATATCCAGGGTATCATTAGCACACTATAGGACTGACATTACCATACTTTTCACAGTAATAAATCTCAAGAGTTGCCTCCGACAGAAAATTCCCCCCACCCCCCATTATTGACTAGCCTGCTTTACAAATGTTTTATGATCCACTCATTTACATTTTGTTTATTTTCCGCATTTATACACACAATGGGAAGGTTGAAAAAATATATTTTTTCATAAATTAATATTAACTTGTTCCCATCCGCCCACTGGAAAAATACTGCTGTAGTTTCTCCTACCCCCAGAGTGGAGGATTCTTATGGCTTCTTATTTCTTCACTGCAAAGCACTGAAGTAGCACATTGCAGTAAATTCAGGAGTTGTGGATGATAGCCAGGTCTTCAGGGGTTAATAAGAGGGGGTCTTACAGATGCCTCAGTTATAGGTGAAGACTAGTAAGTGAAAAAAAAAAAAAAAAAGAAAAAAAAAATTTGGAAAGGTCTCCCAGGGGCTTTTTTGACCCCATGGGGGACATATAAAAACAAAATAAAATACACACAAAAACCACTACACTATAAAAAACATTGCATTAGTCACCCCGTTTGCCTTAGAATATATATAATCATAAAACGACCATTACGCACTAGGAAATTTATATAGTCATTTTATTTAAATTTGAAAACAAAAAATATACATTATGAAAATACTAATTGGTTTCTCCAGTTTTTGTTATTTTAACTCCCCAAAGCGCCTAAAAAAGGGTCGTTAAACATTTTTTTTATCTTTAACGCATACACAACAGCTGAGGAGAGGTGATTTGCCTAATTATATCACTGTTAACATTTCAGTTTACAAAATGCACGCGTTAACATTACGTTAACAAACGTAAACGGTAATGTAATTAGGCAAATTACCTCTCATCAGCTGTTGTAATGCGTTTTAAAACTCAATGAAAACGCAACCAAAGCGCAACGTGTGAACGCGCCCTAAATTTCCCTGTGTCTCACAAAAACTTTTTTGAAAAATTAATTTGTGGCCTAACAAGTATGAAAATCTGCTAAAATGCCCTGGTCATTAGAGCCTTTTAAGGCCTGGTCAGAAAGGGGTTAAACTTAAGCACTTTGTACGGTGTGCACCATTAATATGTACAAGTATATCTAGACAGAGTGGGGAAGTGAGAGTGACCGATTAGTGATTGAACTAAAATATGGCTTTTATTTGTTAATTATAATATATTAACCTGTGAGGTTGGGAGTATACATATCCTGTTTTTGTCAAGTTACAGGGACAGTATTTCTACTACCCCTGGGGTAAATATTTTGCCTCTGTATTTTCTTGCTCCACTGTGTGGCTGAAGAATGAAGCAAGTAACTAATCCCCAGTAAAGTGCAGCAGATGGCGGAGTCAGTAATTAGGAGGCCATTGCCACTTGCAGGTATACAGACAATAGCAGGGAAGGAGGCAGAGCTCTTAGGCCTCGTGCACGCAGACGTATGAAAATAGCTGTATTCATGCATAGCATATGGCACCATTCATTACAATGGTAATACTGACATCCATTTACATGGCTGCATTGTCCACCGTAGCGTGCTGTGAGCGAAACGTAAAAAATAGAGATTTTCTCCAGTATATCTGTTCCATATAACCCATAGAAATACAGGACTGGAGAAATCAGACGTTCATGTGAGAGCGGCCTTAGTGATGGAGCAGTTTAAGCTCCCATCCCCCGCTTTCCCTCGCATGTGTTTCTCTGAGCGGGTCTTCCTGGGGCAAGGCGGGGCCACACTCTGAGAACTATATACCTGTCATTTGACTGACAGGTCAATTGACCAATCGGATAACTGTCCTTTAATCTCAAATAGAGATATGCTGTGTGAAGCACGGTTAAAGGGGAAGTGTTTAAAGGGGCTTGTCAATCCAAAAAAGAAATAAAAAAAAATTGTCAAAATGTTTGGCTTTTTTATTTTAAATGTTTTCAGTAAGCAATATGATTAGTGTTTTATAATCATAAAAAGGCTGCTTATGTAATCAGCCATAAAGCTGTGGAATTAAGGATGGATATTTACAGGGGAGTTATCCTAAATGGCCATGGATTAAGTACATGTCATGACCAGCATATATTCTATGACCTAGAACATCTTTTCAGTATGGGTATTATTGAATTATGTGAATATAGATGATATTAGCAGATTTGACCCGTCCATGGACACTGACTTGTGAAGAAGAGTGGGCTAGTATTGCTCATGAAAAGCAGCCAAAATGAAGTCTCATTGAGGACATAATGGTTTAATAGTTTTTAACTTATAGAACCTCTTAGGCCTCTTTCACACTTGCGTTGCAGATCATGTCAGAGTCTGATCAGGGTGCGATCAGGGTTTGGTCACTGAAAAACTGACATTTTTCATCAGAGTTCAATCAGTTTTCAGTCAGAGTTTGTTCAGTGTCTCCATTTTTCATGCGCGTTTTCAATGCTATTTCAATGTGTTTTTAAGCGCAGATAACGCACTTGAAAAGGACTCAGGACTGAGCTCTATCTTTTCTATGACAACTGATGCGTGAAAAACGCATTGCACTTGCAAGTGTCTCAGAGTGCAATGCGTTTTTGATGCATCTCCATAGACTGGTGCGTTTTTCATACGGGTGACTTGCAAAAGTAGAACATGCTGAGATTTAAACGTGTGTTAAAAAAAAAACTTTGTGTGAGTGTGAAAAAAAAATGCAAGTCTGAAAAAGCCCATTGATTAGAATGGGTCAGAGTGCAATGCAAGATCTGTGTGTCAAATCATGCGCAGAACACGTGCTTGAAAAACGCAAGTGTAGAAGGGGCCTTACTCTCCAAATGTTTTCAACATTTCCCCTTCTGATGCCCATTTTGATATGTGTAATGTGTTTCATCCCCTATTAATATAGTCATTATGCATATTCATTCCGGGTACATGAACATTCCTCCATTTATTCTTCAGATCTGGTTTACTGAGTTTGGGAATAGGGCTATCCTTAGTCCTCTACTTGCATTAGAATGCTGGTGATATAATTGTCGTTTTCTTACTACTCAGCATATAATAATTTCATTGTGAGATATATATACCCAATTGAATAAGTTCTGCTTATCGGGATTTGCCCAGCCCCCCTATTCTTCTGGTTATTCACAAAATTATTAGCTGTAAACCAACCACCTGTCTCAAGTGCCACATTTGATTTTAAAAAATCATGGTACAACATGTATAGCAGCAATGAACTCTGGACAGAGTGGTGGTTATTTATTACCCACTTTCAAATGGAAAACTGTTGGTGTTTTCTGACACTCTCAACTTGTTCTTTTTTTTGGGTTAATCCAACAGTTTTCTGGCGCTTCTATTTTTTTGACTTATTTAGTGGAACATTGTTGGTGCAAAATTAGAAAAGCTAAAAGTAAGTCCAGTTCTAAACCTTTTAGTTTGTATTACATTTCATTAATCACTTGCGCCACTGACATCCCACTGAAAAATATAGCACGTTTCCAGTACCACTCTGCGCCCACATTAATAAATGCCTGCCAATGTGTGCAAAGGGAACACCCTGCCAACTAGCAGCTTTGGCACATGCCTACTGAGACTTAGGTGTATGGCAGTAGCCATCTTGGATATGGGCATAGTCCTTTCACAGACCAACAATACCAGTAACCAATCAAAAATTTAAAAAATTTAAAAAGCCAGATTAAAGGAGATGTGTGGGACATATTGATCCATCCGATGGGGTATCCATGGGATTCTTAAAATCTGAAAAAAGAAGAGATAAATCAAAGAAAAAAACTTGAAAAGAGGACATCTCTTTCAAAAAAAGGCATACACTTTAAAATCAGTAGGGCTATGCAGGATCAACAGATACACACAATCCCGTTCCTACCAGTACTTATCATATGATACTTAAAAGATAACATTCAACATTTAAGCTGTTTGGTTGAAGAGTATTAAGATGATATAATCATCTGATTTCACATTTCCTTTATAGAAGATCCCTATTACTCCCCCTACCCCTTCTCAGTGGTGGGATGTGATCAATCACAGTAAATATTAAATGCGATTCCTTGTGACCCATTTCTGGGACACGCCTGCTAACAGATAAATCCATTCTTTTTTCTATGAATGGTGTACTTATGATGTGTGATTCTAGTTTTGAAATCATTTGTGGTTTTTGGAATATATTTCGAATTGCATGGACAACTAAGTATGGAGATGCCAAATTTCCTATTACATTATAAATAGTAACATGTCTTATATGTCTGGCCATTGTGTGTAAAGGACTCCCCTTTATTCAATATTGGAAATTTATACAGAATCTGCAGGAAGAACTTCAAGTAGGTAGGGTTCCTGATATGTCTCTCTGTATAGATGTTTTGAATGGTCCCACATCAGATCTCCCAAGATGGTCCCTTATGTTTTTGGCATGTCTGTATAAGAACAACAACGGCTGTGCACCCACACTTTTGCAGTGCTGCTCTGGACTTTTATCTTTTTATCTAATGGCACTAGAGACTCCTTTTTGAATTTTCTTTGTTTATTTATCATTACCATGGAATTACAGTGGGTGATCAAATTTCATATGGTTGCCTACACATCCAAGGACCAGGAAAGGAATTTTGCAGGTCCTCCAGGGAGATATACGAATTGCCTGCTAAATAGATAGATAGATAAGATTAGGTAGATGGAAAATAGATAAATAGATAGATAGAAATGAATGGAGGGGAGGAGTGGGAAGATTCATTACTACACTCATGTCTAGTTCCAAAAGTTATAATACCAAAACTTTGACTGTTATTGAATAAACCTTCACAAAAGTTATAATACCAAAACTTTGACTGTTATTGAATAAACCTTCACATTTATGTTATGTATATTATCCTGCCTCTTAGCTGCAAGCTTGAGTGCTGCAGATATTCTTCTGTAACCTTGATCAGATCTTCGCTGTCTCTGAGCTCCTTGGGCAGTTCCTTAGACCCCATGAATCTCATGTGCTCTAACATGCACGGTGAGGTCTTATATTTACAGGTGTGTGCTTTTCTAAATCAAGTTCAGTTAGCTTAATTAAACACAGCTGTACTCAAATGAAGGAGTAGAACCATTAGCTTAATTAAACACAGCTGTACTCAAATGAAGGAGTAGAACCATTTCAAGAAGGAGCAGAAGGAAATGGACATAAAGTGAGTGTCACAGCAAAGGGTCTGAATACGTATGACTATGTGAAATTTCATATCTATATTTCTGTCAAGATAATGTGCAAAGTCAACAGTCAACTGGCTGCAATAAAGCAAAGAGTAAAAAATTTAAAGGGGTCTGAATATTTTCCTTACCCACTGTATTAGTTTACTATTCTATTTAAAAACAAATAGATGAGCAATGTCTTTTCATAAAAGCTCTTGATCCCCTAAAGGATTCCATGAATTTAGGTAAATAATAACATATAATTATCCTGTTTGAAGTTTCATGCTTGATGGTATGATTTCTTACAAAAACACATTTTATCTAAAAGGTGTAACAAAAGAAATTATTGTTAGCAGTATCACCAAGTGAGTAAACCTATTGGGATTACTCATGGGAACTTATGATAACAGAAATCTTTTATAAATCAAAATAATAGCAATATACTCTCTCATTATAGGTAATCCACATAATTACCCTTGGCAATTGGAATGCTTTGATGACAATACAAATTTAGTTAATTGGTTTCGGCCAACAGATCCAGTGGCAGTGGCCTACCCTTTTTACACTGTTAAGGATTTTTAGCAGAACTGTAGCTTAAAATCTTGGTTATTGTAAATACTTTCATGCAAGACTTTACTTTGCATAGGGTTTTGTTGCACTTTGCAGCTGGATGTATGTTTCAGATGATGCTTCAGTGATGGACAACTTAATCAGTGGCCGTGGCCACATCCAGAAATTCCACTCCAGTCCGTGCTGGCTATACTGGTCTCTTGCTACTTTTGCACTACTTATGTTCTGTGTTGATTGCTGTGTACGATGATCCTTGCTTTGTTACTGACAATTATTTTCCTTTAGAATTCTCTAGCTTGCTGCCATCTTGGTTTTGACCATATTTCACTGACTAGGCTTTTGTCTGTCCGTCTCTCTTTTTCTTTGTTACCTGTTTTGCGAACATACCCAGAGTAGGTAATGTTGTCTAGTTGCCTCCTGTTAGAGGTTATGAGTAGCTTAGGACCCACACCTTTTCACCTCTGTTATGACAGATAGAATATTGTAGATTAAGTTATAATAAAGCTCTTTCTACATAGATTGTACATATGTTAAATAAAGTACAAGAATGCAGTTACAATCAAAATACAATTGAAAATCTTAAAAACATTTAATTGTATAAATCGGAATAGTATGATTATAGACTGGCCAGTGTATTGTACAACTAGTTTTCTATCTCACACAGTTCACAAAGTATAATGTGTGCTCAGGCTTCTTTATTTGAAAAAGGACTTTAAAATAAACTTAAAAAAAACATGAAAAGGAAAAAAAATAAATATAGATAAAAATCTATATAGGTCATTTATCCGAGTCAGCTTCCAATTCCTCTCCCTTGATGGAAACCTGTCATAGTAGTTTTTTTAATTTGAAAATATTGATAGATTTTCTTTGTTACCTTTGTTTGCTTTTTAAAAACAATAATTCAAGGTGTTATTCTGTACACAAAGATTAAAATAGCAACATCAGCCATCCAAAGCTAAAATTGTTATATTTCCTGGGATTATAGCACATATTGCACTCAATTAGAGAGATTCAATATAAACAGGGGCATAACTTGAGGGGGTGCATAGGTTGCGATTGCACCTGGGCCCAAGAGGTTTAGGGGGCCCTTATGGTGTCACTTTCCTATATGAGAAGATTATTACTATAAACCGTACATTACAGTCGGGGGCCTGGCACAGCTTTTGCACTGGGGCCCATCCGCTTGTAGTTACACCATTGAATATAAATGACCTATTCTACACACACAATTAAAGTGGTTGAAAGAGTGTCACATATTCATTACACTAATCTTATCTACAGTTAGTTATTTAGTTTGCAGAAGAAGAAACTGTGGATACTTTGGCTTCATTTAAGGGAATCTGTCATTGGGTTTTAACCATTAAATTTAATGAGAGGTTCCCACAGAAGTCTTCATACTGTACCCATGTTTTTTGTGTAAAAAATCCATAGCTTATATCTACCTAACATCACTTTTAAAAAGTTACTGGTACCCCGCAAGGAGACTCATTGGGGAAATGTATCACCATTGTTGTCTTGGTTCTACTTTTTGAGACATTTTTGTCTCAGTAGAGACTTATTTTTTCCCCAGTTAAGGCAAAAAAGTTTCAAAAAGTAGTAGAAGACGCTGAACAATATGGTTATAAATCCACCCCACTAAATCACAAGGGGTGTCATTTCTTTTTGGCAGAGTTATTGTGTGACATGGCTCAGCCTCCTCATTCCCTTTCTCTCCTGGATGAAGCAGGGGGGGATGAGGGAGTTGAGGGAGACATTGACTGTGACTATCATACTGAAGAGAATTCCTTAGGAAGGGGGGATGAGGGAGCTAAGCTGAATCACACAGTGACTCTACTGAAGAGAAAACATACCCCGGCGACTTGGTAAGTCTCTGGTCAAGACGCCAGCAATGTTTTAAAAAAGATTATTTTCGCTTGATCTAAACTATGGATTTTTGTAAAAAAATATAAGCATGCCAGTATCAATTACTCTTCCCTTGTCATGTTAATAAACTATTTTAATTAGAATCCATCACCATAGTAAAAAGTGACTTACTAATATATACAGCACCATTCTTTATAAATAATAGGGAAGATCATTAAGTCACATTTGAGAAATGTTTTTTGTGTAAAAAATCCATAGCTTATATCTACCTAACATCACTTTTAAAAAGTTACTGGTACCCCGCAAGGAGACTCATTGGGGAAATGTATCACCATTGTTGTCTTGGTTCTACTTTTTGAGACATTTTTGTCTCAGTAGAGACTTATTTTTTCCCCAGTTAAGGCAAAAAAGTTTCAAAAAGTAGTAGAAGACGCTGAACAATATGGTTATAAATCCACCCCACTAAATCACAAGGGGTGTTGTTTCTTTTTGGCAGAGTTATTGTGTGACATGGCTCAGCCTCCTCATTCCCTTTCTCTCCTGGATGAAGCAGGGGGGATGAGGGAGTTGAGGGAGACATTGACTGTGACTATCATACTGAAGAGAATTCCTTAGGAAGGGGGGATGAGGGAGCTAAGCTGAATCACACAGTGACTCTACTGAAGAGAAAACATACCCCGGCGACTTGGTAAGTCTCTCGTCAAGACGCCAGCAATGTTTTAAAAAAAATTATTTTCGCTTGATCTAAACTATGGATTTTTGTAAAAAAATATAAGCATGCCAGTATCAATTACTCTTCCCTGGTCACGTTAATAAACTATTTTAATTAGAATCCATCACCATAGTAAAAAGTGACTTACTAATATATACAGCGCCATTCTTTATAAATAATAGGGAAGATCATTAAGTCACATTTGAGAACATTACAATCAATGGTTTTAGAGTCCCTACATGTTATGTTAATGCTTCACCCCTCTGTAGGTCTCAATGATAATTTTATGCCAAATTTCATAGATTGCCAGGACTTCACAAACTTGATGTAATTGGTCAAACTAGTGAAAAGGAATTCTTCAGAAAAGATGATGGCGACCATGGTAAAATCATTGCCGAAAAAGGGAAGGTTATAGTAAGGAAAATAAAAGGCAATGCCAACAGAGAATAAAACAGCACTGATAAAAGCTAAAAGCTATCAATGACAGCAATAGGATTCAAAATTGGGGGAAAGTGGCATGTATCATAATGTTGCAGTGATTCTCTTTTTATTTTATTTTTTTTAAATTAGAGATAACAAGGTTATATCATAAATATACATACTATGTATACAATACCAAGAACATTGCGTACAATGTAACAGAGGTATAACAAATATATACTAGATTGACTACAAATGAAATACACAGTTTGCCTCCTATATGAATACGATGTAATAGTAATATAATTATTGAGATTCAGAGTCATAAAGAATAGTTGTAAAAGTGTATCAATGCAACTGAAATACATTTCTAAAATATTAAGCCACAAAATGTTCTTCAGGTTTAAATTGATATCATAGAACCATTAAAAGATAAAGCTGAAATAATGATAGATGATAAATAGAAGGTTCAGCTCCTCAGATTTGCTGTGTAGAAAATAAATGGTAATGAGTAAATGATATTCTATTTGTTCCCATGCGCAATTTTATGCGCATACGCCATTTATTCACTGTAATTGGTGCAGTTACTATTCCAAAAAAAAAAAATGAATGCACAAAAGAACTGTACTTTGCAGTCACAGCTACTCTTGGCAATGTAAGGGCGCATTCCCCCCGTACCGTAGCATAGCACGTACATAGCACGGCGGGAACACGGCAGTGCCGGGGAGAGGAGAAGGAGGTGAGCGCTGCTCAACCCCGCCCCTCTCCTTGAGGATAAATGGCATGCGGCCTAGAAAAGATAGGGCATGCTGCGTGTGGCACCGTACCGCTCCCGTATGGTGCCGCTCGCCTGTTGCCGGCCTATGGGGGACGTGTATGCGACGTATATAGGTTGCCGTATATACGTCCCCTGTCCAGCCATGTGAATTAGATCTAACAAGTAGTAATACCTGCCAGGCATGGTTGGGAACATACAGAATATTGGTTACAGAAGCCCTACATCAACTGTCCTTGTTGATCAGGACTCCAGATATAAATGACGGTCAGAAACATTCCATGGTAACTGTAACATTACTGATAAACAATAATGATTGTAAGTATTGTATTTTCTAAGACACCTTTAAGAACTGCTACTTAAAGGAGTTTATCAGGGATTCAAGAATGGATTCCCATGTTCCCATGTCACACTGGTACTATGGGTCTTCAGCACCTATCCTCATCAGGAATTGCCAGGGGAAGGCACAAGAACAGTTCCCGCCACCAGACACCACTCCTTCTGACGTAACAAGCAAAGTTCTGTGGTCTGGGGAGGCCATTTGGCATTTCCAGCCTCACATAGGTATAGAAGACCATAAGGGCCAACTTGACAGTGGAGTCGAAAGCTGGAAAGGCTAAGTACAGGTTTTGTCACTGTCGACCTCCCCTTCCCCCAAAGGTTTTTCAGAATTCCTATGAAACCAAGCAGCCCCTTTTCTTTTATATTTAGGCCTCATAGTGAATGCCATTGAAGTGTATAGTATATTAACATATGTGGGAAAGATGCCAACAGAAGCAACCACACGGAGCAATTAATTCACAGGTTATAAAATAACATGCTAAGTCTGGCCATGGGTTGTGTCTGGTACTGCATTGAATTGAATGATGTTAAGATGTAGTAACAGTCTGTAGGCAGGTGTGGTGCTGCTTTGAATTAGCTCTTTTTTTCCAGACAAACCCTTCAAATGGATCAAAATGTGATAACCTAATCGAACAATGAATTATACCCATAGTTAATAATAACATTGTATAGAATTACCTTAGCTTCAGAATACTCATGAGCCTTTAGTGTTTCATTTTCTTAGTTTTTGTGATGTATCACAAGCTTTTTTTTTGCCTATGTTAGAAAATTTCTCAAGAGATTACATTCTATGCAGCAGAGAAAAATGACATCAGTTTCAAGGGCAGGTTTAAGTTTAAGGACTATTACTGCAGAAATGGATCAAAATTCATAAGCTCCTAGCAGTGCCTCTTGAGTCAGAATTAAGAAGCAAAAGGAAAGAAAATGCTAAAGATGAGTCCTTATGGATTTGACATGAAAGGAAAAAAAATCATAGAAACCACATCTAGCGATGTAATGGAAAGGCGAGAAGATTTTTCAAGGATCCCCGAACACAGGAGGCTACAGTAATGGTCGATACCAATGCTATTCAACAATTACCATAAGAAGAATATGTTTCTTGGCTAACAAGGCGAGACAAAAATAAAGTATTTTTAAATTTAATTTACCATATATGAAATTATAATACAGCATTAATTATAATACAGTACAGGTATATATTTTTTAAGTATAACTCCAGACAAAAAAAATTAAATTGCCCCTGTAATAATTGGATTATTTAAATTTTGGGTTGTTCATTGAAGCCCAGGTTAAAGGTCATTAAATAACTAGCCTCCAAAGAGCATCCACTGGAGATCACAGTGGGCAAAGAGGTCCATCTGTAATGAGGGGTCATCTGTACAAGCTGTACTTGTATGGCAGATTTATTTTAAAGCCACTGTATACACATACAGACTTTATTTTTTGTGAAAAACAAATAATTCACATTGTAACTCATACTCTATGAATACAGAATACTGGATGAGGGCAGGTTACATGCTTATACAATAATTAAAACCTTAAAAAAGAAACCCAACGTAATAGAATTACATTACTCCTAAGCTAGTGATATCTCCAGTAGATGTCACATCTGTCAAATCTGGAATAAGTACTTTGTGTTAAATCCCCAGAGCAGCAGCTTCCTAATCTGATTACTCAAATTACTATATTCTAACACTGGTATATAGCAGATGTATGTAACTTCAGAGCACAATATTTTAAATTAACATATCAGTATGGGTGGGCATTTATTTTTAGTCTGGATATTTGGGTCTCTCTTTTTTTCCAGGTTTTGGACATGTTTTATGTAGCTAGAGGGTGATATATCAGGCATGCGAGTCTGTTGGCTTTAGATACTTTTTTTTTAAAGAGTTGCATAAAAGACACAGACGCAACACTGAAAAGCTCTATAGCGGCAAACTTTGCTAGCGGCACATTTTGGCGCAAGTCTTTAAAAAGTCACAATTAAAAGCATTCTCTAATTCACTGTTTGACAAAAATTCTGCATTTCACAAATATAATTCCAACCTGTCTCTATCAGTGCTGGTGTATACAATTTCAGTTGCCCTGGAAACCTACCAGGAATTTTCTGACTGCAAACTGGATTGAATTAAAGGACGCTTCAGTATATCTTCAATTTTGAATAAATCTCCAACAGCGTCACCAGCAAAGCAACCCCACATCATCATACCTCTTCTTCCATGCTTCACAGTGGGAACCAAATATGAGTCCATTCATTCACCTTTTCAACGTTGCACAAAGATATGGTGGTTGGAACTAAAGATCTCAAATTTGGACTCATCAGACCAAAGAACAGATTTCCACTTGTCTAAGGTCCATTCTTTGTGTTCTTTAGCCCTTTAGCCCAAAACAGTGTTTTCCTAGAAGCCATTTTACCATGATGGCCTGCACACAGTCTCCTCTTAAAATTTGTCGTAGAGCTTTGCGTGCTGCTAGAACTCTGTGTCATTGGCATGGGCTCTGATCTGAGCTGCTATTATCCTGCTATTTCTGAGGCTGGTGACTCTGATGAACTTCTCCTCCGCAGTAGAGGTGACTCTTGGTCTTCCTTTCCTTAGGCGGTCCTCATGTGAGCCAGTTTCTTTGTAGTGCTTGATGGTTTTTACAACTGCACTTGGGGACACTTTCAAAGTTTTCTTAATTGTTTGGACTGACCTTAATTTCTTAAAGTAATAATGGCCACTCATTTTTCTTTACTTAGCTTCTTTTTTTCTAGCCATGATACAAATTTTAACAGTCTATTGAGTAGGACTATCAGCTGTGTATTTATAAGGCAAGAAATCCCACTTATTAAACCTGGGGATTAAACCAGACAGGGCACACCTGTCATGTGAAAACCTTTTCTGGTGACTACCTCTTGAAGCTCATCAGGAGATTGGCAAGAGGGTACAAAGCAGTAACCAAAGCAAAAGGTGGATGCTTTGAAGAACCTGGAATACAAGACATATTTTCAGTTGTTTATACTTTTTTAAATATATATTTACACATGTGTTAATTCATAGTTTCCATGCCTTCAGTGTGAATCTACAATTTTTATAGTCATGTAAATAGAGAAAACTCTTTGAATGAGAAGGTGTGTCCAAACTTTTGGTCTGTACTGTAGGTAATAAATGTGGGACAAACACACCCCTAAGGTGCACATTTTATATTTATACAGTTTATAAATACATGTGCAAGCAGTTTATATGTTCTTTTCAGTGCAAAGTCAGACAGAAAACTGGCAAAAACACTTCAATAATAGAGGAGCACTATGTTCAGGTGAAACCTAGGACCTAATCAAACGACTCAGGTCTGAATTCTTCACTTCACAATCAGATCCTGTCCTGTTTTTCAGTTTTTTTCTTTAATAAAACATCCTAATTTGTATTTTCCTCTCTGAACTCCACAACCTGGTAGATTGCTTATATCTACAAGTGTACAAACAGAGGAACCATAAACGTAACCCCTAGCATTCATTGAACCTTAAGAGAGTAACGTATTTAAAATGTTGCCCTGGGAGTCAGCCCCTTTACTAGCTGTAAGAAATACAGACAATTCTATTCTATGATAAATCCAAGAAATGCGCACAAGGTTGTAGTGGATGGGGCTATGTTGACATAAATATCATTACTAAGACATGTACAAGTAAATGAGCAGCACTCCAGCGCAGGTAGATGTAAGGTGAAAAGGTGTTGTCTTCATTCCATAATGATAAGTGGCGACGTTTTAGCTCGGCATGAGCCTTTCTCAAGCTCATACCAAGCCGAAACGTCGAAAAGTTGCCACTTATGAATACGGACACAACCTTTTCACCTTACATCTACCTGTGTTGGAGTGCTGCTTTCTTCGTTGTATAAATTTTGGAGAACCTGTTTGCCTGGCACTGGTAGCTTACAACCTGCCATTGTGCTACCGAGAACTTTCCTCAAGTATTATTAAGCCATGGATAAGTTAAAGGATTCCAATTTAACTTAATTAAAGGTACTTACTGAAGTTGCTGCTCTCTTTCTATTTTAGAAAAAAAAGGTATTTAATGTGCTGTCTCACACCAGAGACTCCGAGTGCAGGGAATATTGTTGGGCAGTATCAGTTTGTCAGTGACAGTTTCTGTACCCACACATTTCTGGTCGTAGGCATACCAAGTTTTTCTTATACATAATAGCAAATAATTACAGTGATGTAGTGACTAAATAATTGCCTGATTTTGGAACTGTTTTGCCAGACCATTTCATACGTTTGAGCTGCTTTTAGGCATCATAAAAATGTTACTTGAATTGAAACAAATCAGCGTTACATATAATTATCTAATGCATAGTTTCCACTTTATGGAATTTTAATGTGGAAAAAATAATAACCTACTGAAAAATTATTATTTACCTTACACAATGAAATATGTTAAATGTCTCTAAAACCATCTGCACAGCATAAAAGAACTTATGGCCAATACTTTGTGCGACTGTAACACATAATTAATCTGCTCTTCTCTGACTAGTTCCCTTTATTTGGATGCAAGTTTTCGTTATCATTACCTCTTGCAAAGGATAATATATATAACATGTTTTTGACTGTTTACCATGGGTTTGGTTGCTTTGAACCTGTTTATCTATTAAGATAAATAGGTTCAAAGCAGCTAAATCCATGGTAAACAGTATAAAACTGATGCGTTGTGAAAACGCATGCATTTTAAAAACACATGCGTTTTTAAACGGACTGAAATGTCTGCTTTAAAACGGACCAAAAACAGGACATGTGGTATCACCCTAAATGTAGTAGACTAGGGAACGAGAGGGTGACATTTCTGCAGGTTACATCAGGTGGAATATTCTGAAGCTAACTGACAAATTACATTTGTAAGAGAGTGAACGATGTGAATACAAATCCAATACACATGTTGCAGTACAAAGCTGCAGCTAAAATATAGTTCCTCTCTGGGTTTTGAATCTGCAGCAAGTTATTTATAGTTGCAGATTCATTGAGGCTGCCCCTGTGAAAATGCTGTGAGACTCCCTTTAATTAAATTTCCACAGTAGAGCCTCCCCCCATCAAGGATATGTACACTGTAGAGACCTCCCCCACTGAAACACTCACCTACTGGCTCTGTCTTCTTTCCTTCCTGCCCTCGCAGCAAGCGACTCCTTCACATTATTGTGTATGTGTACTGGCCAGAAGAGGAGAAGAAAGAGCCATGAGGCCGGGGAGAATATACAGTTTTTTTTTTTTAACCTTGCGATCTTCATATAGGACTCTGTGTTAGTTCCTGCTGCCTATCCTATCTCTCATGAGTAGAGGTCAAGTGTCAAAGGAAAATAGTGGTTTGATAATAAAATTTAGAGTTTACAAAAGAAACAAACAGAATGGGGGTCATTTACTAAGGGCCCGATTCACGGTTTCCCAACGTGTTATCTGAATATTTCCGATTTGCGCCGTTTTCCCCTGAATTGCCCTGGGATTTTGACGCACGTGATCAGATTGTGGCGCATCGGCGCTGGCATGCACGCGGCGGAATTCGTGGGGCGTGGCCAAATGAAAACCTGACGGATTCGGAAAAACCACCGCATTTAAAACAAAAAATCTGTCGCGGAGCTTGCACTTACCTTCACTCAGCCCGAGCCGGTGAACTCCAGCGCGTTCCGATGCTTTTGAGCGCAGCAGAGCCACCTGGTGGATGGCGGAGGATCTACCTTAATGAATCCCGGCCGGACCCGAATCCAGCGCAGACAACGCGCCGCTGGATCGCGAATGGACCGGGTAAGTAAATCTGCCCCAATAACTTGCCAAACCTTCCTTCAATGTTGCATACTTGGAAAAAGTACAAGCATAAAAAGACAAACATAAAATACTAAATATCTATTCAAATCTACATTCTGGAATAATACCACAATCACACCCTCAAACACCATCCACTCACCTCATCCATGCAATATGCGGAAACTTCCCCTCAATAATTAAATGGACAGCAGCCCCCATTCATGAAATGTCCAACAGCCTCCCCTTATTCATGAAATATGCGGCAGCCTCCCCTTATTCATGAAATATGCGGCAGCCTCCCCTCATTCATGAAATATGCAACAGCCTACCCTCATTCATGAAATATGCAGCAGCCTCCCCTAATACATGAAATGCCCAGTAGCCTCCCCTAATTCATGAAATGCCCAGCAGCTTCCCCTCTCTAATTTAATGTTTGGTAGCCTCCCCTCATTCATGAAATATTCAGCAGCCTCCCCTGATTCATGAAATATGCAGAAGCCTCTCAGAAGTCTTTATAAATGCCCCCTCTCCTCAGCCCCAGTCTTTATAAAACCCTGACTTTGCCTCATTCTTTATAATGTCCCTGCTCCTCTCCTCCATTCTTTATTTTGCCCCTACTCTGTCCTAGACTATATAATATAAAAAAACAGCAAAAAATTAATACTGACCTCACTTCTCTTTGAGTATGCTTCTTCTTATATTCTTTCTTTAGTAGCTTGGTGTAGAGGCACCACTCCACGCCTCTTACACCAAGAAAGCCTCAGAGCTGCTTAATCTAGTGTCAGAGGCTGCATGGTGAAACAGGGAGCAGACTTTTTTTTTTAAATTGACCCACGTCCTTTGAGTGACGACAAGCAGCGCCGTGCCACCCTTTTCTCTTGGAAAACATAACCACACCTTCCAATATTCTTACCGGAGATGAATTTGTCTGCCAGCTGAAGAGCAGCTACTTGAACTCTGCATATTTATAAAAATGCTAAGTTTGAGCTTGCCTACAGTGAGCATATATTTAAGGGGGTATATTACTAATTCTTACATATTTTATCTATTACTTTGGACGTACCAGCTACAGCATCACACGAGGCTGCATCCTCTTTTTTATCCACCTGTATTTTTTTTATATTTTCTCACATTACTGAATAAGAGATGGTGCTGGAGGTTTGGCATGGTGGATTTTGTGTTTCGGTAGCACAAGAAGCACATGGCTCTCATCTCCTGTCTTTGTCAAAAACTCAACTGGATTATAAATAATGAAGTAGTTGCTGAAGTGGCTAAAAATAAAAAAAAGGGGATGACACATGTTAGTTTTAGAGGGTAAATGTCAGTCTCCCCCTTACAGGGCAAAACACACACTTATTAAATGGTCTGAGTTAATACACAGTTTCTATAAATAATAGTGAATTGTGACGAACACTACTGCAGCTTTCCAGTGTCCAGATTGAGGTCAGATTGTTTAATTGTTGTCGGGGAAAAGCTTGGTGCTCACAAAAGTGCTGCCTCAGTGGAATAAAATAATTACAGCATCTACAAGTGTCTTATTGAGATTTTAAAAGAATGATAAAACAAATACAGGTACTGAATTTTATGATTTGGCAGATTACCGTAGTTTCACTAATATCCATTGTTTTGAAAGTGATGTCAACCCTTTTTTAGGACAGAAGGGACAGTATAAGAAGTCTCTCTAAAAGAAAGTGTAAATATATCCCGTCTAAAATAGAAACCTACCATAGCTGATTTCAATGTTTCACAGTTAAAAACCACATAATAATTTTTTCTCTACTTCATTTATCGCTATCACTATCAGGTGAGAATATGTTACACTGGGGAACATTCTCAGTTTCTATTCAAAGTAAATATGAAATTGTCTTGTAGAGACATCGCCAAACACTCTTTCTGGGAAGCATCCTGCTAGCACTAGACTCCCTCATAGTTTAATAGAGGAATGGTAGATTAATACTCTTGTAAATGGACTTTTTTGTGCCTTGGTTCTTAGTATAAATGATAGGTATACTACCTCTGCTAATTATTTGAGATATGGCTTTGAGACTTACTCTCGAATTCCATTATCAAATAATTACAAAATCTTTTTGAAGCAAGCGAGATTGATTTCTTCCATGTAGAAGGATTTTGATTCTGAATTTCACTGTAATAAAACTGGCAATTATGTGTAGCAAGAAACTAATTACCCTCCAACAGGTTACTACAATATTTATCACTAACCTTTTCTATTTACTGGGTTTAGTGATAAATAGTGCAGGAAAAATAAGGAATAAGTAAATACTGGTTTATAAGTTTCTGTAAACTGTTACATTCATATTTTTTGGGATGAATACTTTTAGGTATGCTCTGTAAATACAGAAGTTTTGGAAATCTTTTTATGAATTGAAAGACACATCTCCTCAGATTCCCTATCCACCATGACTCGCCAGGAGGGAAACTTGTACACTGATGGAGTATAAAGCTACACATTAGACAGTAAGGATGAGAAACTTAACCTGGTGATATGATCAGTCCATGCAGTCCACTAAATATCGGTGAATCCACCAGTGGGCCGCTAAACTTTGTGGGCCCCATGAAGATTGCAATTTTCTATACTTTAGGGGAAAAGACAGGGAGATATACATTTTTGCTCACTTAACTGCTACTGGGAAATATTGTTGACTAGTAGTTTCACAACAGTAAAATTCCATAAGGGGGTATATTTAAGGGGAAAAACATATGTCAATTTGGTAAAATAAGTATAAATCTGGATTTACAATTAAACTTCCATGTTGTGGACATGTGTAATGATGAGAGAAAGACCACTTTTGCCTAGAAGAAAAGAATTGAGCAGTTAAGTTTTTTTCTCCTCAATATGAAACATGAAAGGATAGTCAAGGAACACAAAAATATTAGATGGCTGACCACACCCACACAAAACATAGGATTTAAAAAATTCTCATTTTTAGTCTAAAAATGGCAGTGATGTTAAAGGGAATGTATCAACAATTTTCTGTATTAACTATTTAGAACCAGATAAAAAATATCACATTGATTAATCTGCCCCATGTCCTTGGACTGCCTCTGTATAAATCCATGTGTATAAACCCAACACGAACTGTGTTTCTTTTTTTCTAGCATTGTGAAGACTAGGAGCATTGCGCAGAAAGAAAATCCCAATTAGTCTTTCAGTTAATGGGTTCTGTACTGAACGATGATTTTGATTAATTCATACTTTTCATCTAGCCTATCAGTCACTGTTAGCTTTTATGTCTTTTTAATTTCTTTATTTCTAATTAAAAAGTTCTATGTTTTTACAGGGAAGTAGGAAATCTCCTTCAGGAGAATTTTCCATTAAGAGCCTCCTCTGCAGGCATTTGGAAACTTACAGCCAGTGATGCTCCACTGGGGATTTTGGGAAAATATGCAAATATGTTTTCCATGGTGGCATTATTATAAGCAGCCCTTTTATCCTTAAGCATGACTTTTTAGAAAGCCTAATGACTTGCAGGATAATAACCAATCATACGTATTCCATAAGGAATAGACTCCTATGTTTTTACAGTTAGTTAACTTAAATGAAAGATTGTCTTTGTAAGGATATTAACCCCTTACCAACATGTGGCATAATACTATGTCAGATGCCAGGTGCATGGAGAGGGCTCACGGGCTGAATATTGCTGCAATATGCTCTTTGCTGCATATTGTTTTCCCGCTGATCGCAGTTCCTCTCTGGGTTTTGAATCTGCAGCAAGTTATTTATAGTTGCAAATTCATTGAGGCTGCCCCTGTGAAAATGCTGTGAAACTCCCTTAAATTAAATTTCCACAGTAGAGCCTCCCCCCATCAAGGATATGTGCACTGTAGAGACCTCCCCCACTGAAATACTCACCTACTGGCTCTGTCTTCTTTCCTTCCTGCCCTCGCAGCAAGCGACTCCTTCACATTATTGTGTATGTGTACTGGCCAGAAGAGGAGAAGAAAGTGCCATGAGGCCGGGGAGAATATACAGTTTTTTTTTTTTTAACCTTGCGATCTTCATATAGGACTCGGTGTTAGTTCCTGCTGCCTATCCTATCTCTCATGAGTAGAGGTCAAGTCTTAAAGGAAAATTGTGGTTTTATAATAAAATTTTGAGTTTACTAAGGGCCCGATTCACGGTTTCCCAACGTGTTATCCGAATATTTCCGATTTGCGCCGATTTCCCCTGAATTGCCCTGGAATTTTGGCGCACGCGATCAGATTGTGGCGCATCGGCGCTGGCATGCACGCGACGGAAATCGGGGGGCGTGGCCAAATGAAAACCCGACGGATTCGGAAAAACCACCGCATTTAAAACAAAAAATCTTTTGCGGAGCTTGCACTTACTCAGCCCGAGCCGGTGAACTCCAGCGCGTTCCGATGCTTTTCAGCGCAGCAGCGCCACCTGGTGGATGGCGGAGGAACTACCTTAATGAATCCCGGCCGGACCTGAATCCAGCGCAGAGAACGCGCCGCTGGATCGCGAATGGACCGGGTAAGAAAATCTGCCCAAATAACTTGCCAAACCTTCCTTCAATGTCGCATACTTGGAAAAAGCATAAAAAGATGAATTTGTCTGCCAGCTGAAGAACTCTGCATATTTATAAAAATGCTAAGTTTGAGCTTGACTACAGTGAGCATATATTTAAGGGGGTATATTACTAATTCTTACATACACCGGGGGCTGAATACTTATCACCAGGGGCTGAATACTTATCACCACGGGCTGAATACTTATCATCAGGGGCTGAATACTTATCACTGGGGGCTGAATACTTATCACCGGGGGCTGAATACTTATCACCGGGGGCTGAATACTTATCACCAGGGGCTGAATACTTATCACCGGGGGCTGAATACTTATCACCGGGGGCTGAATACTTATCACCGGGGGCTGAATACTTATCACCGGGGGCTGAATACTTATCACCAGGGGCTGAATACTTATCATCAGGAGCTGAATACTTATCCCCAGGGGCTGAATACTTATCACCGGGGGTTGAATACTTATCACATGGGGCTGAATACTTATCACATGGGGCTGAATACTTACCCACATGTGATATTTCAGTTTTTCATGTTTAATAAATTAGCAAAAATATCTACACTACTTTTTCTATTCTCTCAGGATGGGGGCAGAGTGCACATTAATGAGCAAAAAAAATAACTCTAACTACTAATTGGCTGCAATGAAATGAAGAGTGAAAAATTTAATAATGTCTGAATAATTTCTGTACCCACTGTCAGGCACCTGACACCAGGAGTACCACGCCTTATAGTCTATATTATGGGTCAGATGTATAGAACTGTCTGCAGCAAAAACAATGTTTATAGCTCACAGTAACCAATCAGAGAACAGGTTTCATTTTTCAAGAACAGAATACGAAATGAAATCTCTTCAGGGATTGGTTACTACAGACAATTGAGTTTTTCTTTATATAGAGTTCCGTAAATCCTAGAATTCCTCTTTAATTGGCTGTTATGTGTACACTTGTTGTATAACACTGCCATTGAGTGATTATCCTTGTGAGACAACAATATAAACACACTTCTCTCGTCGTCCTTGAGGTTGTGTTGTCTCCTGGTGATAGTGACGTCCTTGCTGGAAGATTATTCACTGCTGATAAATCAATTTAATCACAGAGCAAACTCCAAGCTCCGGTCATTGATCTCTTTAAATAAAAAATGTTATCGCCAAAAAGTCATTAGTTACCGCTAATTGTCGCTAATAAATGTATGATTGATAGGATGATAGGAATATTCCACTACGAGTAACATGACTGCTGCTTTATTGTTATTACAGATTGTTAAAGACTATCACTGTGAAGGTAAAAACAGTGTGATGCTGTAACTATACAGGCTGTTACACTGTGCAGGAGCACTTCCCCCCTCCCACTGTGTGCTGCAACTTCCTACTGCTATGAGATTACAGCAGGCAGAGGGAAGGAGGAAGTGATGTTAGATTAGGAGGAGGAGAGAGGTTCTGGTAACCCCCCCCCAGAGCTCTTAGGGCTAATTTGCATAATTTTAAAAGTTGACTCTAGAAGGAAGAAGGTTATTGATAACAAATATAAGAAGATAACTACAGACACTGTGCCTGGGTCTATAAGGAAGAGTCATTGTAAGAGTTTATCATGTTGGATTTTGATTTCCTTTAATTTTAGTGGTAGCTGTTTTAATTCTTATGTACTGAGCTCCCACTAGTAGTGGCAACTGCTAGCTTAGTGGTGGTGTTTGGCACTGTAGAGGGGGGATTCTCTGGAGGAAGTGTGTGATGTTTTTATTTTAAATACTAGTAGGGCCCTGTACTAAGTTTTGCCATGGGGCCCTATGATATTTCACATTACCAGGCACCTGCCCCAACCAACGATCCGCGACCCTTAGTAAATAAGCCCCATAATTTAAAGGTGCTCCTCCTCCTCCTACTTTTACTCCATTCCTGGTTTGGAGATCAAAAACTGCATCTGAAAAACTGGATGCATGGATACAAACTGGATACAAAAATAGTACTTTTGTACTATTGTTTCAATAGTACCTTTTGTTTCCTATGACCTGTTATTACTCTGTAATAACAAAATAAAATTAGTACCGTAATACAAGATTTATTTTCTAATATATAAAGCTGAGTGTGTGTATGTGCGCTAAAGAAACCTGCACATTTACAATCACCAAATTTTGCACTGAAGCAGACAGAGAGAGAGACAGAAAGACAGAGACAAATAGAGACAGACAGAGACAGACTGACAGAGAGACAGACAGAGACAGACTGACAGAGACAGACAGACAGATAGATATAGAGATATATAGATAGATGTATAGAAAATATATATATATATATATGTTTTCAGTATATATATAACGATAGATAATAGATAGATAAATATAGATACATAGATAGAAATAGAATATTTTTGTAACCCATTATTTTTTGTTATAGCTAAGACAATTTACTATCCTATTACTAACACTGGGGGCTACAGCTAGTTATTAATATTACTGTTAAATCAATTTCTGTTTCCTATCCTTTATGGGCAATGCTAAGTATTATTTATGCTGACGAGAAGGACTTCTTCCGTCATGTAATTTTTTTTTTGTCTTCCTAATAGGAAATCATATTCTTACCCAACTTCCAGTCAGTAAGAATAGAATCCCATTGACTTCCCACTGCAAAAAAAAATCCTGGAGTTCTGCAATGCTGATAAAAGAAGAGCTCACCACCTGTGGCGTCTCACTTCCACGCACTGCCCCCGGGGTTAATAGAACAAAAGGCACATTCTTCCACAGTTATATCATCCAGAACAAAATGTCATCATCCTGTCCCCTGCACTGTCCATTGCAGCACTCTCTCACTCCATTCATACTCCTCCTGGTGAGAGAGAATTGGGGATAATGAGCCCCAATTTTTAGAATCAGTCTGGGACCCGGTGTTGGATAGATGATAAATAAAATGTTTATATAGGATAAAAATACACCAAAATTTATTGTCAGGTATTGTAGGTGTTAGTATATTCATTTATAACTATTACGTTACCAGTAGAACCCTGGGGGGAAGTGTTATGATCTATGTGAGTCGAATTTAGGCCAAAATGGCCAATACTCTACAAGGCTGAAATAATAAGGGATTTATTTGTATAGCACCTGCATAATAGGACAGAGGTCAGAATCATAGGCCAGGCTGGAAGCTGCTGAGAGAACAGGTGAAAAGTCAAAATATGCAAAGGAATGAGCGCTGCTATAGGCAATCTGTAGGTACCACTAATATGCAGTGCCCCATTAGTGCCAGCTAACACTCCAATGGAAATAATGGATAAAATAATGGATAAAAATGCGCACCAGAATCAGATAGCTGTGTATTTCAAAAATTATTTAAAAAAGCCCACAAACAACAGACACATCTAATATATATATATGTAGTATAAAAACCAGGTAGTGATGCATGATACGACTCCCATACCAGCCCCATCAAATAGTGACACCTAGAAAACAGTGGGGCACATTTACTAGGGCAGTGATGGCAAACCTTTTAGAGACCGAGTGCCCAAACTATAACCAAAATCCACTTATTTACCGCAAAGTGCCAACATTGCATTTTAAGCAGTAACTTATTGCTACCTACTCTTCAACATCTATTACTCGTATTGGCCCCTTGAGGCCACTAATACAGTTTAAAGAAGGAGGTCACATATCATTGTAGCTTCTCACCAGGGTCTCTCTGTACAGTAAGAATGTAGGGTCCAGTAGGATGACCTACAAAGATAATGCAGTTCTATCAACACTTTCTCACTTATACCGTAGTTCCAAACAGCCAATGAAGTGTCGTTTTAAAATAGCATCTCTTAAATTGCAGCATCTCTTAAATTGCCTGGGTCTGCAGGAAGATTTGGTGAATTTGGTCCTGTTTGGTGAGCTCTGTCCTGGGACAATGGCCTGAGTGCCCACAGAAAGGGCTCTGAGTGCCACCTCTGGCACCCGTGCCATAGGTTCGCCACCACTGTACTAGGGGCTTTGTGTCTGTTTTCTGTCGGAGTTTGCGCGTTCTTTTACAGCTTGCACAGGTATTTAAGAAGTGTCTGCACAACATATGTGTATCACGCAACCGTTTTGTGGCACAGCTGCGCTAGGCACTATGCGACTCGAATTAGGGGGCTTTCCAGCGCTCAGTCGGACCGTGCTCCAGATTCAACATGCAAAGTGTGTCGCTCGCCCTATGTTAAAGGTGCACCCCAAAAAAGTTGCTGAACTCTGTCGGGCCATTGCAGGGAAGCGTCAGATTCATGATTTCTGGTGCACATTCTTAATGAATCTGTCGCACATTGGGGCACATTTACTTACCCGGTCCAGTCGCGATCCAGCGGCGGGTTCTCCGACGCTGATTTGGGTTCTGCCGGGATTCACTAAGGTCCGTGCGCTGATATTCACCAGGTGTCGCTGCTGCGCCAAGGTCCGCCGAAGTTCACCTGCTTTTTTCTGGTGTATGTGAGTGCTTGATCTTGCGACACAAATGGCTTTTTAAATTCTGCGATTTTTCCGAATCCTTCGGGTTGTCCGGTGGCAACGCCCCCCGATTTATGTCGCACGAAAGTCGGCGCGATTGCGGCAAAAATTGATCGCGTGCCCCACAATCCCGTGAAATACAGCGCAAAGCGGAAATATTCGGGAAAAACCCAACGGATTCGCCGCTGCGGACCCTTAGTAAATGTGCCCCATTATACACGGGCAGCACTTTTAGTGCAGTTTCCCACATTTTTGGTAAATGTGCCCCACTGAGTGTGCAGCTATCCACAGCAAAGTACAAATGACTAACACAACAATAAATACACAGGGGGATATTTATCAGACGCTGGCACTCGTGTCGGCCGCTCCATTTCCGCCTCTTGATGTATCGGGCAGGATGCTGCACAGCGTGTATTCTACGCCAGGCCCTGGTGTACAAATAAATACATCCGGCGACTTATCACATGTGAGTGCAGTTGTGCATGCACAGTAACGCCCTGCGCCAGCCCTCAGCTTGGCCAGTCGTGCCCCCACTTCACGTCCCACTGGCGTGAAAGTGGCAGATTGGGGCAAATAAAAGTGTTGGCAATAATAACTGACGTGGTGCAGAGGTTCTGATAAATATGCTCCACAGAGCCTATGCAAAAAATGGCGGTATCCCCACCCCACGTGTATCACCAGCTGTCTGGATTCCTCAGGGGGTCTCACCATTAGTGCCAACCACAGCACCTAAGTCAGTGATGGCGAACCTATGACATGCGTGTCAGCACTGACACGCGTAGTCATTTTTGCTGACATGCGGCCGCCCAGCGCCCGCTGTCCGCCCCCTCCCTGTGTAATGTGCTGCCCCAGTGTAATGTGCTACCCCTATGTTAATGTCCCGCCCCCGTCCTTGTGTTTCTGTCCCTGTGTAATGTGCTCCCCCTGTGTTAATGTCCCTGTGAAATGTGCTGCCCCTGTGGTAATGTCCCGCCCCCGTCCCTGTGTTTCTGCCCCCTGCTTACCTGTCCGGCGCCGCGTTGGTCCGCCCACCTTCTGCAACTCCTCCGGCTCCTCCAGGCTGCAATGCGCCCTGCTCGTCACGTGACTGAGGCGACCTGACGTCAGGTCACGTCAGTCATGTGACCCGAGGCGCGCGGTGCAACCTGGAGGAGCCGAGCCGCCTGCAGTAAAGCTACAGGGAAGAAGACATCACTGGGTAAGTATGTAAGTTTATTATTATATTATATTTAAAGGGAGGGCGCTAGGGGTATTTTAGTAGTAAAGGGAGGGCGCTAATTGCTGCAATATGCTCTTTGCTGCATATTGTTTTCCCGCTGATCGCCGCAGGTGAAGCTGCCGGCGGCTTCAAAAAGATGGCGGCGCATGGGCATCTTACCGAGGATCGTCGCTCCCATAACGTCATCAGGGAGCGACAATCCATCGCCATGACAGCCTCGCCAGTCGCCTTGTCTGGGCTTCACTAAGCTGGACGGCCTGGAGACTAAAGGAGCTACCGCCTGGTCTCCACCACTATGAAATTTAAGAAATCTAAGAATCACCGACATCAGTGATATCTATATCCCCTGATGAATCCGCGGGATTGCGGAAGAAACGCGTTGGGATAATGGGACATTTTTTATGGTTCTGAGATCACCTGATAACGTGGAGCTTCAAGAGCAAGGGCAAGTTGCACGCCAGGGACAGCTGTGGATCGTCCTTGTTAGGACGGGAGTTTATGGACAATATCAAGGTGTGAGTATAGTGTGTAAGGGATACCTAAGTCCTTCATTATCTGTGAGAACCTGATGGTCCGTATCTCATACCCAGGATTGGTAAGAATACTCCATTTTATACCTTCCACATACTGTTGTTACTGCTATCATTGTTGTAGCATACACCTGTATTATTATTATTTTTCCACATTGCACCGAACACAAATCGGCTGCCACATTTACAAGGCTGAGTGCCAACTACTTGCATTTGATACTGTCTGGTATGATACTTGGCGTGTATTACCTTGTGCATATTTGATCCCTTTGTTATCAGTAGCTTAGATGGCACTTCTTTTAGGGCCCTGTGCTTTTTGACTATCTTTAGCACAGTGACCCACTGTTGTTGATGTTGATGCATTATTATTTACGAATATAGTGGTTTTTAAGTAATTTTTTAAATAAATGTTAAGTTTTATATTATTCACCTTGCGATACTATATATACAATTACAGATCTAGGAGACTGTGAGGAATTGATACAGAAAGTATATTGGAGAATTGTATAACATTATATAACACAAACATTATCAGTTATTTGCTGTTATTGGACAACCCCTTTAACACACAAACTGGCTGCATACTTAAAGGGCTTTCCCACAAAGACAAGATTCTTAAATATACTCAAGATAACTGTAACGAACCCTGCACACCGGAGTACAAACACGGGCTGCACCTAGTCTATGGAGTCAAAGAATTTAGCTTTAAGCTCCACCCATGTCCACATAATGGTGTCCTAGCGGTTAATTTACTCCACACGTTCTGTACCCAGAGAATTCACTGCCACCACCCACAAGTTACTTATCTGATGAAGGCCGTAGGCACATCAACCACACAGACAATGCACACTAATGATTCACACAGAACATGCAATTACTACAATCACTACATAAACTATGTTAAATGACTTGGTAAAGTAATCCCTTAGGAAACGCAGATTCTTTAAGGCTATAAGCAATGGCTTATTAAAGTTAACACTTTAATATACATAAAAAATACAGTTACTTAAAACTTATCAGATTAAAAAAAGAGAAAAGGAAGTTAAAAACAATATACATACAATACATACAAACAGTTATGGGAAAACGGAAACAAAATAACTTTACTGTCAGATATCGAGTCCTCAGAACTGGACAAAGCTTTGTAGCAGTTTTTACTCATTTAAATCCAGTGGGTTTTTGACCTGCACCCCTGGCCCCACTGTGAGGGGGAGGTCTTTCTATCCCACTTCCTTCAAAAAGGGACTCTCTGTGGCTGGGGTTTTATTAAAACCCCATAACTTTTGATTGGAAGATGGCACTGCTGTGCCATTGCTTCCAATCACCAGGGTACCTTGCTACCTTTCACCCCATACCAAACCTCTCACTGTCTTCATGTCCAGAACCTCTTTTACCTCAAAGACATCAGTGGAGTCAGCCTCAGGAGCAGGAGGAGGAGGTTGCCGAGATAAGTGGTTCAAGATGACAGGCTTCAGGAGAGAGATATGGAAGTAGTTCGGAATGCTCATAATGGGAGAAGGGTGAAATTTATAAACCACAGGATTTATGCGCTTAATCACCTCGAATGGCCCTAGAAAATGTGGATCAAGCTGGGAATCTTCAACTGGATGTTTCCGGATAATAACCACACCTTGTCACCTGGAGAGAAAACTGGAGGATACCTGCGCTTCTAATCAGCTTTGGTCTTGGTGTGAACCGACGCCTGAAGCAGAGACTGATATGCAATTCTTCTACCACAGGAACATCCATGGGAATGGACAGAGGAAGAGGTGGGTGTGGAATTCGTCCAAAGACAGTAAAGAAAGGGGCAGCACCAGCAGACTCAGAATCCAAAGAGTTGTAGAATAACTCTGCCCACGGTAACAGAATGGACCAGTTGTCGTGACAGGCAGAGACAAAATGACAAAGATAAAAGCCCACATTTTGGTTGACTCTCTCTACTTGCCCGTTAGTCTGAGGAAGGTATGCGGAGGAGAAGTCCAGCTTGACCTGCAGTTGATTGCAGAGGGAACACCAGAATCTGGAAAAACAGACTGTCCAGACGAGGAGGTGACGGCAGATCTGGCAGATCCATAACAAAGTCCATGGCTATGTAAGTCCACGGGTAGCTGGGTAAAGGCAACGGCAACAGGAGACCAGTCGGTTTTAGGTGATATGGCTTGCTATGACCACAGGAAGTGCAGGAACCCACAAATTCCTGCACATCTTTGACCAGGTGTGGTCAACAATAATAACGAGAAATGAGGGCTACTAAGCGCTGCACACTAGGATGCCCAGCTATTCAAGAGAAATGTCCTCGAGTCAATATCTTTTTCCATAGAGCAGGTCAGACATTAGTCTTGCCAGGGGGTAGCTGCCACGAATCCACTGGAGCAGCAAGAAACAGTCTTTCAGGAGTGATAATGTGCCACGGAGTCGGTTCTTACCCAGAGACATCAGAGGAACGAGAGTATTGGTCTTGATATTTTTCTCAGCAGGGCAGAAGTGGATCAGGAAATTGAAGCGTGAAAAGAAAAGGGACCAGCGAGCCTGTTGTGGGTTGAGGCACTGAGCAGTTTGGAGGTACAGGAGATCCTTGTGGCCCATGTATTCACAGACTGGATGACAAGCTCCTTCCAAAAGATAGTGCTATTCTTCCAAGGCAAGTTTAATAGCCAGAAGTTCACGATCTCCAATGGAGTAATTCATCTTGGCAGCAGAGAAGGTTTCAAAGAAAATCCCACAAGTGAGCATTCAACACTTGGGCCCTTTCTGGGTCAGAACAGCTCCAGCACCTACAGAGGAAGTGTCCACCTTAAGTTGGAATGGTTTCTCATTGTCAGGCCGTGTAAGGACAGGGGCAAAAGCAAAAGCAGACTTAAGCTTGGAAAATGCTTTTTTCAGTCACTGGAGGCCAGAATTTGGGATCAGCATTCCTTTTTGTTAATGCCACAATGGGAGACATGAGAGAGGAAAAATGCAGTATAAACTGCCGGTAGTAATTGGCAAAACCTTTATGGCATGAAGTCCTACTGGGTGAGGCCATTGATGTACCACAGATAACTTGGTTGGATCCATCTGTGGGCCCTTATCAGTCCAAAGGGCATGACCATGTATTCAAAGTGCCTATCACAAGTATTAAAGGCCGTCCTCCACTCATCACCTTCACGGATGCAGATAAGGTTAAATGCCCCCCGCAGATCCAGCTTGGAGAAAACCTTAGCACCACGTAAACAGTCAAATAGTTCCATAATCAGGGGTAGTGATTTTTCACCGTGACTTTATTGAGGCCACGGTAGTTGATACACGGACGCAGGGAGTCATCCTTCTTGACCATGAAGAAGAATCCAGTACTGGAGTTCTGGCTCACGCCTGCACATTTGCAATAGGCTGTGACAATTCAAGCCTGTAAAGTCCCTGGTAATAATGGAATTCTACACCAGGCAAGACCCGGAATAGAATTGTGTGTTTATGCAGCTGGCTGTGGGATATATCGGGGGTGTGATTCAAGTGATAAAAGGTGAGTGTGAGTCTCTGTCCCTGGCTTCTTCTGTTCTATTATATTAAAGGAGATCTGTCCTGATCTACTGATTCTTTTCATACATTTACTTTGAAATTGTCAATAGAGAATCGGTTATTTTTATCATGTATTGTTTTTTTGGGTGGGGATCCACTGATATCCTTTGATTTCAGGTCACTTGATTTATATCTATTTCCTTGTCATGAGCCCTAATTGTAAGGATAAATGTCACGTAACTTAGGCATTAGACTTTGCTAAAAAATATATTAAAAAATATAAGGGCTTAAGAAATCATGTTAAAAATCAACAGCATAGTATGAATTGGATTTTTAACATTATAAGACATTAAGATTTTATCCTTATGCCTAATTAGCAGTCTATTTTGAGCAAATCGTTACTAATATGTCCTTTATCACCATGATATGCTAGGGAAACAAACAACTGTTATTCATCTTTATAAAGTGGCTGCTTGTAACTGTATACTCAAGGCTTCTCCAGGCATACAAGGATTCTGCATTTGTTTCCCAATGGGAATAGACAAGCTTTTGAAACACAGGGACCGTAAACTGTATCAACGACAGCGACAATAAATCTTAGAATACATACTTATACTTATTTATCTAAATATCTTTCAGATGAAATATTTAAAAACAAAGGAACATTACAAAAAAAACAGCCTTTCATGAAATTCTTATGTGAAATACCCATTTCTTCTGTGAATCTGACTGGCTAGGGTTTCAACTGCTGTAACTATGACCGATTTCTCTAATCCCACCAATCCCACCAATCCCATCTCATGTGGTAAACCAGATGAGTTACTTTACTCAAGATCTTCTTCCATGATATGTTAGCACAATCCTTGGTTACAAGCTGGTAAATGGCTGACCTGAAGGGAGATGGTATTGTTAAGCTTTTTCTTCTCTTCAGCAGCTGCTTTATGGCGGTTCTCTCCTGCACTAATTCTTATTGTGGCGTCCAAAATTAACCCCATTTACAGTTCCCAGCTGCAGGGTATGGTCTATTCAGATAAGTCAATAACTACTCACAGAAATAAACATGGGGTCTTTACAGGCAATACCCTCACACAATAACCTTGCCCTTCTTCCTAAATTTTTGCGCACTCACAGCTTTACTACCTCCTCACAGTCTTCAACTAATCCTTAGACTAACTCCAAACTCAACATAAGACTGCTCTACCACTATAAGTACAAATAAAGATGTTGTATCCATCCATCCATCCAGATCAAACCAGCATGTGGTAATAATAATTGACATATATAATTTACTAATATATATATATATATATATATATAAATATAATATTATTACATGCATTACATTATACCAGACTACATCACTTTACTTAAAAGAAGTAGTAATGCCCTCTGGGTTATTACACGGTGACATCAACTCCTCTCCAACATGGATAAAGAGGAGGTATTGATGGCATAGGAGACATGAATTCATGTCTGTCTTGTTACAACGCCTCCGTCTCCGCATGGGTGATCGACGTATCTACATGCAGGAGGTAGAATAGTTTAACCGCCTTGAGCCCGCAGAAATTGTGCCCAGCACTCTATAGCAGTTTATACAACTTATTTTTATACAGTTGCCCCAGCATGTCATCCTTAAAACAGACCAGTATCATGGAGAAGATGGCTATAGATATGTATGTGTAGTTTCATTTTTACCATCTAATGGTAGGTTTCCTTTTATACTTTATCTCTGTCTAGAGACAGATCTTTCCTTCAATTGCAACCAGTTTTTCTGTCCATGCAGATGAAAAACTCCTCCATAGCATGACACTGCCACCACCGTGCTTCATTGTTGGGATTGTATTTGGAAGGTAATGAGTAGAGATGAGCAAGCACTAAAATGCTCGGGTACTCGTTATTCGAGACGAACTTTTCCCGATGCTCGAGTGCTCGTCTCGAATAACGAGCCCCATTGAAGTCAATGGGAGACTCGAGCATTTTTCAAGGGGACCAAGGCTCTGCACAGGGAAGCTTGGCCAAACACCTGGAAACCTCAGAAAAGGATGGAAACACTCAGGAAATGGACATGAAACAGCCGGGGCAGCATGCATGGATGCCTCTGAGGCGGCTTAAACGCACCATTTTAAAATAAGGGAAGTGCCAAAATTAGGGGCAACAGGCATGGCCCATGACATAATGAAGCTGATAGCACTACTAAAACACCAATAATTGCCCGCCTGCCTATAGGGGAACGGCATGCAAGCCGGCAGCAGCGGCAGGCGTAGAGAGTGTCTGTTGCAACATACCCAAATGATCTGCTTAAAACCAATGGGTGGCAGCGATGGACCAAAGGTGGTGAGCAAAAACAGCCGCTCAAATATATCGGTACATGATAAAAGTTTTGCCGTATATTTTGTGGATTACACAGCTAGGGTGGACGACAAAGTTAACAAGTTTGATGTGGAAGCCATTAAAACAACCCAAATTTGCCTGACACAGCTCGTTTATAAGGGGCCATGTATGGAGGCAGTGAATAGTAGAGATAATAGAAGTGCGCAGCAGTTAAAACTAGTTTAGTTGGATCTTGGATGAGCTGAGCTGCCTCGCTGCAGGCGAGCTTTCGCCAATTCCAGCCCCTAGTCTATAGGTACCTCCCAAACTAGACTTCTAAGAAACCTTGTGTATAAATCAAGGTAGGATTAGCGTTCTTATTAAGTATTAGATTGAGCGGGTGTAGGGGAATGTAAACAGCAGGCGCAAGAAGCGCTGCATGCAATATATATGGTAATGAAATAGTTTCCAGATCATTTTGTGGAATTACACGACAGTGGTGTGGCGCAAGTTAACAAGTTGTTTGTGGAGCATGAAAACAACTCAAAATTTATGACTGGACCAGCGCGTTGTATAGGGGACATGTTATGCCTACAGTTCATGCACAGTTCGCTGCTGCACTAGCGTGCCAGTTCTCCTTTCGAATGACAGGTTTAAAGATAAAACCCTCATCCTATAGCCTCGTAAATGACTCTACACCCCCCTACCTCTACCTCTCTTGATGATCTCAGTCATCGCCAACCGTGCCTTATGATCCGCCATTGATCCTAGTTATACACTTCTCCCTAGTTGAGGACTCCCCCGCGTCTCCAGACTTCTCTAGAAGCGCCACCAATTTTTATGGAAGGCTCTGCCCGGGACATGATACAGACAATACCTAACCTCCAAGTTTCCAAACGTTGCTGCTTAAACCCATTTCTTTAGCAAGCCGATAACACTCTTAACTGCATTACGTTTTAACTCTTCTACTAACCCGTCCTGTGTCGTCCTCCCATCTGTTATCCAGCAACCAACAGGCACCAGACTTCTCTGCAGTCCCATTCACCCTGGACCTGGTATATAAGATGACGGCTGAGTGGTTCAAGCGACTGCAATTCCATTTATTATATTTTGTTCTATTCCCTAAGAAGAATGGCTTGACCATTAAATATTCTTTTACCTCGTGTTACCCCATCATCTTCATAAACCGTAAGCTCTGGCGAGCAGGGACCTCACTCCTGTTGTTCCATACAAATGTTGTGCTCTGTTACATTACATTTGTATTTGTTTCCTATGATTTGTAAAGCGCTACGGAATATGATGGCGCTATATACATAAAGATTATTATTATTATTATTATGGAGGCAGTGAACTAGTAGTAGATTAAATGTGCTGCAGTTAAAACTATGTTAGTTGGATCTTGGGATGGAGCTGGCGCTCCGCTTCCAGGCGAGCTTTCGCCAATCCAAGCCCCTGTCTCTAGGCTACTCCCCAAACAGCACTTCTAAGAACCTTTTGTATAAGATCAAGTGTAGTAGCGTTCTTATAAGTTTGGGATATGGCGGGTGAGAGGAATGTAAACAGATGCGCAAGAAGCGCTGAAATAATATCGGTAAATGATAAAAGTTTGCCAGTATATTTTGTGGATTACACAGCAGGGTGGCGACAAAGTTAACAAGTTTGATGTGGAATGCCCTGTAATAGCTCTTGGGCGGTGTGCCTTTTATCGCCTAGGCACAGCAGCAGTGCCGTCGCTAAGCGACAGCAGGCGGTGCTCATATTGTGAAATTAAAAACACTGTTGCCATTCTAAAGGAGTGGCAGTCCCCTTCCCGCACGGTGCATACTTTATCTATACAGTATGTCCTTAGGAGTTGTCATAGGGAAGTCTCCGCCCCCTCCTTGCCCGCGGTTCATAGTATTTGGATGCCTGTCAGATTCCACTCACAGACTCCACCCCCAGACTCCCACCCCAGAGCCGCTGCTGCATACTTTATTGTATAGTATGCAGCCGCCGAAGACTCCGCTCCCTAATAGGAGGAGCCAAGGACGCTGAAGACCGGGAGCCGTGGAGTATGGAGCAGCGGCTGCATAAGTTACCCAGTATTCAGCTGCCGAAGAACCAAGGACGGCGAGCAACCCCCAGCCTCAGCTGCATACTTCAGTGGCCAGTAGGCAGCCGCCGACTACCGCGGACACCGAGCACCAGTATGCAGCCGACGACGACCCGAGGACACCGAGCACCAGTATGCAGCCGTTGAACACCTCTTACATTCTGCTGGAGCACACCAACGGCCCTGGTAAGACAAAAATTAGATTGAGTAATTACATTGACTCGTGTATAAGCCGAGTCAGGATTTTTCAGCTATACACGGTATTTGGAAATACATACCCTGCTCACAACCGCCACTCTCCATAGGAATACACGAGCACCAGCTCCGTATTCCGTACAAAAATAGGACATGTTCTATCTTTCAACGGGCTATGGAATGGTACAGTGCCGCAAGTGTGCTGTACCGTACTGCTCCCGTATGGCACCGCGAGGCTATTGAAGTATATGGGGGATGTATATACGCCGTATATATGTCTGCCGTATGTACGTCTGCCGTATATACTTCCCCCATACGTTGGCGTGAATGTAGCCTTAGTCTGTAATAAATATTCCTGTCAGCTAGAGAAACAGTTAAAATGAAGGGAAGACCTGTGTAATATGACATTTTAATATGACTAAAATAACGCAGCCCTCTGAAATTGTCCTCTAATTGCTTGGAAGCAGTGACTTGAAACTGATCTATGATAAACAGATCTGTAATTACTGCCTGGTGAAGTGTAGAGAAATGGGTTCTGATCCCAGGGGCTAGCTGTATATATACAGAAGATGCCCCTAAAGTCAGAAAGTCCATGTAGCAGCCTGGGAATAATCTTTATATTGAGACCTGCATTATTCTTCAATAACCTTTGTTCTAAAAATAATTGAACTGATTTAATGAGAAACTTAAGACAAGTTAATGTGAGGGTGGACAGATATGCTGTCAGAGTTACTTTGTACAGTCTTATTGCTCATGCACACTAAGGTGTTTTGGGACATATGCACTTGTTCATATGTACATATGGCCGCGGGGTATGCATTTGCAAGTGCTTGGTGGGAGTGCCTAGCATGGGAATTCAATGAACCTATATTAAAACCTTGGCGCTCTGTGCCATACTATTTTGGCGCAGGCTCCAGCGATTTGCACTCAGCCAGCACACCTGTTGCATTGCATGTAACCATGTCACAGGGAAACCGAGGAAGGAGAACCTCCTACTGACGTCACCCGGCTAATTGCATTGGTCCCGGACGCTGATCACTGTGATTAACCAGTCAAGTCTGGCCAATTGCAGTGTTTTGGGGCTGCCGAGGTTTCATGTCCTACCTCCTCCCTCCAGTGGCACAATTTCGATTTGGTATTGCTAGAGAGCTGAGTGTACTGTTACAACAAAATCACTAGTACATTGTCTGATCCCTATCTGTTTCCTCCTGCGTTTATTCCCTGTGTGATTACCTTGGGTGATCTGTTTTTCTCATCTACGGTTTGTCCCTATTGAACCCAAAAGCATTTTTCAGTGCACTGTGCTGGCTTTGTTCTGCACTTGGCACACTTTTCAGTGTGCCGTGTGAATAGTGCTGTACAGTATGTTTAGTGATAGGGCGTCTTAGGGCAAGCTAGGTGCATTTGTAACACTCTGTTGTGCGCTGCACATAGGTGATTTTTTTGTTTAGTTATTATTCTGTGTGCCGGCTGTGTGGCTTGTTCGTGTAGTTGGGTGCACATTATCTAATTATTCTGGTGCACTTTATCTTATTTTTCTGTGTACAATGTCTCAGAAGACATACACCATGTTGGAGGCATACACATGCTGGCCTCTGACAGCTAGTGGGGATGATGACCCCTTCTACCTCTCCTCTTCCTTAACTTCCAGTGACCTGTAAGAACCTCTGAGAAGGTGCCCTAGAAGTTTATGCTGGAAAAGTGCCTGGGACTTATGCGGGAGAAGTGCCTGGGACTTCTAGGGGAGAAGTGTCTGGGGCTTTCACTGACCCCGCATGGGTAGCCCTAGATAATTATACCCCTCAGGTTCCAGACTTTTTGGGCCAACCTGGAATTAAATTTGATATGGCAGGGCTCAGAGCTGTGGACTTTAAAGTATTTTTTGATGAGGAGCTATTGAATTTTATTTTAGTCCAGTTTTTTATGCCCCACAGATGGACCTCTGTCACTGCAGCAGAGATGGAGAAATATTGGGGCATTATACTTCTTGTGGGTAAAGAAGCCATCAATCAGGAACTACTGGAGCACAGACATTCTGTACAAAAACCCTGATGTTCCACAAGGTGATGAGCAGGATGTGCTTTGAAGCCATCCATGAGTTTTTGCATTACACCGACAACACACAATGCCCACCCAGAGATTACCCCAGTTATGATTATTTGCTTAAGGTCAGGCCCATTTTAGTGCCAAGTTTGCCCAAGCATATACCCCGGTGAAACATGTGGCCATAGACGAGGCCCTAGTACATTTTAAAGGGAGACTTCAATTCCACAAGTACCTGCCCCATAAGAGGTCAAGGTATGGCATGAAGATGTTTAAGCTGTGCGAATGTACATCAGGGTATACTTACAAGGGTATATGAAGGTAAGGACTCCTCTATAGTTCCCCCAAAATGCCCCCCCCCTCCTGGGTATTACTATGAAAATAGTGTGGGATATGGTGCACCCACTGCTGGACCAGGGCTACCACCTCTACCTGGACAATTTCTACACCAGCACTATACTATTCAAGTGCCTCACTTCCAGAAATACTTCAGCATGCGGCACTGTACACAGAAATCAGAGAGGTCTCCCTAAGTTGCTGCTTGGGCAAAAATGTAGAAGTATGTATTGTATGTTAAGAACAAGGACAAGAGAGAGGTCCTTGTATGAACAACAATGCTCCTCCATGTGACCTTTTCAAATAAATGGATAAATCCCCTCACTCGGGATTGGCTGAAGAGGAGCAGGGGGCGTTGCTAAGAAAGTGATGGGTGTTTTCATATATTTGAAAAGGAAACATGGAGGAGTGGTTTACCAAGGGTGGGGGGGCTGCTCCTTTCCAGCCACTCCCAGTGGACGAGTGCCTAGTCACACAGCAAGGTACAATATAACATAACTTTTTTTCTGTAAAACCTATTTTTTATACAAAAACACTTTGGTAGTGTATTTACAATGACTGGGACTGGGGGAGTGCTAAAAATGGGTCTCCTGGTGACAGGTTCCCTTTAAGTATTTTCTTTTTGGAGACCAGGAAGGGGGGAGTGCTAGCACTTCTGGAAGTAGGGCCACAACACGTATTGTACCAGGCAGCACTTTCCAGGAGAAATTCCCCAAACTGCCAAGAGGGGAAGGACACAAAAAATGTGCAGGGTTTGCTCCAAAAAGGGCATTTGGAAGGACACCATTTACCATCTCTTATCTTTCTCTGCACCTTTCATAAACCACAAAAAAGTTCACGGGGTGAAACTGGTCAGAAAGGGGTCATAACCAGTCACCACCAAGGAGACTAAACACCTAATTACTTCATACACAAAGCCAATAAATATATACAATAAAACATGGTAAACTTTATTACTGATAATCAATGTTACATAAAATACAGTAAATCTGCAGGCAGTGTAAAGGGACAGACAGACAAAAAAGAGTACACACGGTTCAATCAAGGTAACAATAGACACTAAGTATTCCCAGGTAAGTATGGCTACGGAAAGTAAATGGTGGACACAAATAACGCCAACCACACCTAAATCCACAGTGCAATAACATAAATCCAAAGTGGAGGCTTAGGGAAAACAAATATGCAATACAGACCAAGAGCGTGTGTACCACCGCGACACGTGTTTCGCACGATAGGCTTCTTCTGGGCTCTGCACCTTTCATGTTATTAGTATGTTTTCTTAATTTGGCAACAGAAGTCCCAGTGTTATTGGTATGTGTAAATGCAAATCTGTTTCCCTGTTCTCCATGGAGATTTCGTGACTCCTTTCTGTGGCTCTCCACCCTCAAATGTTATCCGAAAAACAAAATAACCTCTTTCCTCCGTCGGCTTCCCAGTCCAAATCTTGTGTACATGTGGTTGCATTTAGAAATTATGCACTGTTAAGATGACACTGCTGAAGGTGGCTGCCTGTGCATTGGCTTTTGAACCCATCCCACCCCTCTCACGCCACTTTGTGGTATTAACTTGGCTTTTAACTTTATCACTCCCCACCAATCAGACATCATCAGCAGAGCCTCAGTGTCACACAACTGGTAGCAACAGAGCACTGGTGATGGATCCTGGCAGCCAAGGGCATGAGTAGCAGCTTCATCAGAGCACCTGAAATGTAAGTGATCACAACCAGAGCCTTACAGCAAGTCAGGAGGACGCTGCACCTTTGCTCCAGTGCCAGCCACAACCAGGCAGCTTAAGCACAGGTACTTGGAAACAGTGGATCTACGGACAGTGCATATGCTGCCAAACCATTACCAGCAGCAGCAGTACACCACTAGTTCACCACAACGGCACCCCTTGTATAATATCCCCTACACATGTCTGCCTAGTCTGTGTCTATGTGTTATTATAACTGGTATATTTCTGTACCGTAATTGCTTCCCCATATGTTAAACCTGTGTCTAACTGTGTAACAATTGCTGGAACACTATGTACAAAATATTTTCCCCCAGGGGATTAATAAAGTTTTATTGTATTGTGAAACATGGCCAGAAAAAACAGGACTATGTATAAAAGAGTGCTTCCGTATTTTGGTATGAGGATGTAATTGAGTTGACAGCACCAACATTATGGTGGGACATACAAATGGCCATGTAACAGCTCAACATGACACTCACTAGTTCCAGTTTGCAACTAAGAGCTATAAGGACTTCAGTATAGTTGCGACTTCACACAACAGTCATTGGCCTCACTGTCCTGCGAGACCATTCCAAAGGAGGCCTGGCACACCATATAAGACCACTATGCTGCTTTACTTTTACCTTCCCCAGCATTATGCCAAGAAACTGTAGTAAGTAATGTCAGGGCTCAGGGGTAGGGAAACCATGTTAAATTGATTCTTGCGTGTGTGCGGAAACGGTACATCGGTTATAGGGCAGGCATCAAACTTAAAATGTCAAAGAGGGGGTCGAGGCCATTTGTTCCTTCTATTACAATGGGAAATGTGAGATCTATTGCTAATAAGATGGATGAATTGCATTACATGATGTCTGATAAGAAAATGATAGCAATGTCCTGTTTGATCTGTTTTACTGAGACTTGGTTAAGTGAAAAAATACCTGATAGTGTTGTGTCGCTCTCTGACTTGTTATAATGTTATAATAGCTGACAGAAACAGTGGGAGTGGTACGAAAAAAGGCGGTGGTCTGATGATCTATCTAAGAACTGGTGTCTTGGCAACCATATAACTGTGCTCATCAAAGTGTGCACTTGTGATATAGAACTAATGTTATTAGTTAATTGTAATATTGACTTATATTCCACCATCTGCGAATGGTGTAGTAGTGTGCAACTTCTTATTATCTGAGATCAGTGGTCTCCAAAGTAGGTATCCAGAAGCACTTTTCATTTTTAATTAGGCAAACGCGGTTTTACCTAAATTCTGCCAATACGCAACAGCTCCTACAAGAGGAGAAATGGTGCTGGATCTCTTGTTTCTAAATGCGAAGAGTGCCTACGGGTCAGTTACACTTGCACCACTTGGTCACTCTGATTATAATTTAATATTTGCACAACCATGCTATTGCCTAGAGAGGTTAAATTGTACAGTTGTTAAAAAAAAGTGTGGTCAGATTCTCTGTGGAGGAACTAAGAGCTTGTTTTGATGCTACTGTTTGGGGCATATTTATGAATGAGAGTAGTTTGCACTTGGATAGCTGTTTAGCAATAATTAAATACATTTTTGTATAAAGAATATTGTCCTTACAAAAACTATCAAGCCATAATCGAATAATAAACCTTGGGTTTAAGCTAAACTAGGACACTTGTTTAGAAAACAAAACTTAGCTTTTTGTAATGAACATAGTGAAGATTTAAAATAGGTCTTTCTGGATATCAAACAAAAAGTTAAAGATTGTAAGAAATACTATAGAGAGAAACTAGAAGGTAAACTATTGGAGAATAACCCTAGAAAAGTATAGAAATGTCTAAAAACTATAACAGGGATGTCTTATAAGTCAGGACAATTAGAGGGTAGCCGGGAGCAGGGAACAGAATTGAACAGTTTCTTTTTATACGTTCACTATGGAGGTAAAAGTGAGTGGGTGACAACATAGATCTAGTATTGGAGGATTCGGTTACTGATCAGGGTGTGGTTAGAGCTGTGCACACAGGGATGGACCAATAGTGTTGTGTTGCAGCTAGTAAAATGCAAAAGGAGGGCATAAAATCTAAATATAAACCTGGCCCTAATCATATTAATCCAAGGCCAGTGAATCCTAGGAAGGACCAATTTTTTGTATTTCTACTTGTGAGGTCGAAAAAGAATGCAGTAAAATCCGACTTAGAATGGTGTCAAGCCCAGATTATATTGGTGCTAGAGTCTTTCGCAGTTGTAGAAAAAACTTATTCCAGTGTTTACTGAAATCTTCAATACTAGTTTAGAAACTAGCTGAATCTTTAAACTGTGGAAGACCACAACCATAGTCCCACTGAGCAAAGTAAGAAGGCCTGTAATTGTAAGTGATTATAGACCAATTGCCTTAACGGCTTAAATAATGAAGGTTTTTGAATGCCTTGTTCTAAAAACAGTGAAATTGTGTCTCCACATCTAGATCCGCTCCAATCTGCTTATCAACCAAGGCTGGGAACAGAGGATGCATTGATATATTTATTTGAAAGGGTTCATTCACATCCGGACTCTCTGAACATTGCCGTAGGACTATTTTTGAAAATTTTAATAGCACTTTTAAATGTATTATTCCAGAGGTATTGGTGCATAAATTGAGCAAGTTGTTGGTAGATCAAAGAAAGTTTACAGTCCAGTCAATCAATCTAAAACAGACAGCAGAAGGTTAAAATTGGCACCCAAATGAGGTTTTGTCCAGTATAGAAGTCCCGCAGGAGATGTTACTTTAACCATTTTTGTTTACAGTATATACTTCGGAATTTTGGAGGGACACAAAGGAGTGTTTTTTTACAAAAATACTCAGATGACCCCATTTTGGTATAATTATTAAGAGATGGAGTTAACACAGAGTATAGGAACTCAGTGACTGAATTTTCTCAGTGGTATCCGCTGAATAGCCTCAAGCTTAATCTCTCAAAAACAAAAGAGATGGTAATAGATTTCCAGGAAAAAACGGGATTGAATTGATCCACTGATTATTATGGGATGGAAATAGAGAGAGTAAACAAGTATAAATATCTAGGAGTTATACTAGATGATAAATTGAATTGGCGGTCACATGTAGATCAGGCGTATAGGAAGGCGGTGAGGAAGCTCTACTTCCACCGATCGTTACGTTCCTTTGATGTTAATAAGAAGCTCCTGGTTTTTATGAATCAGTAGTAATGGATGCACTAGTTTGACAACATAATCGGCCTAAGGGTGGATGGATAGGATTTTTCTCGAACCTGTATGTAAGAAACTCCATCGGATGTTGACAAACCCATCACATCCACTCTATAGTCTATTACAATATTAGAGAAGCAGATTTAGTGATCGTTTCATTGAGATGAAATGTCACACTGATAGGTACAAAAAACCCTTTGTGCCTAGCAGTCTCCATTTGATGAACAGCCATGATCTATAAGAATCTTAGTAAGGAAAGACAAGGGCTATTTTGTATGTGCTTTCTTTTAGTTTTTATGTTTTAATATATAGATATATTTTAGATGTTTTAAATGGTATGTGTACTGTGTAGTTTTATGTATTGTGTATTTTATGTATTGTGTGTTTTAAATTGGATGTGACACATTCTTTTCCTGCCGGGGACAATAAATTGTTAATTATAATTACCACCCGGATGATGACGTTAACCGAAACCTGGACCCGCCGGAACCCGGCAGGCACCAGGAACAGAGCCGGGATCACAACAGGAATTATCAGCATATAGCATCAGGAACAAGCTTTCTCTAGGGCACTAGGTGCAAAGATCTGGCGGGGTGTCCAGGAAATGGCTGGGTTATCATGGATTCTGGGAATTGCCAGCACCAATCAATGGTGAGCTGGCGCTTTAAATCTTCGGCAGCCAGTGCGCTCGCCCTAGAAGATGGGAATGCGCATCCCTGACTGCCAGAGCTGAAACAGAAATGAGGTCAAGTGAGTAAGACCGCTGGGGCGTGGATAGTTGCACCGGTGAGCCGTGACAAGTAATGCCTGCCCTACTGTTACCATTTGCGTCCATGAGCCAGCAAAACACGGTCTACCCACTCCATTGTGGTGCTGTACCCCCACACCCATCACACTCACCTCCATACGGTGCCACAGACATGGGTTTACTGCTAACGAGGAATATTGGGAGTCCACAAGGTTCATATTTGATGCACACCGACATCATAATACATACATGTATGTATCCATGGCAATCCCTGCACAAAACTGCCTCTTCTGCATAAAGTGATGCATATTTCATACATCATCCATGGTCACCAAGCCTCCAAGTCCTTACTGTACAACCACAGTCAACAGCCACTGCCAACATCATCTAGCAGGACAACCACCACAACTACTCCATAGCAGCCTTTACTCCAAAACATTGTGGATCACAGGTCCACTCGCCAGCAACAATCCACCACAGACTGCCGATGAATCCACCAGCAAAGCTCCGTAACCAGTCCTATGCATGCTGCAGCACTCCAGCCACGGTTCTAATGCCACTTAACAAACCTCCTGCAGACCTACTGCAGCTGTCTCCCACTTCACCACCCAGCTATTTCCCAGCATCAGCACCATAGTGCTATGAGCATCATGTCCCAGTACACCGAGGACCAAAACATTTAGGTATTGGGGGTTTAAAGGGAAGAGGAATTTAAAATAAAAAAGTCAAAAAACAATAAGAAACAGAACCAAAGAGGGGACAACAAGAAAAATTAGAGCTGAGCAGTTTGAAGTTTCTCTTCCTGGCACATAATTAAGTGAAAGTCCAGCATGAGCAATTAAAGTCCAGTCCCATGATAATTTTGGGTTATCAGGATATGTGCATTAAGATACTCCAGAATTGCATGTATAACAAATGCAACCAAAGTTAAACTCACTTGTATGAACAACAATGCTCCTCCATGTGACCTTTTCAAATAAATGAGTATCTCCCCTCACTCGGGATTGGCTGTAGAGGAGCAGGGGGCGTTGCTAAGAAAGTGATGGGTGTGTTCATATATTTGAAAAGGACACATGGAGGAGTGGTTTACCAAGGGTGGGGGGACTGCTCCTTTCCAGCCTCTCCCAGTGGACGAGTGCCTAGTCACACAACAAGGTACAATATAACATATCTTTTTTTCTGTAAAACCTATTTTTTATACAAAAACACTCTGGCAGTGTATTTACAATGCTCTGTGGGGACTGGGGGAGTGCTAAAAATGGGCTCCTGCTGACAGGTTCCCTTCAAGTATTTTCTTTTTGGAGACCAGGAAGGGGGGAGTGCTAGCACTTCTGGAAGTAGGTCCACAACACGTATTGTACCAGGCAGCACTTTCCAGGAGAAATTCCCCAAACTGCCAAGAGGGGAAGGACACAAAAAATGTGCAGGGTTTGCTCCAAAAAGGGCATTTGGAAGGACACCATTTACCATCTCTTATCTTTCTCTGCACCTTTCATAAACCACAAAAAAGTTCACGGGGTGAAACTGGTCAGAAAGGGGCCATAACCAGTCACCACCAAGGAGACTTAACATCTAATTACTTCATACGCAAAGCCAATAAATATATACAATAAAACATGGTAAACTTTATTACTGATAATTAGAGATGAGCGAACATACTCGTCCGAGCTTGATGCTCGTTCGAGCATTAGCGTACTCGAAACTGCTCGTTGGACGAATATTTCGCCCGCTCGAGAAAATGGCATCTCCCGCCGTTTTGCTTTTTGGCGGCCAGAAACAGAGCCAATCACAAGCCAGGAGACTCTGCACTCCACCCAGCATGACGTGGTACCCTTACACGTCAATAGCAGTGGTTGGCTGGCCAGATCAGGTGACCCTGGAATAGACTAGCCCCTGCCCGCGCTGCTCGGATCATTCTCTGTCTGGATGCCGCTAGGGAGAGAGCTGCTGCTGGTCAGGGAAAGCGTTAGGGTGTTCTATTAGAACAGTGTTAGGCAGGAGTGATTCTACAAGAACCCAACAGCCCTTCTTAGGGCTACAATAACGTTATACATTTTTTTGTTTTTATTTGCTTGTGGCTGGGCTTGCTGGCACTAGTAGTGCAGCTAGTACCATATTGTGAGGAATTTGCAGGGGGACTTGCTACCGTTGTGTTTAGCTCTTAGTGACACACAGACCACCTACCTGCTCCTCTGGTTTGAAAACTTTTTTGGACTGCCACATACAGGCACTCAATTTATTTAATTTTTCTGGAGGACCACGTACCTGCTCCTCTAGTTTGAAAACTTTTTTGGACTGCCACATACAGGCACTATCCAAATTAAATTGTCTCCATAGCAGCCTCCACATGTCGAATTTTGGGTTGTTTTCATGGCTTCCACATCAAACTTGTTAACTTTGTTGCTACCCGGCTGTGTAATCCACAAAATATACTGGCAAACTTTTATCATTTACCGATATTATTTCAGCGCTTCTTGCGCATCTGTTTACATTCCCCTCACCCGCCATAACCCAAACTTATAAGAACGCTACTACACTTGATCTTATACAAAAGGTTCTTAGAAGTGCTGTTTGGGGAGTAGCCGAGAGACAGGGGCTTGGATAGGCGAAAGCTCACCCACAAAATATACTGGCAAACTTTTATCATTTACCAATATTATTTCAGCGCTTCTTGCGCATCTGTTTACATTCCCCTCACCACCATATCCTAAACTTATAAGAACGCTACTACACTTGATCTTATACAAAAGGTTCTTAGAAGTGCTGTTTGGGGAGTAGCCTAGAGACAGGGGCTTGGATTGGCGAAAGCTCGCCTGGCTGCGGAGCGCCAGCTCCATCTCAAGATCCAACTAACATAGTTTTAACTGCAGCACCTTTAATCTACTACTAGTTCACTGCCTCCATACATCGTCCCCTTATCAAGCGAGCTGTGTCAGGCAGATTTTTCAGGTGTTTCACCAGATACATAGTGGAACGCGGCCCATCTGTCTTGCATGTTTTAGATGCTATCTAGCCTCATTCGGTCACTCTGTCATGGCCATGCTGTTGCCCATAATTTTGGCATAATGGTGCGATTAAGCAGCCTCAGAGGCATCCATGCATGCTGCCCCTGCTGTTTCCTGTCCATTTCCGTGGTGTTTTCATCCTTTTCTGAGGTTCCCAGGTGTTTGGCCAAGCTTCCCTGTGCACATCCATGCATGCTGCCCCTGCTGTTTCCTGTCCATTTCCGTGGTGTTTCCATCCTTTTCTGAGGTTCCCAGGTGTTTGGCCAAGCTTCCCTGTGCAGAGCCTTGGTCCCCTTGAAAAATGCTCGAGTCTCCCATTGACTTCAATGGGGCTCGTTATTCGAGACGAGCACTCGAGCATCGGGAAAAGTTTGTCTCGAAAAACGAGTACCCGAGCATTTTAGTGATCGCTCATCTCTAATCACAAAGACTGGTTTTGTAAAGTACTACTGTATGATGAAGTATTATGCCTGTGGTTGCTGTGGGGCTGAAAGCTGGCACACAAGTCAATCAACTAGCTTATAATGGTATTCTGAAGCCTGAACGTCTGGCTGATAATTTGCCTTCAGGGTTGTGGGTGCAGAACAGCAATTTTTTAATTTTAATAAAGAAGGCTTAAGATAGTGATGCTGACAGAGTGCACTGTATGCCTCTGAAATCACACTTTTATTGTGTTGTATATAGTGGATGATTTTTCTGCCCACATTTAAAAGCAATGATTTTTTGTAACAAATTGATTTGCTTATGTGCCCAAGTGGAGTGCTCAGAATGTTATAATTTCTTGTCATGTAGGGGGATCATTTTGAATTGACTTTTAATCACATATAACCTAAACACAGCAGAGCTGTAAGAGAATATAACAAAAATATACCTATTTACTAGGTGTAGCTCCTGCCGTTGCCCAGAATAGTGGATAACTGCTCTTAGCTATAACAAAATATAGAAGGGGTTAACAAACAATATTATATATGTAGCTATATAGCTCTCTGACTTTATCTCTCTGACTCTCTCTATCTCTGACAGTCTCTGACTTTGACTGTGTCCAACTGTCTCTGTGACCGTCTCTGAGTGTCTCTGACTCTCTGTCTGTTTCTGACTATCTCTGTCTTTTTCTGACTCCGGTTTTCTCTGAATTTCTCTCTCTCTGATTGTCTTTGTCTCCAACTTCATGAAATCCTTGAACCTAAGGATGAAATGCACCTGGACGACACTGAGATCTCCTGCAACATTCAGTCTTTGTCATTCTCCAGCATATCACGGTTACATTAGACTAGCCTCACCATCTTTGTTAGTGCACCATTCAGAAAATATACTTTTCTACCACGCATGTACAGCAAGTCCCGACGGTCTAGACCTGGGCTCAATGCGATATATAAGACTTCCGCTCAAAAAAGAATATAAAAGACAGAAACCCATGTATTTACCAAAGGCTGTTTTGTTTGATGCATGCAGCCCAGGGTCCTAGTGTGCAGGATCCATAGTCCAAGACAAAAAAAGAGAGAAGGCCACAGCATCCTATATGATGACAAAGATTCATGGTGAATCAAAACATTGCAGTTGTTTCTATGCCTTTGTGAATAAAAGCTTAACCTTTTTTCATCATATTGGATGCTGTGGCCTTCTCTCTTTTTATGTCTAAGACTTCCGCTCACCACTGCCTCCAATCCATCCTTACTGAACTCACTGGTGTTTTAGAAGACAACAAAAACCATGAATTTACGTACGACTCTGATAACTACAAAACACAGTGATCCTTGCTCGAACAGTCTATTTTCACAAACCTGACAAAGGGGTTGGTCCAACCCTGAAATGTGTTGTCCATCTTTGCACTAAATAAAAGAAACATTGAACCACACAAGTCACTGTCTCAAGAACTCAGAGGATAGTGGGCCTTTAAACATCTGTCTTTTTCTGTATTTTATGCACTATTGCACTATTGTACCGGCTCCCAGGAGGCTGCCGCGGTTTGTCCCCTATTGAACCAAAAGCATTTTTCAGTGCACTGTGCTGGCGTTTGTTCTGCCTTGCACACTTTTCATTGTGCCGTGTGATTAGATGCTGTACAAGTCTGTTTAGTGATCGGGCGTCGTAGGGCCAAGCAGGTGCATTTGTAACACTCTGTTGTGCGCTTGCACATAGGTGATTTTTTTTGTTTAGTTTTATTATTACTGATTCTGTGGTGCCGGCTGTGTGGCTTGTTCGTCGGTAGTTGGGGTGCACATTATCTAATTATTCTGGTGCACTTTAAAGCTTATTTTGTCTGTTACAATGTCTCAGAAGACATCACCATGTTTTGAGGCATACACATTATAGCTGGCCTCGGACAGCTGTTGGGGAGATGACCCCTTCTGAGCCCTATCTACCAAATCGTCCTCTCCTTACTTCCATGTGACCTGTAAGTAACTCTGGTAGGTGCCTAAGAAGTGTATGCCTGGTAAAAGTGCCTGGGACTTAATGCGGAAGAAATGTGCTGTGACTTCTAGGGGAGAAGGGTTGGGCCGCTTTCAATGACCCCGCATGGGTATCCCTAAAACTTATACCCCGTCAGGTTCCAGACGTTTTGGGCCAACACTAGACTTTAATTTGAATATGTCAGGGCTCAGAGCTTTAAGTAGTTTTTTTTGATTAGGGCTATTGAATTTATTTTAAGTCCATTTTTTATGCCCCACAATTGACCTCTGTCACTGCAGTCAGGATGGGAATATTGGGGGCATTATAACTTCTTGTGGGTAGCATGAAGTTCCATCAATCATAACTACTGAGTCACATACAATTCGTGCTTGTACCCAAAAACCTGATTGTTCCACAAGGTGATTAGGGCAGGAGGTTCTTTGAAGCCATCCATGATTTTTTGCATTACAAATAACCGACCATCACACATGCCCACCCATATATTACCCCAGTTTTTATGATTATTTTCTTAATGTCAGGCCATTTTATTGCCAATTTTGCCCAAGCATATACCCCCGGTGAAACATGGCCATAGACACGAGTCACCTATACATTTTAAAGGGAGGACTTCAATTCCACAGACGTCACCTGCCCATAAAGAGGGGTCAAGTATAGGCATGAAGTTGTTTAAGCTGTGCGAATGTACATCGGGTCTACTTACAAGGTTATATGACGGTAAGGACTCCTCTATAGTTCCCCAGAAATGGCCCCCCCCCTCCTGGGTATTACTATGAAATAGTGTGGGATCTGGTGCACCCCTGCTGGCCATGGCTACCACCTTACGGACAATTTTTCTACACCACCTATACTATTCAAGTGCCTCACTTTCCAGAATACTTCAGCCCTGCGCACTGTACCAGAAATCGAGAGGTCTCCCTAAGTTGCGGTTGGGCAAAAATGTAGAAGTATGTATTGTATGTTAAGAAAAGTACAAGAGAGAGGTCTTGTATGATCAAGCAATGCTCCCACCATGTGAGCCTTTTCAATACATGAGTATCTACGAGTCTCTCCCTCACTCGTACCATTGGCTGTAGAGGAGCAGGGGGGCGTTTGCTAGAAATTGATCGTGTGTTCATATATTTGAAAAGGACACAATGGAGGAGTTGGTTTTACCAGGTGTGGGACTGCTCCTTTTCCACCTCTCCCATTTACGAGTGCTAGTCACACAACAAGGTACAATTAACTTTCTTTTTTTCTGTAAACCTTTTTTTTATACAAAACACTCTGGCAAGTTGTATTTACAATGCTCTGTGGGGACTGGGGAGTGCTAAAAATGGGTCCGCTGACAGTTCCCTTCAAGTATTTTCCTTTTTGGAGACCAGTAAGGGGGGAGTGCTATCAGCTTCGGAAGTAAGGGTCCCACACGTATTGTACCCAGGCAGCACTTTCCAGGAAAATTCCCCAAACTACTGCCAAGGATGGTAAGACACAAAAATGTTGCAGGGTTTGCTCCAAAAAGGGCATTTGGAATGAAAACCACTTTACCATCTCTTATCTTTCTCATGCACCTTTCATAAACACAAAAAAGTTTCACGGGGTTAACTGGTCAGAAAGGGGCCATAACCAGTCACCACCAAGGAGACTTAACATCTAATTACTTCATCGCAAGCCATACATATATACAATAAAACATGGTCAACTTTATTACTTATAATTTAGAATGAGCGAACATACTCTCGAGGCTTGATGCCGTTCGAGCATTAGCGTACTCGAACTGCTCGTTGGACGAATATGTTCGCCCTCTCGAGAAAATTGGCATCTCCCGCCGTTTGTTTGTCTTTTTTTTTTTGGGCGTACCATAAACAAGCCAATCACAAGCCAGGAGCTCTGCACTCCACCCATCATGACGTTGTACCTTACCCGTCAATAGCAGTGGTTGGCTGCCAATCAGGTGACCCTGGAATAGACTAGCCCATGCCCCGCGCTGCTCGGATCATTCTCTGTCTGGATGGCCCCGCTAGGGAGAGAGCTGCCTGGCTTGGTCAGGGAAAGCGTTAGGGTGTTCTATTTAACAGTGTTAGGCAGAGTGATGCTACAAGAACCAATGCAGCCCTCTAGGGCTAACATAACGTATACAATTTTTTGTTTTTATTTGCTTTTGGCTGGTCTTGCTGGCACTAGTAGTGCAGCTAGTACCATATTGTGAGGAATTTGGCATGTGGACTTGCTACCGTTGTTTTAGCTTTAGTGAACACAATTTCCCCTCAAACCCAAAGTGGGACAATTTATTAGGGTTTGATTATATTGGCAGATTTTGCTGATTTATTTTTTTTTTTTAACCTATTTCATTTTAATAGCTCAAACTCATCTTGCAAAGCAGTGTGCTGTCAGTGGCCGCTACAAAATAGCCATAGAGAACCCCACTGGCCTTACTTGGCCTACAATGCGTTATATTTTCCTTTTTTTGGGGTTTGCTTGTGCTGGGCTTGCTGGCAGAGTAGTTGCATCTATACCATATGGAGGATTTTCGGGGAGACCTGCGACCGGTGGGGGGAGCTTCTGAGTGACACACATATCCACCGCACACAACCCGAAGTGGGACAATTTATTAGGGTTTTGATTATATTAGGCAGAGTCTCTAGATTTATTTTTTTTTTTATGGCCTTTATTTCATTTATAGTCTCAAACTCATCTTGCAAAGCAGTGTGGCTTTGCAGTGTCAGCTACAAATAGCCATAGGAACCCCAACTGCTTATTTTAGGCCTACAATATCGTTATATTTTCCTTTTTTTTGGTTTGCTTGTTGCGGGCTTTGCTGTCATTAGTAGTGCACATACCATATTGTTAGGGATTTGCGGGAGACCTGCGACCAGTTTGTGTTTTTATCTTTTGTTGACACGCATACCACCACCTCAAACAACCAAAGTGGGGATCATTGAATTAGGAGTTTGATTAGAATTAGGGCAGAAGTCTGGCTGATTTATTTTTTTTTTTTACCTTTATTTCATTTATATCTCAACTCCTCTTGCAAGCCAAAACAAAATCCTGTTGTGTGCTGTCAGTGTAGTTAGAAACATAGCCATAGCAATAGGATATAGCATCGTTTTTGTTAAAAAAATATATATAAAAAAAAATTAGAACAATCAACAAAATAAATAAATCAAAGTTTACACTTTACATTTTGGAAAATGTTTAACCTGATGGCTAGGGGTAGGGACGAGGGCGTGGACAAGGGCTTCCAACTCCTGCAATGTCAGAGGCCGTGGTCCTTGGCGGGTGAGAGCACCACCTGCTGTATGAGGGAGCAGGGGAAACGCCGCAAGGAGCTACACTCCTAGTTCATCATTCTCAAGTTACGGGGACCGTGTCGAGCACGTGTTGGATTCCAGAACAAGTGCGAAGAATTGATGTCCGTGGATTGCTGTGTACGGCACAAAACTCTTCTCGCCATGGATTATTACACACCATCCTGTCTTCCTCGCAGTCCATCCCATTCACCGAAATCAGCGTCCTCCACCTCAGCCTCCTTCCCCCCAGTCTGCCGCCCTCCCAGCAAAATTTTTGGAACCGGTCATACTCTGAGAACTGTTGTTCTGGACCCTTCCCACAGTCACAAACCACTTTTCCTGTTGTCGCTTAGAGCAATTTTCCGATGCCCAGGTTTTTACCACCAGTCGCAGTCTGTGGGTGATGATGACATTATCCAGTATTTGAAGAAGTGTGTACAAGGTGTCGACGATGAGTAGACACGGTTGTCAGACATTGGTGAAGTTGTTGTCCAGGCAGGAAGTCCGCGGGGGGGGCAGACTGAGGGAATCGGGAGGCATGATTGAGGTGACAGACCCAACGGTTGATAGGCCGGGGGAACACAGTGCTTCTGAGACGGAGGCGAGTCCTATAGCAGAACAGGTTGGAAGATTCAGTAAGGTGGGGCTAGATGGAGAATGCAGGGCCGAGCTGGTTGCAAATCAGCGCCAAATGTTGCCCCGTAGTCAAGCTCCCTTGGCGAGGGGCTAGATTTTCAAATCTGGAGGTTCTTTTTTAAAAGAACCACCGATGACCTACGACTGTGGTTGCAACCTTTGGCCAAACCAGATCAGCAAGGGGTTCCCACCACTACTATCTTCACTACACCAGTAGCGCAGGCATATGATGCTAAACCCCCCACTCATTGCACCGAGCACTTTCATCACCTCCACCTCCGGCCTGGCACACCCTGCTCCTTCCCCTGTGTCTTACTGTCCGCCCCCGGCCCAGACGCCCAAACACCTCCCGTGGCGAAACCCCATCTCGCCTCCACGATCCTCCACATCATCCACGCGTTCCCGCTCTCTCCATACCCCAGACTCTGGAGCGCGAAAGGAAGTCTAGCGCAAAAAACACCCACATGCCCAAGCCCTCAACGGACGTCACATCTTCAATTTGCTTAGCCTGGAGATGCTGCCCTATAGGCCTGGTAGAGACCGAGGCCTTTTCTTTCGAAACCATGAGGCGGCGGCCCGCCCCTCGGTTATTTCGGGCTCCCCAGCCCCCGCCACTACTTTTCCCGAATGTGCAGCTCCAGCCCTGCACAAGCCACACGTGTCAGAGAAACTATCACGTGCGACCACGTGTTTCTGACAGAGTGTCCACCTGGACCAGGAACAGTAGAACGGAGGCTGCGGGCAAGGCCACTATAATATATATGTCTAACGGCACATAGGGGTTAACCTGGTTGGAGGGCTGGGAGCCGAGTCTGACCCTTGGGCTCTCAATATGAACTGCCGACGCCGAGGGATTCGGTGCGGGGTGCGGGGGGGGGCTACCTCAGTCCAGTCTCAAAGGCTCACTAATGCCTACTGCCGACCTCTGCCCACTCAAGAACTGACATGGACCCTATAGGGCCGAATTGGTGTTATGACAATGCCGTTGCGGGCATGGTTCGATCTTCTGATCAGATCGTTAGAGGCTTAGCACAGCAGCGAGTGCCGTTCGCTAATAGCGACGCGGCGTGCTCCAAACGCTGAGCCTAGTCATTAAAAGGCACCACCGCCCAAGATGCTAATACAGTGGCTATCCGGCCGCAGACTGGATCTGTGGGCTGGCAACCGCTGAACCTGAAGCCATGCATGTTTGTGTGAGAGAAGCGGCCTTAACTTGGTGGCGGCTCTCAAATCGCGGCAGACTGAACACATGTGCCATGCCTGCCCTGTGTTAATCTCATATTTCTTCACTTTCTCTTCCAGACATACCCCAATATGTCTGATTTGCGCAACGAAGTGCGCCCGCATCTGTGCGCATTTCAGGAAGCCCATCAAACAGATGCTGCCACTCTCGGGCAGCGCAGCGCCGCCTCCAACTTGCCCGCTCACGCGACTGTTGTGCGACTTGCCACGAGGGTGGAATTCAACATTAACCATGTTATCCAGAATTTACACAGCAGCGCACGATGTAGACTGCCAGATGTCAACTTCCACCAGAACTGGTAGTCGTCAGTCAGCTTCTCGCTCAATACTACAGGAGTTGGACTGGAATTCGATATCTGTCAGGTGTTGAGTAACTTTGGGAATCAACACAGATGTCTCCAGTTGGCGATTCTGCCTCCATCATCATCCTCCCATCCTCCGCTGCTTGGCCTGTTGAAAAACTCTCTGGTCAGCATTAAGTCGAAGCTTTGCGCTCGTCCACAAGAGACGGGGGAAGAGATCCCTTGTTGATAGCCAAAGCACCCTTAGGTCTGTTTCTCAGCGCATATCGGGGAGGTGGAGGAGGATGAGGAGGAAGAGTGAGGAGAATGTTGGCAGACAGAAGTGGGGACCATTGTTCAGTGAATCCCACTGTTTCAGCAGTGTATGGGCAGAAGAGAGAGTTGGAGGAGAGGAAACTGGGCAGTCAGGCCAGTGAAGGGAGTGAATTTTTTGCGCGTTGGGGCGCATATGTCGGTTTTCATGCTAGGCTGCCATCCCGTGACCCTCGCGTTCAAAAATTTATTCCACACCGATTACGGGTATTCACTCTCCTGGACCACGTACAATGCAAAAATCTTTTCCACTCTCATCCCTGAGAGGAAAGGGTGTGGAGAATGCAGGAATACCAGCAGGCCCTGGTGCACAAAGCTGACATACTAATTCCCTTCTGACAGCGCTAGCGGCAGAGGGCGTACTTCTGCGGGACAAGTACGAGGGAGAGTAGGCGGCACGAAGCTTGTCCAGCCACCGGCAAGCGTACCTTTACAAGGCCTTTGCCAGTTTTATGTCACCCCCCAAGACACTGTCACCTGCCCCAGTCGTCGGCAAGAGTAGGGCTGATCTTTAACAGAAAGATGTTGAGGGAGTACGTACTGACATATACCATCGTCCTAAATGATCACATCAGCTCCACAACTACCTGGTTTTTCAAATCTGGACATGTGGCACGAACTGGCGCGTTAACGCCTTGGAGGTTCTTGCCTGCCCTGCCGCTACGTGATTGTCCGAGCAGGTTTTTATTGCACTGGCGCTGTGCATCATCACCGATAAGCGTACACGCCTGTCGACTGACAGTGCTGACAGGCTGACGCTTATCAAGATAATAAAGCCTGATTCTCGCCGGATTTTCATTCTCCAAAGTGTGAAAGAAGCTCACCTGAATATGTAGCACTCCTCCTCCTCATTGTTTTCCTCCTTCTCCTCCTCTTTGTACAAAGCATAGGAAACTGGCTATTTTTTTGCCAGGGCCAAACGGCTCTAGCTATAGTACTCTATGTATTTATTTTTCTGGAGGGCCACCTCCCGGTCCTCAGTGTTGTCTTTTAAGCCTATTTTTGGCAGTGCCACATACAGGCACTAAACTCTTTAATTTTTTTCTGGAGGACCACCTCACTGCTCCTCTGGTTTGAAAACTTTTTGGGTACTGCCACATACAGGCACTATATCCAAATAACTTGTCTCCATAGCAGCCTCCACATGTCGATTTTTTAAGCTGGCTCCACCACGTTGTCTCCATTTGCTACCTCCACAACGTCATCGCCATATCTCCCCCAAAGTCGTCCATATAGCAGCCTCCATACATGGTCTCCCTTATCAAACGACTGTGTCCCAGGCAGATTTTTGGGTTGTTTTCATGGCTTCCACAACAAACTGTTAACTTGTTGTCGCCCCAACCTGCTGTGTAATCCACAAAATATACTGGCAAACTTTTATCATTTACAATATTATTTCGCCGCTCTTCTTGCGCACTGTTTACATTCCCCCATCCTACCAACCATACCTAAACTTATAAGAACGCTCTACACTACTTGATCTTATACAACAAGTTTCTTAGAAGTGCTGTTTGGGGAGTAGCCTAGAGACAGGGGCTTGGATGGCGAAAGCTCGCCTGGCGCTGCGAGCGCCAGCTCTCCATCCCAAGATCCAACTAACATAGTTTTAACTGCAGCACCTTTTAATCTACTACTAGTTCACTGCCTCCAACATCGTCCCCTTATCAAGCGAGCTGTGTCAGGCAGATTTTTCAAGGTGTTTCATCACCAGATACTAGTGGACGGCGGCCCATCTGTCGCCGCCATGCTGGACCTGAAGTTTGCAATCATAGCACGCAATATGGATGCCCCATACTGTCGCTCTTAATCATGGAACCATTTCCGTAAAAACATTAAATAGAACCACTATGCTATTCCATTATTCCTAGGTGAAATATTCAAACGACCCGGCCTGCTTTGAAAATTATAATTTTTTCAAAGTAAACGCTTCTGGCCCCCAGGCCCATTTTGGTGGGGAGGAGCCGAGGACAGGGGCTTGGACAGCGAAAGCTCGCCTGGCAGTGTACCGCCAGCTCATGCCAAGATTAGCAGCTTCAGATGCATCCATCCATGTCTGCCCCTAGCTTTTTCCTGTCCATTTTGCCTCCACGATCCTCCACAGCGGCCACCAATTCTCATTTCAACTCTCCTATACCCAGACTCTGGAGCACGAGAGGATAGGCAGCACATCATCATCCCCTTATCAACGAGCTGTGTCAGGCAGATTTTCAGGGGTTTCACCAGGAATATAGTGGAACTCGGCCCCCTTTGCCCGCCATGCTGGAGACCTGAAGTTGCATCATAGCACGCAATTGATTGCCCCATACTGTCGCTCTTAATCATGGAAGTCGTCTCCATGGCTGCCTCCACATTCATCCCCTTATCAAAGAGCTGTGTCAGGCTCATTTTTTCGGGGTTATTCACCAGATACGTTATGGAACTTGGTCACTATGTACGCCACCATCTGTGTTATCGACTAAATATACGTCCACCTTTTGTTCACATAGGAAAATCATTTCAACCTCCTTTGGTGAAACCTGAGTCCATTTGGGTATGTCGCCATGAGACTCTCTATACCTGCCACTGGCCTGCGCTGCTCTGCATGCCGTCCCCTATAGTGTCAGGGTCAATTATTGCATGTTTTAGAATGCTAATCTAGCCTCATTCGGTCACTTGTCATGCCATGCTGTTGCCCATAATTTTGGCATAATGGTGCGATTAGCCGCCTCAGAGGCATCATGCATGCTGCCCCTGCTGTTTCCTGTCCATTCCGTGGTGTTTCCATCCTTTCTGAGGTTCCCAGGTGTTTGGCCAAGCTTCCCTTGCAACCTTGGTCCCCTTGAAAAATGCTCGAGTCCCTCCATTGACTTCATGGGGCTCGTTATTCGAGACGAGCACTCGAGCATCGGGAAAAGTTTGTCTCGAAAACACGATACCCGAGCATTTTAGTGATGCCTCATCTCTATCACAAAACTGGTTTGTAAAGTACTACTGTATATGAAGTATTATGCCTGTGGTTGCTGTGCTGAATCTGGCACACAAGTCAATCAACTAGCTTATAATGGTATCGAAGCCTAACGTCTGGCTGATAATTTGCCTTCAGGGTTTAGGTGCAGAACACATTTTTTAATTTTATAAAAGGCTTAAGATAGGTGATGCTGACAAGAGTGACACTTATATGGCCCTCTGAAATCAACACTTTTATTGTGTTGTATATAGTGGATGATTTTTCTGCCCACATTTAAAAGACAATGATTTTTGTAACAAATTGATTTGCTTATGGGCCCAATTGGAGTGCTCAGAATGTTATAATGTCTTGTCATTTAGGGGATCATTTTGAATTGAACTTTTAATCACATATAACCTAAAACACAGCAGAGCTGTAAGAAATATAACAAAAATATACCTATTTACTAGTGTAGCTCCTGCCTGTTGCCCCAGAATAGTGGATAACTGCTCTAGCTATAACAAATATAGAAGGGGTTAAACAACAATATTATAGTATGTAGCTATCTTCTCTCTGCTTTATCTCTCTGACTCTCTCTATCTCTGACAGTCTCTGACTTTGACTTGTCCAACGTCTTGTGACCGTCTCTGAGTGTCTCTGACTCTCTGTCTGTTTCGGACTATCTCTGGTCTTTTTTCTCTGACTCCGTTTTTTCTCTGAATTTTCTCTCTCCTGATTGTCTTTGTCTCCACTTCATAAATCCTTGCCACTAAGGATGAAATGCACCTGGACGACCATGAGATCTCCTTGCACCTTCAGTCTTTGTTCTTCTCCGCACATATCACGGTTACATTAGACTAGCCTCACCATCTTGGTTAGTGCATCAGAAAATATACTTTTCTACCACGCATTCCTACAAAGCATTCCCGACGGTCTAGACGGGGCTCAATGCGAATAATAAGACTTTCCGCTCAAAAAGAATATAAAAGACAGAAACCCATGTATTGACCAAAGGCTGTTTTGTTTTGATGCATGCAGCCCAGTCCTAGTGTGGAGATCCATAGTCCAGACAACAAAAAAGAGAAGGCACACATCCATATGATGACAAAGATTCATGGTGAATCAAAACATTGCAGTTGTTTCATGCCTTTGTGAATAAAAGCTACCTTTTTCATCATATGGATGCTGTGGGACCTTCCTCTTTTTATTCTAAGACCTTCCGCTCACACTGCCGCTCCAATCCATCCTTACTGAACTCACTGTGTTTTAGAAGACACAAAAACCATGACAATTTACGTACGTCTGGTATAACGTACAAAACACAGTTGATCCTTGCTCGAACAGTCTATTTTTCACAAACCGGACAAAGGGTTGTCCAACCCTGAAATGTGTGTCCTCGTTTGCACTAAATAAAAGAACCATTGGGAACCACACCAAGTCACTGTCCGTGCTGTTTGGGGAGTAGCCTAGAGAGCCTGGATGGGATTGGTTGACGAAAGCTGATGCAGCGGAGCGCCAGCTCCATCCCAGATCCAACTAACCATAGTTTTAACTGCAGCACATTTTTCTACTACTAGTTCACTGCTCCATCAAATTAATAATTAATAATAATCTTTCGTATATAGAGCCATCATATCGAGCGCTTTACAAATTAGGGAAACCAAATACAAAGGTAATGTCACAGAGCACAACATTTGTATGGAACAACAGGAGTGAGGTCCTGCTCGCAGAGGTTACGCGTTATGAAGATGATTGGGGGTAAAACAACGTAAAAGAAATATTAATGGTCAAAGCCTTCTTCTTAGGAAAATAGAACAAAATATAATAAATGGATAGCTGTAGCTGAACACTCAGCCTCATCTTATAGCCAGGTCCAGGGTGGGAAGGGGGACTGCCCAGAGAGTCTGGTGCCGGTTGGGTGCTGCGATACAGAGGGAGGACGACACAGGACGGGGTAGTCGAAGAGTAAAACTTCATGAAGTTATGAGTGTTATAGGCTTGCATAAAGAAATGGGTTTTAAGAGCACGTTTGAAATTGGAGGTTAGGTTTTAGTTGATAGTCCGGGGCACGAGAGCATTCCATAGAATGGTGCAGCTCTAGAGAAGTATTGGAGACGCGATGTGTGAGGTCCGCAATAGGGTAGAGGTTAATATAAGATCAATGGCGGATCGAAGAGAAAGTGGTTGGGACGATAGGACTGAGATAAGAGAGGAGAGGTAGGGGGGTGCAGCATCATACAGAGGAGGGTATGGATGGGGTTATTATTTAAACTGTATTCGAAAGGAGATGGGCAGCCAGTGCAGCGACTGCGCATGAACTGCGGCATACATGGTCCCCATTATCAACGAGTGTGGTCAGGCAGAATTTTGGGTTGTTCATGGCTTCCACATAAACTTGTTACGTTGTCGCCACCCTGTGTGTAATCACAAAATATACTGGCAACTTTTATCATTACCAATATTATTTAAGCGCTTCTTCGGCATCTGTGACATTACCCTCACCCGCCGATTATCCTAAACTTATAAGAAACGCACACACTGGATTTATAAACAGGTTCTTAGAAGTTTTTTTTTTTTTTTTTTTTTGCTGTTTGGGGAGCTATGCCTAGAGCAGGGGATTGGATTGGACGAAAAGGCTCGCTGGAGCGGAGAGACAGCTCCATGCCAAGATCCAACTAACATAATTTAACTGCAGCACCTTTAATCACTACTAGTCACTGCCTCCTACATGGTCCACTTATCAACGAGCTTGTGTCAGGCACAATTTTGGGTGTTTTCATGGCTCCATGTCAACTTTGTCGCACCTGGTGTGTAACCACAAAAGATACTGGCAAATTTTATCAGGTAACGATATTATTTGAGCGCTTCATGCTAACCTCATTTGGTTCTCTCTGCCACCATTGGTTTGAAGCCTGAGTCCATTGGGTATGTCACCAGCCACTCTAGAGCTGCCGATTGCTGCCGCTTGCCTCTGGAATGCCGTCCCTATAGTGCAGGGTCAATTATGGGATGTTGTAGATGCTATCTAGCTTCATTTGGGGCACTGTAAGGCCATGCTGTTGCCCATAAGTTTGGCATAATGTGTGTTTTAAGCAGCCTCGAGGGAGCCTGATGCTTGCCCCGCTGTTTCCTGTCCATTTCCGTGTGTTTCCCATCCTTTCCGGTTCCAGGTGTTTGCCAAGCTTCCCTCGTAGCAAGCCTTGGTATCCCCTTGAAAAATGCTGAGTCTCCATGACTTCAATGGGCTCGTATCGACGAGCACTCGAGCAGTCGGGAAAAGTTTGTCTCGAATAAGAGTACCCGAGCATTTTAGTGCCTCGCTCATCTCTACCCAGAGCAATTAATATGTGTCAAATTATTACTGACTTGCCAGTGGCACGACACTACTTGAGAGGGTTGATTCAGACAGTGCCGATCGTCCCACATTACAACAGCCATTTCCCACCCTCCTAAGGGAGTAGTCAGCTATGTGAGGTGAGATTTTATCCAGCATCACATAGCAGAAGCAACCTTTCATACATACATGGTGGGTCTGTGCTTTGAGATTCCTGGATGTTAAAGAAAAATCCAAAGAAATGATGTAATAAGAACTACCAGGAAGACAAGGAGATCCTTGTTATTTACTATAGTAGGAGGAAGTTACATAAGCACTATCTATATTACATCGTGTATTCCAGTTGTAAAATCTTATCAAGGATATAGCATGGAGTAAAAGGCTCAGTTCTCAGAGGGCAGGAAAATTAGTAAAACTTCTGTTTTTGTTTGAGAAATGAAACTAAGGATGTCAAACTAGTGAAAAAAATTCTGGACCTTTAATTCGAAGTTGTTTCCATTCTAGGATATGAATGGAAAGTAATTTGTATTTTATATTGGTTTTAATGGTATGAGTGAATGAAAGTGTAGATACATACACAAAGTGTGCCCATTACATAGACGATTACACTCAATGGCTCTTTTCATAAGTGTTGAGGCCCATACTAACCGACGTTGAGCAGTGAAAGTTCAGAATGTACAACATGTTCAACAGATTCCATTGTTGTTGAAAATTCCCCCCAGCTTCACCCTAGTGGTATAAATATCAAAAAGTTGCAGAACAGTATTGCGTCACTGTCCTTACTAAGCCCAAGGTTCCCTTTGATGTTTAAGTCATAAGGGCAGATTTATCAAGCTGTCTGAAAGTCAGAATAGACTATTCTAGTGCACATGGCAAACATTACAACTCAGCTTTCATTTACCATGCCTCATGAATATTTTTAAAAGGAGGAGTTGTGATTGGCCTGCCAGGGCAACTAGAAGTTCTGACTCCCAAGGTCAGAGTGTCCTCACCTTCCAAACTTTAAATGTAACCTGAAAAAACTTCTTGTTTAGATGACTACAACCGGCAAAAACCATTGCTCATGTCTCCTTTGGTCTCTGTGTATTTTTTAGCAAGTCACACCAGCAACTTAAGTATTGGTCAACATTGTGGAAACTTGTGGGGTTCTTGTAATTGAAGGTTAATTTCATGCAATTCACATCCTACCACCAACAGTAATGGACACCCATAAAAATAATATTCTTTCTTTATATAGCACACACGATTACGCAGACATGCACAAGCTGCCAAATTGGTTCCTTTCCCAATCTAAACAAAACCCTCTTGTCCACCTAACAGTATGTTTTTGACTGTGGGAGGAAACCGGCGGACCCGGGAGGAAACCCACGACAACAAGGAGAACAACGAACTCTTTGCAGATGTTGACCTGGGTGGGCGAGGCAGAAGTGATATACTCAGCCAACGGGCTGCCCTAACATATGTAATGTCACCATTGTGTCACCCAGACTGGTATAACTTAGCCATTGATGGTCACAGTTTCACTCGCAGTTGTGGTGTTAAAGGAAAAGTATCTTTTTAATGATTGTTCGTAATTTACAAATAAATTGCCAACATCAACTTATAGTATCACAGTTTTAAAATAATTTTAAATAGATTCAATTATCTGCACACAAGATCACAGTAATTTCATAATAAACTATTGCGACTAGCAATGTTGTAGTATTATTTGATTAATAAATAGTCCCCTGCTCACAGTTTGGACAACCATACATTTTTTCCATCATTTTCTCAAAGTCATTGACCAGGAATGTTGTTCCTATTAGTCTAGATTTTTAGGAAGCCCATGCTCTATAGTTGCTGCTAGCTCATGAGCTGCAATGCTCATGACACTATGTGATCTAGCTATGGTACTCTCAAGGATAAAGCATGCCAACCAGTAGACAACTACTAGTCTCCATCAGCTTTAAGGGAGTGACATTTTTGATTTATCTTTCCCTCTCTTATTCTAGCCAATATTTCCATGTTACTAACAATTATATCGCTAAAATCTAGACATGCTTAGGGCATGGACTTCCCAAACCCATTTCAGAATGTGAAAACGTTTTAGGCCTTCAAACACTAGCGTTTTTCACGTGCGGAGTTCTGCGATGCGTGTGAGCGCCAGAGAACTTGTTGCACTCTGTCCATGGTGGCTCTTTTCTCATTTCGTGTTTTTTTCCCGCCCCATTCAAGTCTATGGAGACGCATCAAAAACGCCATTGCACTCGCAAGCATTGCAAGGAAATGAGAAGTGCAATGCGTTTAAACGGATGGAGTGCTAGGCGACATGAATAATTCCCTGCTACAAGATCGAGATTTTTTAAGCGTTTTGCTTTTTTCACGCACGTGTTGTTTGATTTTTCTTGGTTTTAGGATGACATTTTTTCGCCAGACACGTTTTTAAGTCAAGGAGAGTCAAGCATTTTTCACAAAGGGACCATGGTTCGGGAATAAAATGTTTATTTCATTGAAAAAGATTCTTATGATAGTAGCGATGTGCAGAACAGGGAAGAATAGAATAAAAACAGTGAACACAGGCTCATAAGTTGTTCTTCACATGCTATTTGTGTCCACCGTGTGCAGTATCTCCTCCAATTAAGACAGATGTGCGAAATCTGTCATCTATTCTTCACTGTGTTTTCATTAAATGATCCTGTGTTTCACTGTGTTCACTGGTTTTATTCTATTCGTTCACTGTTCTTCACATCTGCCTCACTACTCAGAAGACATTCTTGTTCAATTAAATAAACATTTTATTACCGAACATGGTCCTTTGGAAAAATGCTTGGAATCTCCCATTGACTTCTTTAAAAAACGTGCGTGAAAATGCACCGAAAACACAAGAAAATGGCAAACAACACGTGCGTGAAAAAAAAAAAGCAAAAAAAAACGCTAATGACTCCAAGGAAAAAAAGGAACAAAAACGCAGCCAAAAATGTTAAGTTTTCACGCATTGCACCCGAACGGGAAATCCAAAGCTAGTGTGGCCTAAAGAGTTCTCATTGACTACAAATTAGCTCCTATCGCTAACTCTGAATGAATAACAAAGTAGCAAGAAGAGGGAGAGTCAGCTCACCGAAAGCCCACGTAGAGAATTGGCGTGTTGAGCACGGATGACTTTCCTAATTGGTGGGGTCTTCACCTTTCTGATGGGACCCCCACAGATCGCGAGAACAGGGCTCTATTGTACCTCATTGTACCCAGATGAACAGGGCAGCCAGTCGTGATTACACCAGCGGCTCTATTAATCTCAAAGGTGCTGACAGAGATAACCTTGCCAAATGCTAATGGGAACTTAAGTCATAAAAACTGTTTAAGCTACAAACTTCCTCCGCTGTTTAAATTGGATTACATAAAATGGTACAATACACTATGTCCCTTTGGTGGGCAGGCATATGGCCTGAGATAATAGTTCTTAGTGGGTTATGTCACTTTACAGTTTGGCTGATTCTAATTTACTAAGGCCAGGTGAGCACTTTGAACACCCACAATAGGGTTATACTACTTTCTGGTGGGTTGCCATTGCGGTCTTATCTCCCAGCATCCTTTTTGGAGTATACCCATGGACAAAGCAAGTCAAAATACGTGTGGTTGGTACCAACTTTGGTATCTATATATGTAATGTGTCCCGTTATTCCTCTGTATAATGGCAATACTTATTTTTAAGCAAATCCCTTGACTTGTTCTAAGGACAGGTTACAATTATCAATGAAATTTGTTATTTGACCATTGGTTGTGGTACTTTTTATAGGTATAGTGTCTGTTTAACTGATTTTCTTTTATATTCATCTAATATAGTGTTATTTATGACTTTATACATTTTGGATATGTTTTCTTTTTTGTGTAGAGACGTATGCAGATATCAGGTCAGTACAACCACATGAAAATAATAGAAAAAATACCAGAAATATTTTTAACAAGATAGATATATCCTCGTTCAAATGTGGGGGAATACAAAGGGGGTGGTAACTGTTTAATAGAAAAAACAATAATCAACGACATATTGTTCACTTGGTTCTTTTAGCAAACCATTATACTTCATCTCATGAAGCTTCAGTTTCTCAAACAAGTTGCAGAATCACGCTTAATGTAATCATACGGTTGTGTGCTGAGCCTGTATGTAAGATGGGGAAGATTAGCCCCTCAGACAAGACCTGAGTTTTTTGGATTTCTCCTCTACGTACAGATTAAGATGATTAAAAGTCCAACTTTTCTTATCTCATCTGCCCTTTAGCTTTCATTGGAGTCAGCGACAATTATGAAAAAGACAGTCTTATGCCGTGGGGATGAATAAAAACATTGGAGCAATATCTTTGAGATACTGCCATAGTTCTCCCCTTTCCCAGTCAAACATTAAAAACACATTTCCGCTCCTCTAAAATGGTTTCTAGTAAGAAAAAACCTGCTTGGAGAGCAGATGCTTCTTAGCATATAAGGGGATGGAAGTAGAAAAAAAGTAATGGCCCCTTAGAGAAGTTAGGAGATTTGCTCGTGCCTCTGAAGGTTTTCTGGCACAGGCAATGGTAAAAGGAAGGCCTTGCTCCTGCCCCGTCACGCCAAAAATTTCAGAAAAGTGCATACAGGGTGGAATGGGACTTTTTATGCCTTGTAAGCACGAAATCCAGTGTGAAGGGCGGTAAAATCTACCCGAATGTGAGCAAGTGCATTAAACGGTTGTCACATGACAAATTTTAATCAATTCAAAAAGAGTCAGTCACTGCCAACTCTTTGAAAGTAATCAAAAAGCTCTTATTTGGATTAAAGAAACAGGGGGTGACTATATGTATAGAAGGATGCTATAAGATGATTACCTACGTGTGGAAGAGATGGAGAGCATGTTTGCGTGTGTGATAGTAGTTTTTATCTCCAATTTTTCTTTTCCTTTATTTTTGAACTCCAGCAACACTTTTCTATTTCAAATTATGATTTATGGTACGGACTTGTTTGTGGGCGATATTGGTTAGAAGCATACTACAATAACCTTCGATGAGCCAGACATGGTAAGGTCTCCATGCTACCTGACAACTCTTTCTACTATTAATGTGTCTATACTGCCTTCGGGTGGGGTTTACCTGGCCGCTTCTCCTGCAGATTAGTGCTTATTATTGTTATCCAGTATTTTGTTTGCTCAGTTGGATAATCTGCTAAACTGACTCTCAGACTCTGTGGGGCACATTTAACAAGAGCGGTGCAAACTGCACTAAATGCGGTTTACCTTTGTATAGTACTGTGCACATGTGTTGGCGGACCTCCAGCTTCTGGCTCCGAAGTTGCGCAATACGCTTGAGATGCGATGGTGACGAAGCAGTAGTGGATAGGATCAAGAACGTCCCCCCCTGATGTTTGTGTTCTTCCAGCATAAATGGCAGTTTCTGTAAAACGTATGTTTATTGTAAGTTAAATGATGCTTTCAATAATTTTTAATTCTTGCAAATATAGAAATTCGGCTTTTTCTGGAATAGGTTAACCTTGTATAGTGCCAGTATGCGCCAGATTAATGACGAAAGGGTGCCAGAAAACGAATCGTCCCACAGGGTGCAACCAAACTTTTTGTGGTGCAACCTTTAACATAGGGCGTGATAAATCTTCTGCGGTCTGAATGAAACCAGAAGCCTCATAGTTGTGTCACATAAAGCAACTCAACAAACAAAAGGGTTGTTGTGGTGCGACACAAATTTTGGTTGCAAACCTTATTAAATACCGTGCAAGCAGTTGCACTAAAGACGTGAGAAGTTGCGACACAAACTGGGGCACGGCCCTTAGGAAAAGTGCTCCAATGTGACGTGTTTCTGAATTTGCATTCTGCTTGCTGAACGTGGACAACGTAAGTTCTCCTGAACCCACTTTGCTCCATTGTGAGAATTCTCTAAAAAGGGGGTTTTTATTGATCAGTCAATGTCAGGTATTGTATTCCCCCACCTAGTTTGTTTTGGAATGTATGGTTCTTTGTTTTTAGACACTATTACTTATACCCTTAATCTCAAAAACTAGGTCAGGTTGAGGACCAACGCATGGCCCAAGATTCTAGCATGCACACACTTAGTATGATAGTATAATAGTTAATCAGGTCAGAAAAGGAACAGACATCAAGTACAAACCTTTAAAACTAACAGATGTTTATCAAGGAAAGAAAGACGAAATGTTGCAAGGGCTGACCTAATATTTGGTCGGTATAACTCCCTGGCTCAACAGAAATACTTACAAAATGTTTATTTCCATACAATGTGATATTATTGCTCTCCAAAAAGCAATCCAGACCCCTCGTGACCATGTCAAATGATCAGCCCATTACAATATGAGGTTCCATAGTCTCACATGCTTTACAATAAGAATTCTGTCTGCTATGGGCCCTGCCTCCCCAGTTACGCCCTGCTATCTTATCTACAGTCGTCTACACCCTCACCCCTACCTCCTAGTTTGTTAAAAGACTCCTCCATCCGATAACCCATTTTCCCCAAGGCACGTTTCGGTACGTCATCTTTAGAAAAGAGCATTAGGACAGGAAGTTTGAACCAGTCTATCGTCATGAACCCAAAAACCATTCCTGTCAATTTTCTAAGCCCACTATTTAAATCCTTAAGCTCCCAATATGTCTTTCTAGTGATGCTATGGCTACTGGTAGTATTTCTGAAAACACTTCTTGAGCTCCTTGATTTGGTTTTCACTAGTGCCACACACTACTATCTACATAGCAATACATAGCACAAACAATACTATTACCAGAGCGTCTGATGTCAGAGCCTGATGTCAGAGCTGGGTTTGGGTCTTTCACGCACATTTTTGGTGCAGAAAAGCTCAGGCTAGTACTCAGTAGTATATACGGTTATATAAATTTTAATGACCCATCATTACAAATGAAACCAAGACTTACAATTTGTGAGGTATAAGCGATTAATGGGAGATGAAACAGTAAAAACAAATCTGAATTGCAAAGAGGATTGATGCACATTTGACTTGCATTCCAATGTTCAGGGCTTTGGATGGAGTTTTTGGTCCAAGCCAAGAGTGGAGTGAAAAAAAAGAGGGAGGAGGAGGAGCACCTCTCAAATGATATGTACTCAAACATGCATCATTTTGTCTCCTTCTGCTTTTGGATTAAAACTCCCGTAGTGGGCAACCCAGCAAAATCCCTTAAAACATAGCCAATAGTATTGTTTTTGGTCCCGTGATTTATTCATCATTACATACATGTAGCCTAAGAGATGTTTTACATACTTTGCCAAGATCAAAAACAGTGTGTTTTGAAAACTTTGGAAATCAAGAAAACTTGAAATGGTCTGAAACACGAACAGATGTTTGTTATGCGACAGAGGGACATCAACTTCTCATATCACTCCCTTGAGTCAGTGTGAGGCGCTATCACTTCTGTTCCCTCATTGGACACTAAGACATTAAATGACATTTTCTCGCTATTCAATTAAAATAAATAATGATAATCGTTGTTATTTCAATAAGTAAAAACATTTCTGCTCTATTACATTCTGAATTATATCAGCTAATTTAATTTGTATGCCATTTTCAACACCACGCCTGTTGATGCTAACAATTTAGTGAGGTTTTAATTTCCTGATTTAAGGATATATCACCTGTACCGATACAAAAACTGTAGAATTCCATCCAGTCTATTATCTTTGTGTGGTCTAAGTCTAATGTCTAATTGGGTAATTAATTATGACATGCCTTGCTGGCAATAGTTGTGTCTGGAAGGGTTGTCTATTGAACATGGGAAACATGCCTTTAGTCCATTAATTTGGTTAAAATGAAAATACAAACCTGGCCCATCCTGAATTACATTGCGTTTCAAGGAGAATTATGAGCAGCGGTGGCTTTGTGATTTGGAATGTAGGTTTTGACCAAGCCTGAATATCGTTCTTATTTGCTGACATCGGTCCTACAACTCATCTTCTACCCCACACCCACTTAATAGATTCGTTCACATCACAACATATTCACCATTGCGCCTCACCCTGTCCTCGACCTCGACAACTAACATGCACTTATGACAGTGTGAATTTTCGCACCTCCCGCTTGTCTCGTATTGCTATGAGCAGGTTTGCCGCATACTATGTACACATGAGTGATCATGTCGTTTCCTATGCTACTATGTGCTGTAGCCCTTACACTCCTTAAGTCAGGGCCTTCTAGTTCTGGAAGGTCAAAGGACATCAGTGTTGCAAGTCATTAATGTAAAAAGGTCAGTGGGAACACACTAAGGTTACCCCACACCCACTACTACACACCGTTTCATAATACATAAGGCACCTTTAACAACTGGGTACCTCCTACCCCAAAAACTTCGTTATTCTGCGGATTGTTGATTGCACTGATGAAATCTGCCCTGGTTAGCACCAGTCACCCTGCACTTGCCAAGAGTCCCTGCGTTATAGGCGGTGAAAGGGTGTGAAAAATTGAGCAGGTTGGCTGCCAAGTCAAACTGGTAGAGAGGACATGATGCACAGTTTATTGGAAAACAGGCATGAAACACCAGTCAGAATAAGATTAGGCAAGGGCCAGGGACTCTTTCGGCATTTTTGTTACTGTGCATAGCTGATATCTACCACACTTTGACATTGGAGTAAATTCAACACAAACGCACAATTCTAAGAGATTGAAGCAAATATAATGAGTCAGGGACTTGTATTTGTTTAAATTTTTATTTTACTTGTTAATTTTAAAGACACATTACACTTTTATCACAGCAATTCAAATCACTTTGAGGAAAGGGAGACAGGTTGCCGGAGTGGGTCTTGACAGCGACATTACAGAGAGACCCAAAAGTGGCAAAAGATTTGCTGCAGTTTTTAGCGGTCATGTACCCACAGCTGGTCAGAGATTAAACCTTTACACAGCAAAATTTAATTATATAACAGATTATGTAGGACACATTAGATTGAAAGAACAGCAGATTTTTAAACATGAAATCGAATTGCAATGTGTTTTCTGTAGCATGTGATCTGAAAAAATGAGGTTGACCACGGTTCATAGCCCAGTTTAACAGGGACCACCTACCACCCACAAATCTACACTATAAAGGTAGATGGGTGGTAGGGGATCAATGGGACGTGAGGATAGCCCTTTTTAAGGGCTAATCCTCAGGTGTCCCCACACTTTTTTATAAACTTTATTACACATATATCGAGGTTACATGAGGCTGTACTACCAACCCGGTACCAACTTTACCCTCCTACTCACCCTCTTCGGCGCGCAGCTGCGCGCCCTAGTACGGCGATCTGTGCCGTATGCCGCCGGTCACTACTACGAAAAACAAGGCGCGGGCCTGCTCTTCGCGCATGCGCAGACGGCGGATCGCGGGACTGAGGGCGCGCAGCTACGCGTAGCTGCGCGACAAAAGATGGGTGAGTAGGAGGGGTTAAAGTGGCTACTGGGGCGTGGAGTAAGCCGCTCGTGTTAACCTCAGATGCGGCTACTCCAACCCCCGGTAGCCGCCATAAGTAAAATTTGAAATATATGTGTAATAAAAGTTATCAAAAAAAAGGTGGGGACGTGAGGATTAGCCTAAAAAGGGCATCCTCACGTCCCATTGATCCACCTACCACCCGATAATCCTTTATAGGTAATTTTGTGGTGGTAGGTTTCCTTTAATGAGGACCCCACATACAGACTTATGGTATAAACAATTAGTGGCATAACTAGGATTCAATGTTCAATGTTATTTATTCAATGTTATTTATTATGACTCGTGCAAGGCATGCTCAATGCACTTAATTGTAAACTGGGAGTGTGATTGGAGAAGGAGACACTGATCAGGGATTATCTCAAACCTTAGTCAGGGGGGGAGGAGTTAGACTGTTAGGATCTAGCTTCTGGAAGAAGCACCACCTCAGAGCACATGCTCTGTCCACAGGGCCTCCTAGGCCTCAGCCACTTCACCCAGAGTGACACCAGGCAAGCCAGGACAAAGCTGCAGCTTCCAGCATTGGAAACAGCTACATCTCAGTCTGCCCCTGCATCCAGGCTGGGACCCAACACCTGAGGTCCTTTTCCAAGTCAATCCAGTAGTACTGTCTGTGCAGAATCGTTTGGCCTGTGTGCTGCGTTGGTTTGAATAAAGAACTGAGTTACTTTCATGCACAACATTGCCTCCGTCTGGTCCCTGTATGGCTGTATCACCATCAAGGGCGGCCACCATTTATCCTCCAGGGAACATGTACAGACTATAGGGCTGCCCCAGGGAAACCAGTACACACCGTTGACACTAGCGTGCCTAGGCCGAGAACCACCAGCCAGTCCGGTATTGCGGGCCCTGGCTGCCTCCAGGCCCCAAAGAAAAGGCTAGGCCCCGGTGGGGGATGTTGCACATACAGCTTAATATACCCACATACAGTATATACAGCATATACACATACTGCTATACATACAGCATATACTGTACCCATACATACAGAAAATATACACATACATTCATATACATACACAGCATGTACACTCATACAGCATATACATAAACACACATACAGCAGATTCACACATGCAGCATAGATTCAATAGTGAAGGCATCAAGACTATAAATTAACAAAAAGTGGAATTATCAAAAAAAGTGTGAAAATATATCTTAAAATTTGAGGGGTGCATCAAAGTAGCCCACTTTTGTTTTTGATATACTTTGCACCACTCTTGGCATCTCTTGATGAGCTTCAAGAAGGTAGGTAGGTAGTACTACTGGTGTGCTGCTTGTAATAAGTGGGATTTCTACTTTATTAAATGGGGGTTGGGACCATGGTTTGTGTTGTGCAGGAACTACAAGTGGGATACACAGGATCGTCCTACTAATAGTAGACTGATAAAATTTGTACTTATGGCTAGAACAAAAGCAGCAGAAAAACAAGCAGCCATCATTACTTTAAGAAATGAAGGTCAAGGTCAACCAGTGCTAAAAATTGGGAAACTTTGAAACAGTGTCCCTAATGCAGTTGCAAAAACCATCAAGCACTAAACAAAGAAACTGGCCTTACATGTGGACTGCCCTAAGAAAGGAAGACAGAAGTTCACCCCCTGCTGAGGGAGAGTAAGTTCCTTCGAGTCACCAGCCTCAGAAATTGCAGGTACAGCAGCCAGATTAGAGACCAGGTCACTGCCGCCACAAGTTTAGCCACATCTCTACAACAACAGTTGCAGCAGCCTTCATCGTAAATAGCTGCTAGGAAACTACTGCTAAAGGAACTTCTACAAGATTGTTTGAAGACCATTTCGGTGACTACCTCTTGAAGCTTCATCAACAGAATGACACAAGAGTGTGCGAAAGCGTAACCAAAAGCAAAAGGTGGGGTACTTTGAAAAACCTTGAACATAAGACACATTTGTCAGTTGTTTCACACTTTTTTGTTAGTATATAATTCCACATGTGTTAATTCATAGTTTTGATGCAGAGAAAACTCTTTGAAGGGGAAGTGTGGTGTCCAAACTTTTGGTCTGTACTATATATATATATATATATATATATATACCACATACATATCAGTCTTGAAGAAGGCTCCATGGTCACGGAGCTGAAACGTGAGTGTTGGGCACCATGTGAGAATATAAACCGAGTACGCTTTTGTCACATTGAAGTATCAGAGTGCTGCCATTCTGTTCGCTGTTTTAACGTATGGAACGGATCTTGGTCCAGGTCCTGGATGTGCACCTGAACTGATTATTGTCTTTTCTTGAGTTGCCTCACTTAAATATATGGTCAGATTAATCTATAAATCAAATATTACACATTTACCTGCTTTTTATTGTCCTGCTGGGCAGTGGTTTGTAGGCAGAACAGGTGGCATTTTGCGTCAGGTTGTGGGCGGTAAATAGTCTTCACCAGTGGTAGAGTGAACGAGCAGCAGTTCGTTGTTTGTGCCAATGGCAGGGGGGAGGGCGGGAGGGGAATGTGCAAGTGACTGTCCCATCATGTAAGAGGTGGCTAGCAATGCACTGGCTCACGGATGTGTTGGCGGGGCAACTGTGGTTGGGAGGGCATTGGTAGAGGAAGGAGATAGGGGGCGGCTCTACATTCAGCACAGCAGGTATCGCGGGGTCCTGTTACTGTGTGCACTAAGGAGGGGCTGGGGAAAAATGGAACTAGATTCTGCTGTCCTGTGCAGCACCGGCCCCACAGCAGCCTCTATGGTTGCTACGGCTGTCGTGTTACGCCCCTGGGGACAATGGTATATTTGCACTGAATTTCAGAATATGATTGTTTTGCTTCAAATCTGCTTCAAAATTACCTAAATTCTGCTCTACATAATTAAAATGGACGCAATTAAAGACTTTTGCAGCTGCATGAAAAAGCTACAAGTGTTTTTCACAATAAAACTTCTAAAGCCTATTTTATTAAACCAAAGGCAGAATTTCTTTACGTGTGTAAAAAGTAAATGATTCCTATGTAAAAGTAAATTCTTGTTCGTTTTCTGTTCCATTAAGGATTTGCTGCTTTTTGTGTTAAAATGTAAATAATCTGTAACATGTATGTGAGATGATTTATAATCTGAAGGTTACAATGGGCAGATTATTCGTGTGAATATTTATAGATCTATAACAAAAATATTTCCATGTGTAAGTCCTATAAAAGTAATCTGTCATCTTAGAAAATATAGTCTCTTTTACAGCAGCATGTTAGAGAGAAATGAAGAGCTTAGAAGCTTGATATAAAGATTTGTGGAAAAGTAATAAATTCAATATAACTTGAATCAATTTAATTGTATATTCCTTCTATTACAGGGCTGGGGTCTGCTTCTGTAGGGCTATTGTCTCCTGCATTTGGATAAAAATTTCTTCAACTGTACATAGTGCCGCTTTGTCTCTCCAACATTCTACAATTAAGATTCTATATGGTATGGTCTGCACTGTTTGTTGAGCAGGACATGCCCACATCTTCCTTCCCAATTAGAGATCAAGCTGTAATTTTATAAAAAACAGCTGTTGGAAAATAAAAGTTTTCAAGGGCAACAGTTCGGCTCTCTGACAATATTGGAGAGGAGAAACACGAACGGTGCCCCCTGGTGTAGTATTTTCATTAGAGGCTATTACCAGGATTCCATTTAAATTTCTCACCTGATGTAACTTGTATCAATGTTGAAATCATCAGGTTACATTAGGGGTCTCAATGTTTATGGACTGTCGGCCAATGAAGCCTCTGAGAGTCGGTACAATAGTGCCAGATAGATATGTGGCATAAAATGCAGAAAAAGACAGATGCTAAAGGCCCACTATCCTCTGAGTTCTTGAGTCTCAATGTCTGATGGATTGCGGCAGCCTCCTGGGAGCCGGTACAATAGTGCAATAGTGCAATAAATGCAGAAAAAAGACAGATGTTTAAGGCCCCTAGCCTCTGAGTTATGAGTCTCATGTTGTCTGATGGATTGCGGGCAGCCTCTGGGAGCCGGGTAACCAAGTTACAATACGTGCAATACTAAAAATACAAGAAAAAAAAAAGGACGGAATGTGTTTAAAAGGCCCAACTATCCTCTGAGTTCTTGAATCCTCAGTACATTGAGACCAAGAAACTCAGAGGTAAGTGGGCCTTTAAACATCTGTTCCTTTTGTTTTGCATAGCAATATTGCACTATTGTTACCGGTCTCCCAGGGCTTGCCGCAATCCATCAATTGAGTACTCAAGAAATCAGAGGATAGTGCGCCTTTAACATCTGTCTTTTTCTGATTATATGCCACATATCTATCTGGCCTATTGTACCGACTCTCGAGAGGCTGCCGCAGTCCATAAACTTGAACCCCAATGTACCTGATGATTTCAAGACGTTGATACAAGGTTCAGATCAGGTTGAAAATTTTAAATAAATTGGAATCCGGGTAATAGCCTCTAATGAAAATACTACACCAGGGGCACCGTCCGTGTTTCTCCTCTCCAAATTGTCAGAGAGCCGAACTGTTGCCCTTGAAAACCTTTTATTTTCCACAGCTGTTTAGTAAAATTACAGCTGATCTCTACTTGGAAGAAGGAAATGTAGGGCAGTCCTGCTCAACAAACGTGGCGACCATACCATAGAGAATCTTTTGTAGAATGGTCGTAGAGACAACGGCACTATGTACAGTTGAAGAATTTTATCCAAACGCATAGAGGACATGGCCCTACAGAAGCAGACCCAGCCCTGTAATAGAAGGAATATACATTAAATTGATTCAAAGTTATATTGAATTTATTACTTTTCCACAAATCTTTATAATCAAGCTTCTAAGCTCTTCATTCTCTCTAACATGCTGCTGTACAAAGAGACTATATTTTTAAGATGACAGATTACTTTTATAGGCTTCACAATGGAAATATTTTTGTTATAGATCTATAAATATTCACACACGAATAATCTGCCCATTGTAAACCTTCAGATTATAAATCATCTCACATACATGTTACAGATTATTTACATTTTAACACAAAAAGCACAAATCCTTAATGGAACAGAAACGAACAAGGAATTTACTTACATAGGAATCATTTACTTTTACACACGTAAAGAAATTCTGCCTTTGGTTTAATAAATCAAGAACTCAGAGGATAGTGGGCCTTTAAACATCTGTCTTTTTCTGCATTTTATGCACTATTGCACTATTGTACCGGCTCCCAGGAGGCTGCCGCGGTTTGTCCCCTATTGAACCAAAAGCATTTTTCAGTGCACTGTGCTGGCGTTTGTTCTGCCTTGCACACTTTTCATTGTGCCGTGTGATTAGATGCTGTACAAGTCTGTTTAGTGATCGGGCGTCGTAGGGCCAAGCAGGTGCATTTGTAACACTCTGTTGTGCGCTTGCACATAGGTGATTTTTTTTGTTTAGTTTTATTATTACTGATTCTGTGGTGCCGGCTGTGTGGCTTGTTCGTCGGTAGTTGGGGTGCACATTATCTAATTATTCTGGTGCACTTTAAAGCTTATTTTGTCTGTTACAATGTCTCAGAAGACATCACCATGTTTTGAGGCATACACATTATAGCTGGCCTCGGACAGCTGTTGGGGAGATGACCCCTTCTGAGCCCTATCTACCAAATCGTCCTCTCCTTACTTCCATGTGACCTGTAAGTAACTCTGGTAGGTGCCTAAGAAGTGTATGCCTGGTAAAAGTGCCTGGGACTTAATGCGGAAGAAATGTGCTGTGACTTCTAGGGGAGAAGGGTTGGGCCGCTTTCAATGACCCCGCATGGGTATCCCTAAAACTTATACCCCGTCAGGTTCCAGACGTTTTGGGCCAACACTAGACTTTAATTTGAATATGTCAGGGCTCAGAGCTTTAAGTAGTTTTTTTTGATTAGGGCTATTGAATTTATTTTAAGTCCATTTTTTATGCCCCACAATTGACCTCTGTCACTGCAGTCAGGATGGGAATATTGGGGGCATTATAACTTCTTGTGGGTAGCATGAAGTTCCATCAATCATAACTACTGAGTCACATACAATTCGTGCTTGTACCCAAAAACCTGATTGTTCCACAAGGTGATTAGGGCAGGAGGTTCTTTGAAGCCATCCATGATTTTTTGCATTACAAATAACCGACCATCACACATGCCCACCCATATATTACCCCAGTTTTTATGATTATTTTCTTAATGTCAGGCCATTTTATTGCCAATTTTGCCCAAGCATATACCCCCGGTGAAACATGGCCATAGACACGAGTCACCTATACATTTTAAAGGGAGGACTTCAATTCCACAGACGTCACCTGCCCATAAAGAGGGGTCAAGTATAGGCATGAAGTTGTTTAAGCTGTGCGAATGTACATCGGGTCTACTTACAAGGTTATATGACGGTAAGGACTCCTCTATAGTTCCCCAGAAATGGCCCCCCCCCTCCTGGGTATTACTATGAAATAGTGTGGGATCTGGTGCACCCCTGCTGGCCATGGCTACCACCTTACGGACAATTTTTCTACACCACCTATACTATTCAAGTGCCTCACTTTCCAGAATACTTCAGCCCTGCGCACTGTACCAGAAATCGAGAGGTCTCCCTAAGTTGCGGTTGGGCAAAAATGTAGAAGTATGTATTGTATGTTAAGAAAAGTACAAGAGAGAGGTCTTGTATGATCAAGCAATGCTCCCACCATGTGAGCCTTTTCAATACATGAGTATCTACGAGTCTCTCCCTCACTCGTACCATTGGCTGTAGAGGAGCAGGGGGGCGTTTGCTAGAAATTGATCGTGTGTTCATATATTTGAAAAGGACACAATGGAGGAGTTGGTTTTACCAGGTGTGGGACTGCTCCTTTTCCACCTCTCCCATTTACGAGTGCTAGTCACACAACAAGGTACAATTAACTTTCTTTTTTTCTGTAAACCTTTTTTTTATACAAAACACTCTGGCAAGTTGTATTTACAATGCTCTGTGGGGACTGGGGAGTGCTAAAAATGGGTCCGCTGACAGTTCCCTTCAAGTATTTTCCTTTTTGGAGACCAGTAAGGGGGGAGTGCTATCAGCTTCGGAAGTAAGGGTCCCACACGTATTGTACCCAGGCAGCACTTTCCAGGAAAATTCCCCAAACTACTGCCAAGGATGGTAAGACACAAAAATGTTGCAGGGTTTGCTCCAAAAAGGGCATTTGGAATGAAAACCACTTTACCATCTCTTATCTTTCTCATGCACCTTTCATAAACACAAAAAAGTTTCACGGGGTTAACTGGTCAGAAAGGGGCCATAACCAGTCACCACCAAGGAGACTTAACATCTAATTACTTCATCGCAAGCCATACATATATACAATAAAACATGGTCAACTTTATTACTTATAATTTAGAATGAGCGAACATACTCTCGAGGCTTGATGCCGTTCGAGCATTAGCGTACTCGAACTGCTCGTTGGACGAATATGTTCGCCCTCTCGAGAAAATTGGCATCTCCCGCCGTTTGTTTGTCTTTTTTTTTTTGGGCGTACCATAAACAAGCCAATCACAAGCCAGGAGCTCTGCACTCCACCCATCATGACGTTGTACCTTACCCGTCAATAGCAGTGGTTGGCTGCCAATCAGGTGACCCTGGAATAGACTAGCCCATGCCCCGCGCTGCTCGGATCATTCTCTGTCTGGATGGCCCCGCTAGGGAGAGAGCTGCCTGGCTTGGTCAGGGAAAGCGTTAGGGTGTTCTATTTAACAGTGTTAGGCAGAGTGATGCTACAAGAACCAATGCAGCCCTCTAGGGCTAACATAACGTATACAATTTTTTGTTTTTATTTGCTTTTGGCTGGTCTTGCTGGCACTAGTAGTGCAGCTAGTACCATATTGTGAGGAATTTGGCATGTGGACTTGCTACCGTTGTTTTAGCTTTAGTGAACACAATTTCCCCTCAAACCCAAAGTGGGACAATTTATTAGGGTTTGATTATATTGGCAGATTTTGCTGATTTATTTTTTTTTTTTAACCTATTTCATTTTAATAGCTCAAACTCATCTTGCAAAGCAGTGTGCTGTCAGTGGCCGCTACAAAATAGCCATAGAGAACCCCACTGGCCTTACTTGGCCTACAATGCGTTATATTTTCCTTTTTTTGGGGTTTGCTTGTGCTGGGCTTGCTGGCAGAGTAGTTGCATCTATACCATATGGAGGATTTTCGGGGAGACCTGCGACCGGTGGGGGGAGCTTCTGAGTGACACACATATCCACCGCACACAACCCGAAGTGGGACAATTTATTAGGGTTTTGATTATATTAGGCAGAGTCTCTAGATTTATTTTTTTTTTTATGGCCTTTATTTCATTTATAGTCTCAAACTCATCTTGCAAAGCAGTGTGGCTTTGCAGTGTCAGCTACAAATAGCCATAGGAACCCCAACTGCTTATTTTAGGCCTACAATATCGTTATATTTTCCTTTTTTTTGGTTTGCTTGTTGCGGGCTTTGCTGTCATTAGTAGTGCACATACCATATTGTTAGGGATTTGCGGGAGACCTGCGACCAGTTTGTGTTTTTATCTTTTGTTGACACGCATACCACCACCTCAAACAACCAAAGTGGGGATCATTGAATTAGGAGTTTGATTAGAATTAGGGCAGAAGTCTGGCTGATTTATTTTTTTTTTTTACCTTTATTTCATTTATATCTCAACTCCTCTTGCAAGCCAAAACAAAATCCTGTTGTGTGCTGTCAGTGTAGTTAGAAACATAGCCATAGCAATAGGATATAGCATCGTTTTTGTTAAAAAAATATATATAAAAAAAAATTAGAACAATCAACAAAATAAATAAATCAAAGTTTACACTTTACATTTTGGAAAATGTTTAACCTGATGGCTAGGGGTAGGGACGAGGGCGTGGACAAGGGCTTCCAACTCCTGCAATGTCAGAGGCCGTGGTCCTTGGCGGGTGAGAGCACCACCTGCTGTATGAGGGAGCAGGGGAAACGCCGCAAGGAGCTACACTCCTAGTTCATCATTCTCAAGTTACGGGGACCGTGTCGAGCACGTGTTGGATTCCAGAACAAGTGCGAAGAATTGATGTCCGTGGATTGCTGTGTACGGCACAAAACTCTTCTCGCCATGGATTATTACACACCATCCTGTCTTCCTCGCAGTCCATCCCATTCACCGAAATCAGCGTCCTCCACCTCAGCCTCCTTCCCCCCAGTCTGCCGCCCTCCCAGCAAAATTTTTGGAACCGGTCATACTCTGAGAACTGTTGTTCTGGACCCTTCCCACAGTCACAAACCACTTTTCCTGTTGTCGCTTAGAGCAATTTTCCGATGCCCAGGTTTTTACCACCAGTCGCAGTCTGTGGGTGATGATGACATTATCCAGTATTTGAAGAAGTGTGTACAAGGTGTCGACGATGAGTAGACACGGTTGTCAGACATTGGTGAAGTTGTTGTCCAGGCAGGAAGTCCGCGGGGGGGGCAGACTGAGGGAATCGGGAGGCATGATTGAGGTGACAGACCCAACGGTTGATAGGCCGGGGGAACACAGTGCTTCTGAGACGGAGGCGAGTCCTATAGCAGAACAGGTTGGAAGATTCAGTAAGGTGGGGCTAGATGGAGAATGCAGGGCCGAGCTGGTTGCAAATCAGCGCCAAATGTTGCCCCGTAGTCAAGCTCCCTTGGCGAGGGGCTAGATTTTCAAATCTGGAGGTTCTTTTTTAAAAGAACCACCGATGACCTACGACTGTGGTTGCAACCTTTGGCCAAACCAGATCAGCAAGGGGTTCCCACCACTACTATCTTCACTACACCAGTAGCGCAGGCATATGATGCTAAACCCCCCACTCATTGCACCGAGCACTTTCATCACCTCCACCTCCGGCCTGGCACACCCTGCTCCTTCCCCTGTGTCTTACTGTCCGCCCCCGGCCCAGACGCCCAAACACCTCCCGTGGCGAAACCCCATCTCGCCTCCACGATCCTCCACATCATCCACGCGTTCCCGCTCTCTCCATACCCCAGACTCTGGAGCGCGAAAGGAAGTCTAGCGCAAAAAACACCCACATGCCCAAGCCCTCAACGGACGTCACATCTTCAATTTGCTTAGCCTGGAGATGCTGCCCTATAGGCCTGGTAGAGACCGAGGCCTTTTCTTTCGAAACCATCAGGGCGGGGCCTGCCGGCCCCTCGGTATTCGGGCGGTCCCCAGACCCCCCCGCCACACTTTTCCCGAATGTGCAGTCCCAGCCCTGCACAAGCACAAGCTGTGTCAGAGAAACCATCACGTGCCGACCACGCTGTTTCTGACACAGAGTGTCCACCTGGACCACGGAACAGTAGGACGGAGTGCGTGCGGGGCAAGGCCACTATCTAATATTGCTAGCGGCACTAGGGGGTTAAAACTGTGGAGGCTGGGAGCCGAGTCTTTGACCCTGGGGCTCTCATATGAACTGCCGACGCCGAAGGATTCGGTGCGGGGTGGGCCGGGGGGGGGGGGCTACCTCAGTCAGGTCTCAAGGGGCCTTCACCAGACCTACTCCATAGCCTCCTCGCCCCACTCAAAGAGTACGCTACCCTAGGAAGTTGTGTTATCAATGCACGTTTTGGGGATGGTTAGCGCTTTCTGATTTCAGTCGATTAGAGGCTTATGCACAGCAGCGAGTCCGTCGCTAATAGCGACCGCGCGTGGCTCAAACTGCTGAGCCTAGGTACATAAAACGGCACACTCGCCCAAGATGCTATACAGTGGGCATCCGGCCGCACAGACTGGATCTGTTGGGCTGGCAACCGCTGAACCTGAAGCCATGCATGTTTGTGTGGAGAAGCGGACCTTAACTTGGTGGCGGCTCTCAAATCGCGGCAGACTGAACACATGTGCCATGCCTGCCCCTGTGTTAATCTCATATTTCTTCACTTTCTCTTCCAGACATACCCCAATATGTCTGATTTGCGCAACGAAGTGCGCCCGCATCTGTGCGCATTTCAGGAAGCCCATCAACACAGATGCTGCCACTCTCGGGCAGCGCAGCGCCGCCTCCAACTTGCCCGCTCACGCGACTGTTGTGCGACTTGCCACGAGGGTGGAATTCAACATTAACCATGTTATCCAGAATTTACACAGCAGCGCACGATGTAGACTGCCAGATGTCAACTTCCACCAGAACTGGTAGTCGTCAGTCAGCTTCTCGCTCAATACTACAGGAGTTGGACTGGAATTCGATATCTGTCAGGTGTTGAGTAACTTTGGGAATCAACACAGATGTCTCCAGTTGGCGATTCTGCCTCCATCATCATCCTCCCATCCTCCGCTGCTTGGCCTGTTGAAAAACTCTCTGGTCAGCATTAAGTCGAAGCTTTGCGCTCGTCCACAAGAGACGGGGGAAGAGATTCCCTTGTTGATAGCCAAAGCACCCTTAGGTCTGTTTCTCAGCGCATATCGGGGAGGTGGAGGAGGATGAGGAGGAAGAGTGAGGAGAATGTTGGCAGACAGAAGAGGGGACCATTGTTCAGTGAATCCCACTGTTTCAGCAGTGTATGGGCAGAAGAGAGAGTTGGAGGAGTAGGAAACTGGGCAGTCAGGCCAGTGAAGGGAGTGAATTTTTTGCGCGTTGGGGCGCATATGTCGGTTTTCATGCTAGGCTGCCATCCCGTGACCCTCGCGTTCAAAAATTTATTCCACACCGATTACGGGTATTCACTCTCCTGGACCACGTACAAGCAAAAATCTTTTCCACTCTCATCCCTGAGAGGAAAGGGTGTGCGAGAATGCAGGAATACCAGCAGGCCCTGGTGCACAAAGCTGACATACTAATTCCCTTCTGACAGCGCTAGCGGCAGAGGGCGTACTTCTGCGGGACAAGTACGAGGGAGAGTAGGCGGCACGAAGCTTGTCCAGCCACCGGCAAGCGTACCTTTACAAGGCCTTTGCCAGTTTTATGTCACCCCCCAAGACACTGTCACCTGCCCAGTCGTCGGCAAGAGTAGGGCTGATCTTTAACAGAAAGATGTTGAGGGAGTACGTACTGACATATACCATCGTCCTAAATGATCACATCAGCTCCACAACTACCTGGTTTTTCAAATCTGGACATGTGGCACGAACTGGCGCGTTAACGCCTTGGAGGTTCTTGCCTGCCCTGCCGCTACGTGATTGTCCGAGCAGGTTTTTATTGCACTGGCGCTGTGCATCATCACCGATAAGCGTACACGCCTGTCGACTGACAGTGCTGACAGGCTGACGCTTATCAAGATAATAAAGCCTGATTCTCCCGGATTTTCATTCTCCAAAGTGTGAAAGAAGCTCACCTGAATATGTAGCACTCCTCCTCCTCATTGTTTTCCTCCTTCTCCTCCTCTTTGTACAAAGCATAGGAAACTGGCTATTTTTTTGCCAGGGCCAAACGGCTTCTAGCTATAGTACTCTGATGTATTTATTTTTCTGGAGGGCCACCTCCCGGTCCTCGTGTTGTCTTTTAAGCCTATTTTTGGCAGTGCCACATACAGGCACTAAACTCTTTAATTTTTTTCTGGAGGACCACCTCACTGCTCCTCTGGTTTGAAAACTTTTTGGGTACTGCCACATACAGGCACTATATCCAAATAACTTGTCTCCATAGCAGCCTCCACATGTCGATTTTTTAAGCTGGCTCCACCACGTTGTCTCCATTGCTACCTCCACAACGTCATCGCCATATCTCCCCCAAAGTCGTCCATATAGCAGCCTCCATACATGGTCTCCCTTATCAAACGACTGTGTCCCAGGCAGATTATTTGGGTTGTTTTCATGGCTTCCACAACAAACTGTTAACTTGTTGTCGCCCCAACCTGCTGTGTAATCCACAAAATATACTGGCAAACTTTTATCATTTACAATATTATTTCGCCGCTCTTCTTGCGCACTGTTTACATTCCCCCATCCTACCAACCATACCTAAAGTTATAAGAACGCTCTACACTACTTGATCTTATACAACAAGTTTCTTAGAAGTGCTGTTTGGGGAGTAGCCTAGAGACAGGGGCTTGGATGGCGAAAGCTCGCCTGGCGCTGCGAGCGCCAGCTCTCCATCCCAAGATCCAACTAACATAGTTTTAACTGCAGCACCTTTTAATCTACTACTAGTTCACTGCCTCCAACATCGTCCCCTTATCAAGCGAGCTGTGTCAGGCAGATTTTTCAAGGTGTTTCATCACCAGATACTAGTGGACGGCGGCCAATCTGTCGCCGCCATGCTGGACCTGAAGTTTGCAATCATAGCACGCAATATGGATGCCCCATACTGTCGCTCTTAATCATGGAACCATTTCCGTAAAAACATTAAATAGAACCACTATGCTATTCCATTATTCCTAGGTGAAATATTCAAACGACCCGGCCTGCTTTGAAAATTATAATTTTTTCAAAGTAAACGCTTCTGGCCCCCAGGCCCATTTTGGTGGGGAGGAGCCGAGGACAGGGGCTTGGACAGCGAAAGCTCGCCTGGCAGTGTACCGCCAGCTCATGCCAAGATTAGCAGCTTCAGATGCATCCATCCATGTCTGCCCCTAGCTTTTTCCTGTCCATTTTGCCTCCACGATCCTCCACAGCGGCCACCAATTCTCATTTCAACTCTCCTATACCCAGACTCTGGAGCACGAGAGGATAGGCAGCACATCATCATCCCCTTATCAACGAGCTGTGTCAGGCAGATTTTCAGGGGTTTCACCAGGAATATAGTGGAACTCGGCCCCCTTTGCCCGCCATGCTGGAGACCTGAAGTTGCATCATAGCACGCAATTGATTGCCCCATACTGTCGCTCTTAATCATGGAAGTCGTCTCCATGGCTGCCTCCACATTCATCCCCTTATCAAAGAGCTGTGTCAGGCTCATTTTTTCGGGGTTATTCACCAGATACGTTATGGAACTTGGTCACTATGTACGCCACCATCTGTGTTATCGACTAAATATACGTCCACCTTTTGTTCACATAGGAAAATCATTTCAACCTCCTTTGGTGAAACCTGAGTCCATTTGGGTATGTCGCCATGAGACTCTCTAACCTGCCACTGGCCTGCGCTGCTCTGCATGCCGTCCCCTATAGTGTCAGGGTCAATTATTGCATGTTTTAGAATGCTAATCTAGCCTCATTCGGTCACTTGTCATGCCATGCTGTTGCCCATAATTTTGGCATAATGGTGCGATTAGCCGCCTCAGAGGCATCATGCATGCTGCCCCTGCTGTTTCCTGTCCATTCCGTGGTGTTTCCATCCTTTCTGAGGTTCCCAGGTGTTTGGCCAAGCTTCCCTTGCAACCTTGGTCCCCTTGAAAAATGCTCGAGTCCCTCCATTGACTTCATGGGGCTCGTTATTCGAGACGAGCACTCGAGCATCGGGAAAAGTTTGTCTCGAAAACGCGATACCCGAGCATTTTAGTGATGCCTCATCTCTATCACAAAACTGGTTTGTAAAGTACTACTGTATATGAAGTATTATGCCTGTGGTTGCTGTGCTGAATCTGGCACACAAGTCAATCAACTAGCTTATAATGGTATCGAAGCCTGAACGTCTGGCTGATAATTTGCCTTCAGGGTTTAGGTGCAGAACACATTTTTTAATTTTATAAAAGGCTTAAGATAGGTGATGCTGACAAGAGTGACACTTGTATGGCCCTCTGAAATCAACACTTTTATTGTGTTGTATATAGTGGATGATTTTTCTGCCCACATTTAAAAGGCAATGATTTTTGTAACAAATTGATTTGCTTATGGGCCCAATTGGAGTGCTCAGAATGTTATAATGTCTTGTCATTTAGGGGATCATTTTGAATTGAACTTTTAATCACATATAACCTAAAACACAGCAGAGCTGTAAGAATATAACAAAAATATACCTATTTACTAGTGTAGCTCCTGCCTGTTGCCCCAGAATAGTGGATAACTGCTCTAGCTATAACAAATATAGAAGGGGTTAAACAACAATATTATAGTATGTAGCTATCTTCTCTCTGCTTTATCTCTCTGACTCTCTCTATCTCTGACAGTCTCTGACTTTGACTTGTCCAACGTCTTGTGACCGTCTCTGAGTGTCTCTGACTCTCTGTCTGTTTCGGACTATCTCTGGTCTTTTTTCTCTGACTCCGTTTTTTCTCTGAATTTTCTCTCTCCTGATTGTCTTTGTCTCCACTTCATAAATCCTTGCCACTAAGGATGAAATGCACCTGGACGACCATGAGATCTCCTTGCACCTTCAGTCTTTGTTCTTCTCCGCACATATCACGGTTACATTAGACTAGCCTCACCATCTTGGTTAGTGCATCAGAAAATATACTTTTCTACCACGCATTTACAAAGCATTCCCGACGGTCTAGACGGGGCTCAATGCGAATAATAAGACTTTCCGCTCAAAAAGAATATAAAAGACAGAAACCCATGTATTACCAAAGGCTGTTTTGTTTTGATGCATGCAGCCCAGTCCTAGTGTGGAGATCCATAGTCCAGACAACAAAAAAGAGAAGGCACACATCCATATGATGACAAAGATTCATGGTGAATCAAAACATTGCAGTTGTTTCATGCCTTTGTGAATAAAAGCTTACCTTTTTCATCATATGGATGCTGTGGGACCTTCCTCTTTTTATTCAAGACCTTCCGCTCACACTGCCGCTCCAATCCATCCTTACTGAAACTCACTGTGTTTTAGAAGACCACAAAAACCATGAAATTTACGTACGTCTGGTATAACGACAAAACACAGTGGAGCCTTGCCGAACAGTCTATTTTTCACAAACGACAAAGGGTTGTCCACCCTGAAATGTGTTGTCCATCGTTTCACTAAATAAAAGAACCATGGAACCACACAAGTCACTGTCCTCAAGAACTCAGACGGATAGTGGGCCTTTGAAAACATCCGTCCTTTTTTCTTATTTTATGCACATTGCACATCTATTGTACCCGGCTCCCAGAGGCTGCCGCAATCCTCAGACTACATTGAGACCAAAACCGAGGTAGGGGCCTTAAACATTGTCCTTTTTCTGCATTTATTCAATCCACCTCAACACGCAAAGTGGGAAATTATTAGGGGTTTTGTTTCAATTAGGCACAGTCTGCCACATTTACTTGTTAGGTGACGTGTATTGTCTGTAATACTCAGCCATCTCAGCGTGCTAGTAGTGTGCTTTTCATACGGGGCTCAAAATAGCCACGAGGAGGAAGCCAAACGGCGTACATACGCCTCACATAGGCGGTAGATATATGAGTATTGTCTCGCTCTGTCTCTAAAGATCGGGGCCGCATCCTCGTCGTCGAAACTTAAAAGCTGGTCTAAGACGGAACTTCTTGTCGTGCCACCAGCGACCTACCCAAATCCCCCCGGAACCTCTCCTCCATCGCGGTCTGTGGATCTACAGAGCACCGGGCCCGCAGGCCCGACCCCCCCCCTTTTGTGTTTGGTTTTGTGTGTGGTTTGTTTCGTGGGAGTGTGCTGGCAGCTGACCTGTCCGTTGCACCTGATAGTTTCAATCTCCGGGCGCGCTCTGTGCCGTAGTGCAGCGCAGATACATCGCCAGAATCCAGCGGTTCCGGTGTCAGGTGAACTGCGAAAGTGACACATGGTGTGCACGGAGGACGCGCGACGAGCCTAGGACGGGGGAACGCCCACACGAAGCGGTTGAATGAAAGGAGCGGCCACGCTCTAGAACTCTCTCCGCGGCAGCGAGTGCTAATGGCCGCCCCAGCGCTCGGCGGGCAGGCCAACGCGACACTGAGGCCGCCATTGTGGGCACGCACGGCACGGGCTACCGGCTCCGGCCGGGCACGGAAAAGAAGACCCCGCAGCTCAAAGCTCTGAATAAGGCGGCACCGCCCGAGCGCGCTTCGCTCGCGCAGGCGAAGCGCCCTGCCCGGGCGCTTGTGTAAGTGCTCGGCCATGCTGTCAGTGACAATCGAGGAAGCGCGGCACCGGCAAATCGAAACCTCCCAGGCACGAGCCAGGTCGGCCCGCGCCCGAGGTGGCACCAAGGCTGCGGGGGGAGGTCCCTTCCCCCAGACCTCTGAGACTAGACCCCCACCCGCCAAAGCTGCAAACGGGCGCGGAAAAACCCAGCTCTTGAGGCAAGCGATCACTCCGCTAAAGGCAAGGAAGGATCCACGCACCCGGGACCTTAATCCAGCCGAGTCACGCCCAGCGTTCCTCGGCAACCACTGAGGATACCAGCGCCAGCTGTCGCTGCGGCTTTGTGCACCTTGGGGACCTCTATATACAAGGGCGTGCGGAAAAGGGCGTGGGCAAGCGAGACAACATCCGGGCGGTTAGGAATTAAGGGATTAAAATGAGGGTAGTGTGGTGCCCGGGATAAAGAATGCTGGGCAACCGAGGGTAACAGCCGCGGGTCAAAGGGCGGGGCCCTCACCCCCCCCTAGCCGCATAGTCCGGTAAGGCTCTGGGAGCGGCCATCACTCCTAGTGTTGCTATATGACGGTTGGGTTCGTGGGAATGGAATATAGGAGTGGATGTATCCCCTAGGAGGGGTAAAGCGCTACGGCATGTGAGGGCGCGATCGAAAATAAGAGTATGAGTCTTAGTATTATTAGGATTAGTGGAGGGCGGGGGGATCGGCTGGGGGCTGGACGTGCGGCCGGCACGACATACAAGGGTGGGAGCATATGGCATGGAGGGAAAGACTACTTGCGACCCCGAAGCTGGCGGGTGGGGCGTCGGATGGAAACGCACATAGCCATCACAAAGGACCGGAAGGGAAAATGTAGTGAGGGGGGTGGGAGGGCAGGAGGCATCGGCGCCAGGGGCCGGGGGTAGGTTACGGAACGGGGATGTTGGGGAAGGAACGCACGGCAGCGCGCTGCAGAGAAGAGGGGCGTTCAGACTTGGCGACGAGACAGAGCCAGAGAGGAAGCCAAAAACTCCAAAACGCGGCGGAACCAGCCCGACAGGAGCGGGGAATAATAGAGGTAGTGCTGGGGGACTCGGCGGGGGGGGGCCGGCCGGACGGCAGTGCAAGCTACTAGCAATGGGGGGAGCAATTGTAATGATTCTTGCGACCCGCGGTGGGGGGCGCGATGACGCACATATCCATGTTGCAAAGACCGCGTGGGAAAATTTAGGAGGGGTTGGATTTCAATAGCCAGTCGTGTGGCTGCATTGCCCTTTTTATTGGTACGTTGATTTGTTAATAACTCAGCTCATTCATCTGCATCGGGCCAGAGTAGTGTGCTTTATACTTGGCGAGAAAATACCAGTGAACTGAAATCCCAGAAAAACCAGCTTACTTACAGCGCACAGTAGCGTGTATAGATCGTAGAGGGCTGGTGGAATTGTCTGTGCGTCGCGGGCGGTCTTGCGGCAGTGGCATCTACTAAGCAAATGTGTGTGAAGCAATTGAGAGGTGAGGACCTTTGCGACCAGTTACCGAAAGGGATGGGTGGATCCTGTGTCAGGCGGCTGGAGTGACGCACATATCGGCATTGCTAAGCACCCGTAAGTGGGAACAAATTTTAATGGTTAGGGTATTTGGATTCATAGGTAGGACACTCCATGCTGTGCGATAGGGCCCCGTGGTGTAGGTCTGAGCAGGACTGTGCCAGGCTGTTCCTTTTTTAGGTGACGTTTAGTTTGATGTAAGTGAATACGAGTCGCGGTTCAATACGTGGCTAGATAAGACCAGAGGAGAATCCCCAACTGGCTTACGACCTGCCGATGTACGTGTTTTACAATAGGTATATTATTGATGGATTCTGAGGGTGGATCTGCTGTGGCATGGTACTTGGCTGCAGTGCATCTTTACTAGCAATTTGTGCTGAGCAACTTTTGTTAGTGAACGGTGAGATCCAAGGATAGGAAGGGATCCTTTTACGTATGGAACTGCTGTGTTTTGTTGTTGTTTAGTGCGGGCGTTCAGGTGACCTCACAGTTATACAACTCGAAGATCCATCGCAAAGAAACCGGCAGTGGGATATATGTATTAGGGTTGGATGACTCAATAGGCACGAAAGGGAAGTCTGTTCCAGTTTCGCGTCCATTTCTTCTTGTTTATTTTACTATATTACACGACCGTTTATTTTTTTTAAATGACACTACAGGGCGTCATCTCATCGGGCATAGTATGTGCTTTCATACGTGGGCTGAGACAAGACTATAGAGCAATAGGAGAGCAATCGTTTGGTTTTTAAAACCAAAACCGTGAACAGTTGTGGCTTTACTGATCAAAACTAACATAAAAAAAAAAAAACAAAAAAACACACAACAAGATAGAGTTTAAAAAAATTAAAGTTTATAAAACTATTATACTCTGCTCTCATTTATTAGAAACTGTCTTACAAACCCGAATAAAACCCTTAAGAAAACAACAGAAAGTTTACGAGCACCGAAGGGCTAGGTGTGTAGAGGGGAGAGGACGTTGGGCGGGGGGACTAGGGAGTGTGAGTGGGTAATGTTGTGGTTTGCCTGTTGGTGAGCTGCGCCAATACTGAGTAACGTCTGCGTGCATTAACTGCAGAGGAACTTGCAGGGAACTTACTCTGACTTCACAAGGGGGGTCGAGGAGGCCCGTGGGGACAGTGAGCGGGGTCCATGGGCCGTGCAGGGGTTAAAGAACAAGCTCGCATATTGTAAGGAGCAATGCACGAGAAAAGAAGTCGCTGCTCGCCGGGGTTGAGACATAGAGCGTAGCGTAAAAAAACAAGTGCTTGCATTATCAAAGGAAAGGCAACAGACCACAATACGCCGAACAAAATGGATTTAGATATTGCATCGAAAAATCGGAACCAAAACATGACCCACCCCGCACTGCTTATGAGGAGCAGGGGAACGCCGCAAAGCTAACACTCCCAGGTTCATGTCTAATTTTACTGGACTCGTGTGAGCATGTTTAGGCCAAAGCAGGTGCGAACAGTTGATGTCGTGGATTGCCGACAATGTCTATCGAGCAATTTGTACCACGTCATCTTACCACGCAGATCCCCACGCCCTAACACCGTCATCGCCCTCCTCCACTCCTGCACCTCAAACCGGCGTTCCTCCCACACCCAGTCTGCCCCCTCCGCAGAAAATTTGGCATTTGAAGCCGGCAATACTCTAGGAACTGTGTTCTGGACCCTCCCACACTCACAAACACTTGATCCGGTGCTGCTGAAACTGTTCCGTGAGGCCCAGGGTTTTCCCACCAGTCACAGTCTGTGGTGACTACTGGACCTTCTTGCGTAGTGGAAAGTGTGTAAAGAGGTGTCCGACGATGAGAGACACGGTTTTGCAACATGGAAAGGTTGTTGTCAGGGCAGAATCCGAGGTGGGAGCAGACTGAGGATCGGAGGATGAATGAGTTACAGACCCAGCTAGGTTGATAGGCCGGGTGACACCTGCTCTGAGACGAGAGAGTCCTCGACCAAACAGGTTGGAAGAGGCATGGTTGGGGCCAGACGGAGAGGCGGTCCAGGTGGTCAGCGCGCCAAATTGTCAACAGTGAAGCTCCCGTTGCGAGGGCTCTTGCGGCGAGGGCTAAGATTTCAGAAGTCGGACGGTTTCTTTTAAGGAACACGCGATGGACCGACTGACTGTGTGTGCAACATGGGCCAACACAGGACAGCAGAGGGTTCCACCACTACTAGCTTAACGACCACCAGGTATGCGCAGGCCTATGATGCTAACACCCCCGCAGTGGCAACAAGCCCGTTCACATCCGGCGTGCACACAACTGCTCAGTTCCCTGTGTCCTGATGTCAGCCCCCTCCCAGGACCCTGCCACAAAAACCCCATCGTCGCCCGCCACGATCCCTCCACAGCATCCACCAAGTCGAGCCTCTCCAGACCCCAGACCGCGGGAGCGGAAACGCAAAGATAGTGCAACCCACCCGCACGACCCAGCCCGTAAGTCCACGCGGCCAGATTGCTTAGCCGGGAGATGCTGCCTAGTGGCGAAGTAGAGACCGAGGCCTTTCGCAACCTCATGCGCGGCCGCCCCTCGGTAGGCGGGCCCCTGCCGCCACACTTTGCCGAGGGTGCCGTCCCACCCTGCCCAGCACGTGTCAGACAAATCTCCGTGCCCTGACCAACGCCGTTTTCTGACAGGCCACCTGACCACGGACACGAGGAGAGGGCTGCCGGGCAGGGGCCCACTATTTCGCGGAACGGCACATTGGGTTTAACTTGGTGTCGGCTAGGACCAAGTCTGACCCTAGCCTGTCCTATACTGCCGACGCCGAGGATTGCTGGGCCTACCTCGGTCCAGTGTTTCAGGCCTCTATGCCCCTCCGCCTCCCCCCCTCCTCCACCTCTCCTCCGAACTACCCATCCGTTGGCATGGCGCCATCATTTGCTACTCTAGGCACAGCACAGTGCCTATCGCTAAGCGACAGCTAGGCGGTGGCTCAAACTAGCCTGATCCTAGGCGAGAAAAGGCACACCCGCCCAAGAGCTATTACAGGGGCATCTACGGGGCAGACTGACTCTTGGCGCCAAAAACCTCTGACCCTGAACCAGCAGGTTGTGTGTGACAAACGGCCGTCACCTGGGGCGGCGCCTGCAACTCGCAGACGACCACATGTGCCATGCCGGGCCCATTGTCCTCAGTCTGATAGTTCAGCGTTTCCCTCAAACAACCCCAATCTTCAGATTTGCGCACGAGGTGCGCCGTCATCGGCGCATTTCAAGGAAGTCCAGCACAGATGCTGCCCACCTCGAGGGCAGCGCACGCCGCCTCCACTGCCTCGCCTCACCGACTGTTTTGCGACGGCCCACGAGTGAATCTAACACCAAAGTGGGACAATTTATTAGGAGTTTGATTAGAATTAGGCAGAGTCTGCTGATTTATTTTTTTTTTTTTACCTTTATTTCATTTTATAGCTCAAACTCATCTTGCAAAGCACAAAATCCTGTTGTGTGCTGTCAGTGTAGGTTAGAAACTAGCCATAGCAATAGGATAGCATCGTTTTGTTAAAAAAAATAAATATATAAAAAAAAAATAAACACAAAAAAAATAAATAAATAAAAGTTTACACTTTAATTTGGAAAATGTTTAACCTGAGGGCTAGGGGTAGAGGACGAGGGCGTGGACAAGGGCGTCCAACTACTGCAGAGGTCAGAGGCCGTGGTCCTGGGCGGGGTGAGACACCACCTGCTGATGAGGGAGCAGGGGAACGCCGCAGAGCTACACTCCCTAGGTTCATCATGTCTCAAGTTACTGGGACTCGTGGTAGAGCACTGTTGAGGCCAGAACAGTGCGAAGAGGTGATGTCGTGGATTGCGGACAATGCTTCTAGCCATTTGTCCACCAGTCAGTCTTCCTCGCAGTCCACCCATGTCACCGAAATCAGCGCTCCTCCACCTCAGCCTCCTTCCCCCCAGTCTGCCCCCTCCCAGCAAAATTTGAACCGGCATACTCTGAGGAACTGTTTTCTGGACCCTTCCCACAGTCACAAACCACTTGTCCGGTTGCTGCTGAGCAATTTTCCGATGCCCAGGTTTTCCACCAGTCGCAGTCTGTGGGTGATGATGACATTATTCACGTAGTGGAAGAAGTGTGTAAAGAGGTGTCGGACGATGAGGAGACACGGTTGTCAGACAGTGGTGAAGTTGTTGTCAGGGCAGGAAGTCCGAGGGGGGAGCAGACTGAGGGATCGGAGGATGATGAGGTGACAGACCCAAGCTGGGTTGATAGGCCGGGTGAACACAGTGCTTCTGAGACGGAGGCGAGTCCTATAGCAGAACAGGTTGGAAGAGGCAGTGGTGGGGCCAGACGGAGAGGCAGGGCCAGAGCTGGTGCATCAGCGCCAAATGTTGCCCGTAGTCAAGCTCCCGTGGCGAGGGCTAGATTTTCAGAAGTCTGGAGGTTCTTTAAAGAAACACCGGATGACCTACGGACTGTGGTGTGCAACCTTTGCCAAACCAGGATCAGCAGGGGTTCCACCACTACTAGCTTCACTACCACCAGTATGCGCAGGCATATGAATGCTAAACACCCCACTCAATGGCACCAAGCACTTTCACCTCCGGCCGGGCACACCACTGCTCCTTCCCCTGTGTCATCTACTAGTCAGCCCCCTGCCCAGGACGGCCCAAACACCTCCCGTGCGAAAACCCCATCTTCGCCTCCACGATCCTCCACAGCATCCACCAGCGTTCAGCTCTCCATACCCCAGACGCTGGAGCGCAAAAGGAAGTATAGCGCAACCCACCCACATGCCCAAGCCCTCAACGTCCACATCTTCAAGTTGCTTAGCCTGGAGATGCTGCCCTATAGGCTGGTAGAGACCGAGGCCTTTCGAAACATCATGGCGGCGGCCGCCCCTCGGTATTCGGTCCCCAGCCGCCACTACTTTTCCCGATGTGCCGTCCCAGCCCTGCACAAGCACGTGTCAGAGAACATCATCCGTGCCCTGACCAACGCTGTTTCTGACAAGGTCCACCTGACCACGGACACGTGGACGAGTGCTGCCGGGCAAGGCCACTATATATTGCTAACGGCACATTGGGTTAACTTGGTGGAGGCTGGGACCGAGTCTGACCCCGGTTTGTCCCCTATTGAACCAAAAGCATTTTTCAGTGCACTGTGCTGGCGTTTGTTCTGCCTTGCACACTTTTCATTGTGCCGTGTGATTAGATGCTGTACAAGTCTGTTTAGTGATCGGGCGTCGTAGGGCCAAGCAGGTGCATTTGTAACACTCTGTTGTGCGCTTGCACATAGGTGATTTTTTTTGTTTAGTTTTATTATTACTGATTCTGTGGTGCCGGCTGTGTGGCTTGTTCGTCGGTAGTTGGGGTGCACATTATCTAATTATTCTGGTGCACTTTAAAGCTTATTTTGTCTGTTACAATGTCTCAGAAGACATCACCATGTTTTGAGGCATACACATTATAGCTGGCCTCGGACAGCTGTTGGGGAGATGACCCCTTCTGAGCCCTATCTACCAAATCGTCCTCTCCTTACTTCCATGTGACCTGTAAGTAACTCTGGTAGGTGCCTAAGAAGTGTATGCCTGGTAAAAGTGCCTGGGACTTAATGCGGAAGAAATGTGCTGTGACTTCTAGGGGAGAAGGGTTGGGCCGCTTTCAATGACCCCGCATGGGTATCCCTAAAACTTATACCCCGTCAGGTTCCAGACGTTTTGGGCCAACACTAGACTTTAATTTGAATATGTCAGGGCTCAGAGCTTTAAGTAGTTTTTTTTGATTAGGGCTATTGAATTTATTTTAAGTCCATTTTTTATGCCCCACAATTGACCTCTGTCACTGCAGTCAGGATGGGAATATTGGGGGCATTATAACTTCTTGTGGGTAGCATGAAGTTCCATCAATCATAACTACTGAGTCACATACAATTCGTGCTTGTACCCAAAAACCTGATTGTTCCACAAGGTGATTAGGGCAGGAGGTTCTTTGAAGCCATCCATGATTTTTTGCATTACAAATAACCGACCATCACACATGCCCACCCATATATTACCCCAGTTTTTATGATTATTTTCTTAATGTCAGGCCATTTTATTGCCAATTTTGCCCAAGCATATACCCCCGGTGAAACATGGCCATAGACACGAGTCACCTATACATTTTAAAGGGAGGACTTCAATTCCACAGACGTCACCTGCCCATAAAGAGGGGTCAAGTATAGGCATGAAGTTGTTTAAGCTGTGCGAATGTACATCGGGTCTACTTACAAGGTTATATGACGGTAAGGACTCCTCTATAGTTCCCCAGAAATGGCCCCCCCCCTCCTGGGTATTACTATGAAATAGTGTGGGATCTGGTGCACCCCTGCTGGCCATGGCTACCACCTTACGGACAATTTTTCTACACCACCTATACTATTCAAGTGCCTCACTTTCCAGAATACTTCAGCCCTGCGCACTGTACCAGAAATCGAGAGGTCTCCCTAAGTTGCGGTTGGGCAAAAATGTAGAAGTATGTATTGTATGTTAAGAAAAGTACAAGAGAGAGGTCTTGTATGATCAAGCAATGCTCCCACCATGTGAGCCTTTTCAATACATGAGTATCTACGAGTCTCTCCCTCACTCGTACCATTGGCTGTAGAGGAGCAGGGGGGCGTTTGCTAGAAATTGATCGTGTGTTCATATATTTGAAAAGGACACAATGGAGGAGTTGGTTTTACCAGGTGTGGGACTGCTCCTTTTCCACCTCTCCCATTTACGAGTGCTAGTCACACAACAAGGTACAATTAACTTTCTTTTTTTCTGTAAACCTTTTTTTTATACAAAACACTCTGGCAAGTTGTATTTACAATGCTCTGTGGGGACTGGGGAGTGCTAAAAATGGGTCCGCTGACAGTTCCCTTCAAGTATTTTCCTTTTTGGAGACCAGTAAGGGGGGAGTGCTATCAGCTTCGGAAGTAAGGGTCCCACACGTATTGTACCCAGGCAGCACTTTCCAGGAAAATTCCCCAAACTACTGCCAAGGATGGTAAGACACAAAAATGTTGCAGGGTTTGCTCCAAAAAGGGCATTTGGAATGAAAACCACTTTACCATCTCTTATCTTTCTCATGCACCTTTCATAAACACAAAAAAGTTTCACGGGGTTAACTGGTCAGAAAGGGGCCATAACCAGTCACCACCAAGGAGACTTAACATCTAATTACTTCATCGCAAGCCATACATATATACAATAAAACATGGTCAACTTTATTACTTATAATTTAGAATGAGCGAACATACTCTCGAGGCTTGATGCCGTTCGAGCATTAGCGTACTCGAACTGCTCGTTGGACGAATATGTTCGCCCTCTCGAGAAAATTGGCATCTCCCGCCGTTTGTTTGTCTTTTTTTTTTTGGGCGTACCATAAACAAGCCAATCACAAGCCAGGAGCTCTGCACTCCACCCATCATGACGTTGTACCTTACCCGTCAATAGCAGTGGTTGGCTGCCAATCAGGTGACCCTGGAATAGACTAGCCCATGCCCCGCGCTGCTCGGATCATTCTCTGTCTGGATGGCCCCGCTAGGGAGAGAGCTGCCTGGCTTGGTCAGGGAAAGCGTTAGGGTGTTCTATTTAACAGTGTTAGGCAGAGTGATGCTACAAGAACCAATGCAGCCCTCTAGGGCTAACATAACGTATACAATTTTTTGTTTTTATTTGCTTTTGGCTGGTCTTGCTGGCACTAGTAGTGCAGCTAGTACCATATTGTGAGGAATTTGGCATGTGGACTTGCTACCGTTGTTTTAGCTTTAGTGAACACAATTTCCCCTCAAACCCAAAGTGGGACAATTTATTAGGGTTTGATTATATTGGCAGATTTTGCTGATTTATTTTTTTTTTTTAACCTATTTCATTTTAATAGCTCAAACTCATCTTGCAAAGCAGTGTGCTGTCAGTGGCCGCTACAAAATAGCCATAGAGAACCCCACTGGCCTTACTTGGCCTACAATGCGTTATATTTTCCTTTTTTTGGGGTTTGCTTGTGCTGGGCTTGCTGGCAGAGTAGTTGCATCTATACCATATGGAGGATTTTCGGGGAGACCTGCGACCGGTGGGGGGAGCTTCTGAGTGACACACATATCCACCGCACACAACCCGAAGTGGGACAATTTATTAGGGTTTTGATTATATTAGGCAGAGTCTCTAGATTTATTTTTTTTTTTATGGCCTTTATTTCATTTATAGTCTCAAACTCATCTTGCAAAGCAGTGTGGCTTTGCAGTGTCAGCTACAAATAGCCATAGGAACCCCAACTGCTTATTTTAGGCCTACAATATCGTTATATTTTCCTTTTTTTTGGTTTGCTTGTTGCGGGCTTTGCTGTCATTAGTAGTGCACATACCATATTGTTAGGGATTTGCGGGAGACCTGCGACCAGTTTGTGTTTTTATCTTTTGTTGACACGCATACCACCACCTCAAACAACCAAAGTGGGGATCATTGAATTAGGAGTTTGATTAGAATTAGGGCAGAAGTCTGGCTGATTTATTTTTTTTTTTTACCTTTATTTCATTTATATCTCAACTCCTCTTGCAAGCCAAAACAAAATCCTGTTGTGTGCTGTCAGTGTAGTTAGAAACATAGCCATAGCAATAGGATATAGCATCGTTTTTGTTAAAAAAATATATATAAAAAAAAATTAGAACAATCAACAAAATAAATAAATCAAAGTTTACACTTTACATTTTGGAAAATGTTTAACCTGATGGCTAGGGGTAGGGACGAGGGCGTGGACAAGGGCTTCCAACTCCTGCAATGTCAGAGGCCGTGGTCCTTGGCGGGTGAGAGCACCACCTGCTGTATGAGGGAGCAGGGGAAACGCCGCAAGGAGCTACACTCCTAGTTCATCATTCTCAAGTTACGGGGACCGTGTCGAGCACGTGTTGGATTCCAGAACAAGTGCGAAGAATTGATGTCCGTGGATTGCTGTGTACGGCACAAAACTCTTCTCGCCATGGATTATTACACACCATCCTGTCTTCCTCGCAGTCCATCCCATTCACCGAAATCAGCGTCCTCCACCTCAGCCTCCTTCCCCCCAGTCTGCCGCCCTCCCAGCAAAATTTTTGGAACCGGTCATACTCTGAGAACTGTTGTTCTGGACCCTTCCCACAGTCACAAACCACTTTTCCTGTTGTCGCTTAGAGCAATTTTCCGATGCCCAGGTTTTTACCACCAGTCGCAGTCTGTGGGTGATGATGACATTATCCAGTATTTGAAGAAGTGTGTACAAGGTGTCGACGATGAGTAGACACGGTTGTCAGACATTGGTGAAGTTGTTGTCCAGGCAGGAAGTCCGCGGGGGGGGCAGACTGAGGGAATCGGGAGGCATGATTGAGGTGACAGACCCAACGGTTGATAGGCCGGGGGAACACAGTGCTTCTGAGACGGAGGCGAGTCCTATAGCAGAACAGGTTGGAAGATTCAGTAAGGTGGGGCTAGATGGAGAATGCAGGGCCGAGCTGGTTGCAAATCAGCGCCAAATGTTGCCCCGTAGTCAAGCTCCCTTGGCGAGGGGCTAGATTTTCAAATCTGGAGGTTCTTTTTTAAAAGAACCACCGATGACCTACGACTGTGGTTGCAACCTTTGGCCAAACCAGATCAGCAAGGGGTTCCCACCACTACTATCTTCACTACACCAGTAGCGCAGGCATATGATGCTAAACCCCCCACTCATTGCACCGAGCACTTTCATCACCTCCACCTCCGGCCTGGCACACCCTGCTCCTTCCCCTGTGTCTTACTGTCCGCCCCCGGCCCAGACGCCCAAACACCTCCCGTGGCGAAACCCCATCTCGCCTCCACGATCCTCCACATCATCCACGCGTTCCCGCTCTCTCCATACCCCAGACTCTGGAGCGCGAAAGGAAGTCTAGCGCAAAAAACACCCACATGCCCAAGCCCTCAACGGACGTCACATCTTCAATTTGCTTAGCCTGGAGATGCTGCCCTATAGGCCTGGTAGAGACCGAGGCCTTTTCTTTCGAAACATGTCATGGGCGGGGCTGCCGGCCCCTCGGTTATTTTCGGGCTCCCCAACCCCCGCCACGACTTTTCCCGATGTCAGCTCCCAGCCCTGCACAAGCCACAGCTGTGTCAGAGAAAACCTATCACGTGCCCGACCAACGTGTTTCTGACAGAGTGTCCACCTGACCACGGACACGTGGACGAGTGCTGCTGGGCAAGGCCACTTATAACTAATTGCTACGGCACTAGGGTTAACCGTGGTGGAGGGCTTGGAGCCGAGTCTTGACCCTTGGCTGCTCATCAATATACTGCCACGCCGAAGGATTCGGTCGGGGGGGCCGGGGGGGGCTACCTCAGTCCAGTCTCAAGGGGTCTACTATGACTCTGCCAAGCCTCTGCCCACACTCAATGAACTCCTGACCCCATTGCCGAATTGTGTGATCAACATACCGGTTTATGCGGGCATGTTGCGCTTATTTCAGATCGTAGAGGCTTAGTGCACAGCAGCAGTCCTTCGCTAATGCGACGCAGGCGTGGCTCTCAAACTGCTGAGCCTCAGGCATACTGATTAAAACGGCACCACCGCCCAAGAGCTAATTACAGGTGGGCATCCGGCCGCAAGACTGGATCTGTGGAGCTGGCACCGCTGAACCTGAAGCCATGCATGTTTGTGTGGAGAAGCGGTCCTTAACTTGGTGGCGGCTCTCAAATCGCGGCAGACTGAACACATGTGCCATGCCTGCCCATGTGTTAATCTCATATTTCGTTCACTTTCTCTTCCAGACATACCCCAATATGTCTGATTTGCGCAACGAAGTGCGCCCGCATCTGTGCGCATTTCAGGAAGCCCATCAAGACAGATGCTGCCACTCTCGGGCAGCGCAGCGCCGCCTCCAACTTGCCCGCTCACGCGACTGTTGTGCGACTTGCCACGAGGGTGGAATTCAACATTAACCATGTTATCCAGAATTTACACAGCAGCGCACGATGTAGACTGCCAGATGTCAACTTCCACCAGAACTGGTAGTCGTCAGTCAGCTTCTCGCTCAATACTACAGGAGTTGGACTGGAATTCGATATCTGTCAGGTGTTGAGTAACTTTGGGAATCAACACAGATGTTCCAGTTGGCGATTCTGCCTCCATCATCAATCCTCCCATCCTCCGCTGCTTGGCCTGTTGAAAAACTCTCTGGTCAGCATTAAGTCGAAGCTTTGCGCTCGTCCACAAGAGACGGGGGAAGAGATTCCCTTGTTGATAGCCAAAGCACCCTTAGGTCTGTTTCTCAGCGCATATCGGGGAGGTGGAGGAGGATGAGGAGGAAGAGTGAGGAGAATGTTGGCAGACAGAAGGGGGACCATTGTTCAGTAATCCCACTGTTTCAGCAGTGTATGGGCAGAAGAGAGAGTTGGAGGAGTAGGAAACTGGGCAGTCAGGCCAGTGAAGGGAGTGAATTTTTTGCGCGTTGGGGCGCATATGTCGGTTTTCATGCTAGGCTGCCATCCCGTGACCCTCGCGTTCAAAAATTTATTCCACACCGATTACGGGTATTCACTCTCCTGGACCACGTACAACGCAAAAATCTTTTCCACTCTCATCCCTGAGAGGAAAGGGTAGTGGAGAATGCAGGAATACCAGCAGGCCCTGGTGCACAAAGCTGACATACTAATTCCCTTCTGACAGCGCTAGCGGCAGAGGGCGTACTTCTGCGGGACAAGTATCGAGGGAGAGTAGGCGGCACGAAGCTTGTCCAGCCACCGGCAAGCGTACCTTTACAAGGCCTTTGCCAGTTTTATGTCACCCCCCAAGACACTGTCACCTGCCCTAGTCGTCGGCAAGAGTAGGGCTGATCTTTAACAGAAAGATGTTGAGGGAGTACGTACTGACATATACCATCGTCCTAAATGATCACATCAGCTCCACAACTACCTGGGTTTTTCAAATCTGGACATGTGGCACGAACTGGCGCGTTAACGCCTTGGAGGTTCTTGCCTGCCCTGCCGCTACGTGTTGTCCGAGCAGGTTTTTATTGCACTGGCGCTGTGCATCATCACCGATAAGCGTACACGCCTGTCGACTGACAGTGCTGACAGGCTGACGCTTATCAAGATAATAAAGCCTGATTCTCGCCGGATTTTCATTCTCCAAAGTGTGAAAGAAGCTCACCTGAATATGTAGCACTCCTCCTCCTCATTGTTTTCCTCCTTCTCCTCCTCTTTGTACAAAGCATAGGAAACTGGCTATTTTTTTGCCAGGGCCAAACGGCGTCTAGCTATAGTACTCTATGTATTTATTTTTCTGGAGGGCCACCTCCCGGTCCTCCGTGTTGTCTTTTAAGCCTTTTTTGGGAGTGCCACATACAGGCACTAAACTCTTTAATTTTTTTCTGGAGGACCACCTCACTGCTCCTCTGGTTTGAAAACTTTTTGGGTACTGCCACATACAGGCACTATATCCAAATAAATTGTCTCCATAGCAGCCTCCACATGTCGATTTTTTAAGCTGGCTCCACCACGTTGTCTCCATTTGCTACCTCCACAACGTCATCGCCATATCTCCCCCAAAGTCGTCCATATAGCGGCCTCCATACATGGTCTCCCTTATCAAACGACTGTGTCCCAGGCAGATTATTTGGGTTGTTTTCATGGCTTCCACAACAAACTGTTAACTTGTTGTCGCCCCAACCTGCTGTGTAATCCACAAAATATACTGGCAAACTTTTATCATTTACAATATTATTTCGCCGCCTTCTTGCGCACTGTTTACATTCCCCCATCCTACCAACCATACCTAAATTATAAGAACGCTCTACACTACTTGATCTTATACAACAAGTTTCTTAGAAGTGCTGTTTGGGGAGTAGCCTAGAGACAGGGGCTTGGATGGCGAAAGCTCGCCTGGCGCTGCGAGCGCCAGCTCTCCATCCCAAGATCCAACTAACATAGTTTTAACTGCAGCACCTTTTAATCTACTACTAGTTCACTGCCTCCAACATCGTCCCCTTATCAAGCGAGCTGTGTCAGGCAGATTTTTCAAGGTGTTTCATCACCAGATACTAGTGGACGGCGGCCCATCTGTCGCCGCCATGCTGGACCTGAAGTTTGCAATCATAGCACGCAATATGGATGCCCCATACTGTCGCTCTTAATCATGGAACCATTTCCGTAAAAACATTAAATAGAACCACTATGCTATTCCATTATTCCTAGGTGAAATATTCAAACGACCCGGCCTGCTTTGAAAATTATAATTTTTTCAAAGTAAACGCTTCTGGCCCCCAGGCCCATTTTGGTGGGGAGGAGCCGAGGACAGGGGCTTGGACAGCGAAAGCTCGCCTGGCAGTGTACCGCCAGCTCATGCCAAGATTAGCAGCTTCAGATGCATCCATCCATGTCTGCCCCTAGCTTTTTCCTGTCCATTTTGCCTCCACGATCCTCCACAGCGGCCACCAATTCTCATTTCAACTCTCCTATACCCAGACTCTGGAGCACGAGAGGATAGGCAGCACATCATCATCCCCTTATCAACGAGCTGTGTCAGGCAGATTTTCAGGGGTTTCACCAGGAATATAGTGGAACTCGGCCCCCTTTGCCCGCCATGCTGGAGACCTGAAGTTGCATCATAGCACGCAATTGATTGCCCCATACTGTCGCTCTTAATCATGGAAGTCGTCTCCATGGCTGCCTCCACATTCATCCCCTTATCAAAGAGCTGTGTCAGGCTCATTTTTTCGGGGTTATTCACCAGATACGTTATGGAACTTGGTCACTATGTCGCCACCATCTGTGTTATCGACTAAATATACGTCCACCTTTTGTTCACATAGGAAAATCATTTCAACCTCCTTTGGTGAAACCTGAGTCCATTTGGGTATGTCGCCATGAGACTCTCTATACCTGCCACTGGCCTGCGCTGCTCTGCATGCCGTCCCCTATAGTGTCAGGGTCAATTATTGCATGTTTTAGAATGCTAATCTAGCCTCATTCGGTCACTTGTCATGCCATGCTGTTGCCCATAATTTTGGCATAATGGTGCGATTAGCCGCCTCAGAGGCATCATGCATGCTGCCCCTGCTGTTTCCTGTCCATTCCGTGGTGTTTCCATCCTTTCTGAGGTTCCCAGGTGTTTGGCCAAGCTTCCCTTGCAACCTTGGTCCCCTTGAAAAATGCTCGAGTCCCTCCATTGACTTCATGGGGCTCGTTATTCGAGACGAGCACTCGAGCATCGGGAAAAGTTTGTCTCGAAAACACGATACCCGAGCATTTTAGTGATGCCTCATCTCTATCACAAAACTGGTTTGTAAAGTACTACTGTATATGAAGTATTATGCCTGTGGTTGCTGTGCTGAATCTGGCACACAAGTCAATCAACTAGCTTATAATGGTATCGAAGCCTAACGTCTGGCTGATAATTTGCCTTCAGGGTTTAGGTGCAGAACACATTTTTTAATTTTATAAAAGGCTTAAGATAGGTGATGCTGACAAGAGTGGCACTTATATGGCCCTCTGAAATCAACACTTTTATTGTGTTGTATATAGTGGATGATTTTTCTGCCCACATTTAAAAGCAATGATTTTTGTAACAAATTGATTTGCTTATGGGCCCAATTGGAGTGCTCAGAATGTTATAATGTCTTGTCATTTAGGGGATCATTTTGAATTGAACTTTTAATCACATATAACCTAAAACACAGCAGAGCTGTAAGAAATATAACAAAAATATACCTATTTACTAGTGTAGCTCCTGCCTGTTGCCCCAGAATAGTGGATAACTGCTCTAGCTATAACAAATATAGAAGGGGTTAACAACAATATTATAGTATGTAGCTATCTTCTCTCTGCTTTATCTCTCTGACTCTCTCTATCTCTGACAGTCTCTGACTTTGACTTGTCCAACGTCTTGTGACCGTCTCTGAGTGTCTCTGACTCTCTGTCTGTTTCGGACTATCTCTGGTCTTTTTTCTCTGACTCCGTTTTTTCTCTGAATTTTCTCTCTCCTGATTGTCTTTGTCTCCACTTCATAAATCCTTGCCACTAAGGATGAAATGCACCTGGACGACCATGAGATCTCCTTGCACCTTCAGTCTTTGTTCTTCTCCGCACATATCACGGTTACATTAGACTAGCCTCACCATCTTGGTTAGTGCATCAGAAAATATACTTTTCTACCACGCATTGTACAAAGCATTCCCGACGGTCTAGACGGGGCTCAATGCGAATAATAAGACTTTCCGCTCAAAAAGAATATAAAAGACAGAAACCCATGTATTGACCAAAGGCTGTTTTGTTTTGATGCATGCAGCCCAGTCCTAGTGTGCAGATCCATAGTCCAGACAACAAAAAAGAGAAGGCACACATCCATATGATGACAAAGATTCATGGTGAATCAAAACATTGCAGTTGTTTCATGCCTTTGTGAATAAAAGCTTACCTTTTTCATCATATGGATGCTGTGGGACCTTCCTCTTTTTATTCGAAGACTTCCGCTCACCACTGCCTCCAATCCATCCTTACTGAACTCACTGGTGTTTTAGAAGACCACAAAACCATGAATTTACGTACGGTCTGATAACACAAAACACAGTGATCCTTGCTACGAACAGTCTATTTTTCACAAACCGACAAAGGGTTGTCCAACCCTGAATGTGTGTCCATCTTTGCACTAAATAAAAGAACATTGAACCACACAAGTCACTGTCTCAGAACTCAGAGGATAGTGGCCTTTAAACACTCCGTCTTTTTTCTTGTATTTTATGCACATTGCAATTTATTGTACCCGGCTCCCAGAGCTGCCGCATCCATCAGAAACATTGAGACTCAAAACCGAGGCTAGGGGCCTTTAAACATCTGTTCTTTTGTCTGCATTTATTACACTATTGCACTATTGTACCGCTCCCAGGAGGCTGCCGCCATCCATCAGACATTGAGACCCTCTGAGTTCTTGAGTCTCAATGTCTGATGGATTGCGGCAGCCTCCTGGGAGCCGGTACAATAGTGCAATAGTGCATAAAATTTTATTAAACCAAAGGCAGAATTTCTTTACGTGTGTAAAAGTAAATGATTCCTATGTAAGTAAATTCCTTGTTCGTTTCTGTTCCATTAAGGATTTGTGCTTTTTGTGTTAAAATGTAAATAATCTGTAACATGTATGTGAGATGATTTATAATCTGAAGGTTTACAATGGGCAGATTATTCGTGTGTGAATATTTATAGATCTATAACAAAAAGTATTTCCATTGTGAAGCCTATAAAAGTAATCTGTCATCTTAGAAAATATAGTCTCTTTGTACAGCAGCATGTTAGAGAGAATGAAGAGCTTAGAAGCTTGATTATAAAGATTTGTGGAAAAGTAATAAATTCAATATAACTTTGAATCAATTTAATGTATATTCCTTCTATTACAGGGCTGGGTCTGCTTCTGTAGGGCCATGTCCTCTATGCGTTTGGATAAAATTCTTCAACTGTACATAGTGCCGTTGTCTCTACGACCATTACTACAAAAGATTCTCTATGGTATGGTCGCCACGTTTGTTGAGCAGGACTGCCCTACATTTCCTTCTTCCAAGTAGAGATCAGCTGTAATTTTACTAAACAGCTGTGGAAAATAAAAGGTTTTCAAGGGCAACAGTTCGGCTCTCTGACAATTTGGAGAGGAGAAACACGGACGGTGCCCCTGGTGTAGTATTTTCATTAGAGGCTATTACCCGGATTCCAATTTATTTAAAATTTTCAACCTGATTGAACCTTGTATCAATGTCTTGAAATCATCAGGTACATTGGGGTTCAAGTTTATGGACTGCGGCAGCCTCTCGAGAGTCGGTACAATAGGCCAGATAGATATGTGGCATATAATCAGAAAAAGACAGATGTTAAAGGCGCACTATCCTCTGATTTCTTGAGTTCAATTGATGGATTCGGCCGCTCAAGAACTCAGAGGATAGTGGGCCTTTAAACATCTGTCTTTTTCTGTATTTTATGCCACATATCTATCTGGCACTATTGTACAGACTCTCGAGAGGCTGCCGCAGTCCATAAGACATTGAGACCCCAATGTACCTGATGATTTCAAGACATTGATACAAGGTTACATCAGGTGAGAAATTTAAATTGGAATCCTGGTAATAGCCTCTACTGAAAATACTACACCAGGGGCACCGTTCGTGTTTCTCCTCTCCAATACTGTCAGAGAGCCGAACTGTTGCCCTTGAAAACTTTTATTTTCCAACAGCTGTTTATAAAATTACAGCTGATCTCTAATTGGGAAGGAAGATGTAGGGCAGTCTGCTCAACAAACAGTGCAGACCATACCATATAGAATCGTATTGTAGAATGTTCGGAGAGACAAAGCGGCACTATGTACAGTTGAAGAAATTTTATCCAAAGATGCAGGAGGACATGCCCTACAGAAGCAGACCCAGCCCTTTAATAGAAGGAAATATACAATTAAATTGAATTCAAGTTATATTGAATGTATTACTTTTCCACAAATCTTTATATCAAGCTTCTTAGCTCTTCATTCTCTCTAACATGCTGCTGTAAAAAGAGACTATATTTTCTAAGATGACAGATTACTTTTATAGGACTTACACATGGAAATATTTTTGTTATAGATCTATAAATATTCACACGAATAATCTGCCCATTGTAACCTTCAGATTATAAATCATCTTCACATACATGTTACAGATTATTTACATTTTAACACAAAAAGCAGCAAATCCTTAATGGAACAGAAACTGAACAAGGAATTTACTTTACATAGGAATCATTTACTTTTACACAGTAAAGAAATTCTGCCTTTGGTTTATAAAATAGGCTTTAGAAGTTTTATTGTGAAAAACACTTGTAGCTTTTCATGCAGCTGCAAAAGTCTTTAATTGCGTCCTATTTTAATTAATGTAGAGCAGAATTTAGGTAATTTTGAAGCAGAGTTTGAAGCAAAAACATCAGTTCTGAAATTCAGTGCAAAATATACCATTGTCCCCAGGGGTGTAACGACAGCCGTAGCAACCATAGAGGCTGCTATGGGGCCCGTGCTGCACAGGACAGCAGAATCTAGTTCCATTTTCCCCAGCCCTCCTTTATTTGCACATCAGTAACAGGAGCCCCGATACCTGCTGTGCTGAACGTAGAGCCGCCCACTATCTCCCCCCTCTACCAATCCTTGAGCCAGTGCATTGCTAGCCACCTCTTACATGATGGGACAGTCACTTGCACATTCCCGCCTCCCCCCTGCCATTGGCACAAACAACGAACTGCTGCTCGTTCTCATCTCCCACTGGGGAAGACTACCGCCCACAACCTGGACGGCAAAACCACCTGTCTGCCTACACCACTGCCCAGCAGGACAATAAAAAAGCAGGTAATGTGTAATATTTATTTATATGTATCTGACCATATATTTAAGTGAGGCAGCACTTAAGAAAAAGACAATAATCAGCTCAGGTGCACATCCAAGGACCTGGACCAAGAACCGTCCATACGTAAAACAGCGAACAGAATGGCAGCACTCGGAGACTTCAATGTGACAAAAGCGTACTTGTTTATTCACACATGTGCCCAAACACTAGGTTTCGGCTCCTTAGACATGGAGCCTTCTTCAAGACTATATATATATATATATATATATATATATATATATATATATATATATTATATATATATAGTACAGACCAAAAGTTTGGACACACCTTCCCATTCAAAGAGTTTTCTGCATCAAAACTATGAATTAACACATGTGGAATTATATACTAACAAAAAAGTGTGAAACAACTGAAAATGTGTCTTATGTTCAAGGTTTTTCAAAGTACCCACCTTTTGCTTTGGTTACTGCTTTGCACACTCTTGTCATTCTGTTGATGAGCTTCAAGAGGTAGTCACCTGAAATGGTCTTCAAACAATCTTGTAGAAGTTCCCAGAGACGCTTAGCACTTGATGGCCCTTCTGCCTTCACTCTGTGGTCCAGCTCACCCCAAACCATCTCCGTTGGGTTCAGGTCTGGTGACTGAGGAGGCCGGTTCATCTGGCGTAGCACCCCATCACTCTCCTTCTTGGTCAAATATCCCTGACACAGCCTGGAGGGGTGTTTGGGGTCATTGTCCTGTTGCAAAATAAATTATGGTTTGACTAAATGCAAACCGGATGGAATAGCATTCTACTGCAAGATGCTGTGGTAACCATGCTGGTTCAGCATACTTCAATTTTGAATAAATCACCAACAGTGTCATCATCCTACCTCCTCCTGCATGCTTAACGGTGGTAACCAGGCTTATAGAGTAAATTCATTCAACAAAGACACAGTGGTTGGAACCAAAGATTTTAAATTTGAACTCATAAGACCAAAACACAGATTTTGACTGGTTTAATGTCCATTTCTTTTGGTTTTTAGCCCAAACAAGTTTCTTGTGCTTGTTGCCTGTTCTTAGCAGTAGTTTCCTAGCAGCTAATTACGATGAAGGCTGCTGCAAACTGTCTCCTACACCAATTGTTGTAGAGATGTTGCTAGAACTGTGTGCGGCAGTGACCTGGTCTCTAATCTGGCTGCTGTAACCTGCAATTTCTGAGGCTGGTGACTCGAAGGAACTTATCCTCCGCAGCAGGGGTGACTTCTGGTCTTCCTTTCTTAGGGCAGTCCACATGTAGGCCAGTTTCTTTGTAGTGCTTGATGGTTTTTGCAACTGCACTTAGGGACACTTTCAAAGTTTCCCAATTTTTAGCACTGGTTGACCTCGACCTTCATTTCTTAAAGTAATGATGGCTGCTTGTTTTTCTTAGCTGCTTTTTTCTAGCCATAATACAAATTTTATCAGTCTATTCAGTAGGACGATCAGCTGTGTATCCACTTGAGTTCTGCACAACACAACCGATGGTCCCAACCCCATTTATAAAGTAAGAAATCCCACTTATTAAACAGCGCACACCAGTGATGTGACTACCTCTTGAAGCTCATCAAGAGAATGCCAAGAGTGTGCAAAGCATCAAAACAAAAGGTGGCTACTTTGATGCACCTCAAATTTAAGATATATTTTCACCCTTTTTTGATAATTCCACTTTTGTTAATTTATAGTTTTGATGCCTTCACTATTGAATCTATGCTGCATGTGTGCATGCTGTATATGTATATGAATGTATGTGTATATTTTCTGTATGTATAGGTACAGTATATGCTGTATGTATAGCAGTATGTGTATATGCTGTATATACTGTATGTGTGTATATATATGCTGTATGTGCAACATCCCCCACCGGGGCCTAGCCTTTTCTTTGGGGCCTGGAGGCAGCCAGGGCCAAGAATACCGGACTGGCTGGCGGTTGCGGCCTAGGCACGCTAGTGTCACGGTGGTACTGGTTCTCCCTGGGGCAGCCCTTAGAGTCTGTAGCATGTGTCCCTGGAGGATAAATGGGACACCCTTGATGGTGATACAGCCTTAGCAGGGACCAGACTGAGGCAATGTTGTGCATGAAAGTAACTTACAGTTCTTTATTCAAACCAACAGCAGCAACAGGCCAAACGATTCTGCACAAAGACAGTACTGGAGTGATCTTGGAGAAGGAACCTCAGGAGTTGGGTCACCAGCCTGGATGCAGGGGCAGACTGGGATGTAGCTGTGTCCAATGCTGGAAGCTGCAGCTTTGTCCTGGCTGGCCTGTGTCACTCTGGGTGAAGTGGCTGAGGCCTAGGAGGCCCGTGGACAGAGCATGTGCTCTGAGGTGGTGCTTCTCAGTCAGAAGCTAGATCCTAACAGTCTAACTCCTCCCCTGACTAAGGGTTGAGATAATCCCTGATCAGGTGATCTCCTTCTCCAATCACACTCCAGTTCACAATTAAGTGCATTGAGGCATATCACTGGACGATAATAATAAATAACATTGAATAAATAACATTGAACATTGAATTGGCAGGGATGTTGCATATGTATGCGCAGTATGTGTGTATATGACGCGTTTATACTGCATGTAGATGTATATATCGTTAGTGTATACTGTATGTATTAGTATATACAATGTATTAGTATATAAATGTATGTACAGTATGAGTGCATAAATGTGTGCGAGTATACGAGTATATAAAAGTGAATGTATGAGTTTACAACTTTTTGTGTGTGTATGGGGATGAGTGCCTAAATGTGTGTGATTGTGCAAATGTGTCTGTACAAATATGTAAATATTTTTTAAGGGCAAGCGGGGGGCGTAAATCTGCTCTGGGGCCCAACTTCTCCTAGTTATGCCACTAATTGTTCCTGAAAATCTGCCAGGGACTAAGATCTCAGCAGTTTATACCAGTAGTCTGTATGTTGTTCCTCATTAAACTGGGCTAATGAACCTGTGGTCAACCTGCAGTTTCAGATTCACATGCTACAAAAAACACATTGCAATTCATTTTCATGTTTAAAATCTGCTGTCTTTCAACTATTCCTACATAATCTGATTATATAATTAAATCTTTGCTGTGTAAAGGTTAATCTCTGACCAAGCTGTGGGTAAATGACAGCTAAAAACTGCAGCAGAAGCTTTTTGCCACTTTTGGGGTCTCTTCTTAATGTCTGCTGCAGACACTCGGCAACCTGTCTCCTTTCTCAAAGTGTGATTTGAGTGCTGTGATAAAAGTGTATGTTTCTTTAAAATTAGACAAGTAAATACAACAGATACAGCCCTGAATCATTATAATTTGCTTCAATCTCTTAGAAATGTTGGCGTTGTAGTTGAAATTTACTCCAGGTCAAAGTTGTGGTAGATATCAGCTATTGCAACAGTAAAAATAAATGGCCAAAGAGTCCCTGCCCTTGCCAATCTTATTCCATGACATGTGTTTCATGCCTTGTTTTCCAATAAACTGTTGCATCAGTGTGCTATCTAACCAGTAGGACTTTGGGCACAAACCTCTCAGATTTTCACCCTTTCACCGCTACGCAGGGATCTGGCAAGTCAGGGGGTACTGGTGCTAAGCAGGCAGATTTCAGTGCAATCAACAATCCAGCAGAATACAAAGTTTTGGGGTAGGAGGTATCCCAGTGGTTAAAGGTGCCTTTTATTATGAAAGGTGTGTAGTGGTTGGTGGGGTAGACCTTAGGTGTGTTCCCACTGGCCTTTTACTTAATAGGAGCTTGCACACTGATGTCTTAGGACCTCAGAACTAAAGGCCCTGAACTGTAAGGAGTGTAAGGGCTACAGCACATGGAGTAGCATAGGAACGATTGAATAACTATGGTACAGAGGCTATGGCAGGGCAAACACTGCTATCATTACAAATACAACAGCCCCAAAGTGCTGTCTACTGAAAATTCTACACTTAGTGGAACGCAAAATGTACATTTTCATATGGATGAGGCCCAAGTGTGTAATTTATCAGGTTTGATGTTAACCTCTCAAAATGGTTTAATAGTGATTGACTCAAAACAGGAACAGATGTCGCCACAAATGAAATTGTCAGCATGAAGTACCAAACCCTTTCCAGAATCACATAAACCCTCTCATTTGCCAGCATTGCAGGTGTTCCAATAAAGTGTAATTATGCCCTAATTAGACACATATAAATGAGCTTAAGACCACACAAAGAATAGACTGGATGGAATTCTACAGTTTTGTATCGGTACAGTATATTCTTAAATCAGGAAAATTAAAATCATCACTAAATTGTTAGCATACACAGGCGTAGGTGTGTTGAAAATGCATAAAATTACAAGGCTGATTAAATTCATAATGTTAATAGAGCAGAAATGTTTTACTTATTGAAATACAAAAGATTATCATTATTTTTTTAAGTGAATAGCAGAAAATGTATTTGGAATTCCTTAGTGTCCAATGAAGGGAACAGAAGTGATAGCGCCTACACTGACTACAAGGAGTGATATGAGCATTGATGTCTCTGGCAGCATAAACAAACAATCTGTTCGTTTTCAGACATTTCAGTTTTCTTGATTTCCAAGTTTCAAAACAAACTGTTGTTGATCCTTGGCAAAGTATTGTAAAAATCATCTTAGGCCTAACATAGTATGAATGAATGACATAAAAAAGGAACAAACAAATACATATTGGCTAATGATTTTAAGGGATTTTGCTGGGTTCCCACTACTGGAGTTTTAAGACAAAAGCAGGTATGGAACAAAATGATGATATGTGAGTACATATCATTGAGAGGTGCTCCTCCTCCTCCTCTTTTTTTCACTCCACTCTTGGCTTGGACATCAAAAACTCCATCCAAAGCCTGAACATTGGAATGCAATGTAAAATGTGCATCAAGTCCTCTTTGCAATTCAGATTTGTTATTATCTGTTCATCCCATTAAATCCTTATAACCTCACAAATGTATAGTCTTGGTATTCATTTGTATGATGGTCATTTAAAATTTATATACCATATATACTCGAGTACTAGCTGAGCTTTTCTGCACCAAAAATGTGCTGAAAACCCCAAACTCAGGCTCTGACATCAGACGCTGTAATAGTATTGTGTGTGCCGGCAGCCATTTAGGGAACTAGGTAGAAAACTCAAATCAAGGACCTCCAAAGAAGTGTTTTCAGAAATACTACCAGTGCCATAAGCATCACTAAAAAGACATCGGGAGCTTAAGGAGTTAAATAAGTGGCTTAGAAAATTGTACAGGAAGGATGGGTTTGGGTTCATAGATAGCTGGGTCAACTTCTCTGTCAGCTACATGCTCTTTTCTAAAGATGGACTGTACCTAAACGTGCTGGGGGAAAAGATGGTTAGTCGGATGGAGGAGCTTTTAAACTAGGATGTAGGGGTGAGGGGACGACTGTAGAGAAGATAGCAGGGGCGTAACTGGGAGAGGCAGGGCCACATAGCAGACAGAGATTCTTATTGTAAGAGCAGTGAGACTATGGAACTCTATATTGTAATGGCTGATCATTTGAACATGGTCACGAGGGGTCTGGATGCCTTTTTGGAGAGCAATAATATCACATTGTATGGAAATAAAACATTTTGTAAGTAGTTTCTGTTGATCCAGGGAGTTATACCGACCACAATATTAGGGGTCAACCTTGCAACATTTTGTCTTCTTCTGGATAAACATCGTATAGTTTAAAGGTTGGACTTGATGGACTGATGTCCTTTTCTGACCTTATTAACTATTATACTATCATACTAAGTGTGTGCATGCTAGAATCTTGGGCCATGCGTTGGTCCTCAAACCTGACCTAGTTTTGAGATTAAGGGTATAAGATAATAAGTGTCTTAAAGACAAAGACCAAGACATCAAAACAAACTAGGTTGGGAATACAATACCTGACAGTGACTGAAGCAATACTTTAGAGAAGTTCTCACAAATGAGCAAAGTAGGGTTAAGGCAGAACTTACGGTTGAGTCCACATCAGCAAGCAGATGCAAATTCAGAAAACACTCACAGGGACACATTTTCTAAGGGCCGTGCACCAGTTTTGTGTCAGACTTCTCACGTTCTTTAGTTGCAAACTGCTTGCACAGGTATTTAAGAAGTGTCTGCACCACAATTGTGTCGCACACAACCCTTTTGTTGTGGAGTTGCGTTATGTGACACAAATTAGGAGGCTTCTGGTGTTCAGTCAGACCGCAGAAGATTTATCACGCCCTATGTTAAAGGTACACCACAAAAAAGTTGGTGAACACCTATTGGGACAGATTCATGAATCTGGCACCCGTTCTCAATGAATCAGTGGCGCAACTGCCACTATACAAAGGGTATAAC
>CM033649.1:45516482-45558392 GCA_019512145.1 Engystomops pustulosus
GGTAGCCAACAAAAAAGTTGGTGTGAACACCCTCTTGGGACATTCATATTTCTGGCACCGTTTCTCTCATATGAAGTGGCGAATTACGTGCTCTTTACAAAAGGTAAACAATCAAGAAAAAGCCAGAATTTCCCAGAGATATATTTTGCAAGAATATACAAATTATTGAAAGCATTCATTTAAATTACAATAGAACAGACGTTTTACAGAAATGCCAGCTTATGCTGGAAGAACAACATAAACATCAGGGGGAAGTTCTTGATCCGATCACGTGACTGCCTTCGTCACCATCGGATCTCAAGCGCATTGCGCAACTTCGGAGCCAGAAGCTGGAGGTCCGCCAACGCATATGCACAGTACTATACAAAGGTAAACCGCATTTAGTGCATTTTGCATCACTCTTGTTAAATGTGCCCCACAGAGTCTGAGAGTCAGTTTAGCAGATATCCAGTGAGCAACAAACATACTGGATTAAAGATATACAAGCAAAATCTGCCAGGAGAAGCGAGCAGTCAAGGTAATACCCCACCCGAAGCAGGATAAGACACATAATAGGCGAAAGAGTTGTCAGGTCGTCATGGAGACCATACCATGTGGGACTCACGTGGGAATGGTTTTTATTTGTAGTATGGCTTTACCAGTACCCCCACACACAAGATTCCTTACAATTAACTAAAATTTGAAATAGATAAGTGGGTGCTGGAGTCAAACAAATAAAGGACAAAGAAGATTGGAGAGGAAAAACTACCTATTCACCACATGCCAAAAACTGCTCTCCATCTCTTCCACACTTAGGTAATGATGCTTATTAGCATACCTTCATTAAATATAGTCACAAACCTGTTCTTTATCAAAATAAGAGATTTTTGATTATTTCAGAGGAGTTGACTCAGAGATGAGCGAACATACTCGTCCGAGCTTGATGCTGTTCGAGATTAGCGTATTCGGAACTGCTCGTTGCTTGGCGCGAATACTTCGCCCGCTCCGAGGGAGAACCGGACAAAAAAAATGGCCGCTCCAGCCGTTTTGTTTTTTGTCGGGCAGCGAAACAGAGCCAATCACAAGCCACCGGAGACTATAACTCCACCCGCATGAGTGGTATCCTTACACGTCGATAAGCAGTGGGGGCTGGCCAGATCAGGTGAACTGGGATAGACTAGCCGCTGACCGCGTGCTCGGATATTCGTGTCTGGATGCCGCTTAGGGAGAGAGCGCCTGCTGGTCAGGGAAAGCGTTATTAGGTGTTCAATTCGGAATAGTGTTGGCAGGAGTTGATTCTACAAGAAAGCCCTTCTTAGGTGGCTTACCATAAGTTATACTTTTTTTTTTTATTTGCAGCTGTACCACATTGTTGAGAATTTGCAGGGGACTTGGATACCCGTTGTTAGCTCTAGTGATACACAAATCACCTTCAAACAACCAAAATGGGACATTTTCCAGTAGGAACAGTTCTGCCATTTCTTTTATTTTACGTTTATTTTTAATAACTCAGCGTCATCTCATCTGGGGAAAGACAGTGTGCTTCATATTGGCTAGAAAATAGCTTAGGAGAATCCAACGGCTTACTGAGCCACCAATAGCGTATAATATTTTATTTGTTGACGCTGCTGGGTGGCTGTCCTTGCTGCAGTGCATCTTACCATATTGTGAGGAAGCTTTGTTGGTGAGACTTGGCAAACCGGTGTGTTTAGCGCTAGTGCGAACATATCATCGAAAAGACCGATGTGGGAAAAACTTATTAGGGGTTTTTTGATTTCAATTAGGCCCGTTGCCATTTACTTTTATTTTACGTTTATTTTTTACTAATTCAGCGTCATCTATCTGATTAGCAGTCAGTGGGCTTTCGTACTTGGTAGAAAATTGCACCGCACGGAGGGATCAAGCGGCTCTTACGTAGGCTTACAATAGTGTTATATATTTATTCTGGTTGAGCTGTGGTTGGCTGTCCGTGCTGCAGTGCACTCTACTACACCATCTTGTGTCGGAGTATTTGTGCTAGTGAGACGGCGACGTTTGTTTAGCGCTTAGTGAACGCACAATCATCGCAAGACGAAGTGGAAAATGGTATAGGGGTTTGATTGCAACCCTTAGGCACAGTCTGCCTTTACTTTTTATTTTACGTTTATTTTTCATACAACTCAGCGTCATCTCATCTGGCATGCAGTGTGCTTTATACTGGCTAGAGAAAATAGCCATAGAGAATCAAACGGCTTACTTAGGCTTACAAGAGAGTTATATGTCTTTTATTTCGGTTGATCATGATGGGGGTTGTCCTTGCTTTGGCCAGTTGATATACTACCATATTGTGAGGAATTGCAGTGAGACTTGCGACGTTGTGTTTAGCGTTAGCCTGACGGCAATATCCATCGCAAAGGACCGAAGTGGGGAAAATGTATAGGGGTTTGATTTCAATTAGCGCACAGTCTGACGCTATTTACTTTTTTATTTACGTTTATTTTTTCGTCACTCAGCCGTCATTCTCATCTGGCCCTCATAGCAGTGTGCTTTAGACTTGGCTAGAAACTAGCTATTAGAAGGATCCAAACGGATTACTTAGGCCTACAATAGCGTTATATATTTTAGTTTGGTTGATCTTGATGGGGGCAGTCCTTGCTGCAGGCTATACTCCATATTGCGCGAGGATTTGGCAGTGAGACTTGCGACCCGTTTTGTGTTTAGAGCTTAGTGACGCACATATCCATAACAAGACCCGAAGTGGGAAATTTATTAGGGGTTTGATTTCAATTAGGCACAGTCTGCCCTTTACTTTTTATTTTACGTTTATTTTTTTCATAACTCAGCGTCATCTTCATCTGGGCATTAGCGATGTGCTTTCATACTTGGCTAGAAAATAGCATTAGGAGAATCCAAACGGGCGTACTTACGGCCTACAATAGCGTTTTATATTTTATTTTTGGTTTGATCTGCTGGTGGCTGGTCTTGCTGCAGTGCATCTACTACCACATTGTGACGGCACATTTGTTAGTGAGACTTGCACGTTTGTGTTTAGAGTTAGTGAAGCACATATCCATCGCATAAGACCGATGTGGGAAAATTATTGGGGTTTGGATTTCACTTGGACAGTCTGTCATTTTTACTTTTTATTTTACCTTTATTTTTCGATAACTCAGCGCGTCATCTTCACTGGGTGCCATAGCAAGTGTGGCTTTCATTACTGGCTTAGAAAAAGCCATAGGCAGAATACAACGGCTTATTTAGGCCTACATAAGCGTTATATATTTTATTCTGGTTGATCTGATCGGGCGTCCTTGCGCCGTGCAATATACACAATATTGTGAGGAAAGTTGCGCAGTGAGACTGGCGCCGTTTGTGTTTAGCGCTTAGTGAGCACTAGATCATCGCAAAGACCGAAGTGGGATAGTTATGAGGGGTTGATTTCAATTAGGCACAGTCTGCCATTTACTTTACTTTTTGTTTATTTTTTCATATCTCCGCGTCATCTCATCTGGCCATAGCAGGGTGCTGTCATACTTTGGTAGAAACGCCAGCCATAGGGAATCCAAACGGCTTACTTAGGCCTACACTAGCGGGTTTATATATATTCTATTTCTGGTTGATCTGTTGGTGCTGTCCTTGCTGCATGCAGCTACTACCATATTGTGAGGAATTTGTGTGAGACTTGCGACCGTTGTGTTTAGAGCTTAGTGACGCACTTATCATCGCAAAGACGCGATAGGGGAAAAATATTACGGGGTTTGATTGATGAATTAGTGTGACAGTCTGCCATTTCCTTTTTTTTTAGGTTATTTTTTCGTAACTCAGGTCATATCATCTGGCATAGGCAGTGTGTTTCATACTTGCTAGAAAATAGGCTCATAGCAATAGGATAGCATGCTTTAGTGTTTAAACTAAAAAAACACAACAAAAAAACACAAAAAAGAAAGTTTAGAAAAATTCAAGTTATAACTTTCATTTTCAAGTGTGTTTAACCCGAGGGTAGGGGTATCAGAGGACGAGGGCGGGGGACCGTGTGGCGTCCAACTAGCTGCAGGGGTCAGAGTGCCGTTGTCTCTGGGCGGGGTGAGACGCCACCTGCTGATAGAGTGGAGAGCAGGGGGGGAAAGCCGCAGAGCTGCACTCCTTAGGTTAGGTCTGAAGTTACTGGGACTCGCGGGGTTAGAGCACTGTTGAGGCCACAGAACAGTGCGAACAGTTGATGGCTCGTGATTGCCGACAATGATTCTGAGCAATTTGTCACACTAGTCAGTTCTTCAACGCAGTCCACCCATGTCACCGAAATCGGCAATACTCCAGCTCTGCACCTCAGCCCTCAACCCCCAGTCGACCCCTCGCCATGGAAAAATTGGCATTGAACTCGGCTACTCTGAGGGAACTGTTTTCGAGGACATCCTTTCACACAGTCACCAAAAACTTGGCCGGTGGTTGCTGCTGAGCAATTTTCCGATGCCCAGGTTTCCACCAGTCGAGGTGTGGGTGATGATGACCTTCTTTGCCGTAGTGGAAGACAGACGTTAGAACTTAGAAGTGTGCAAAGAGGTGTCCGACGATGAGGAGACCCGGTTGTCAGAAAGTGGTGAAGTTGTGTCAGGGCAGGAAGTCCGAGGGGGGAGCAGACACTGAGGGAAGGGAGGTGATGACGTGCGGTGACAGACCTAAGTTGGGTGTGAGAGCCGGCCGGCGGAACACAGTGCTTCTGAGACGGCAGTGAGAGTCCTCGACCGAACAGGTTGGAAGAGGCAAGTCGGTGGGGCCAGAGGAGCGGCAGGGCCAGAGCAGGTGGCACCGCGCCAAATGTGTCCACGCGAGTGAAGCTCCGGGCGGAGGGCTAGTAGATTTTCAGGTATAGTCTGGGGTTCTTCAGGAAACACCGGATGGACCGTACGGAATGTTGGGGTGCAACCTTTGCCCACAAACCAGGATCAGCAGGGGTTCACCACCATACTGATTAAATACCACCAGTATGAGCAGGCTATGAATGCTACAACACCCCACTCAGTGGCACCACAGCCCGTTCACTTCCGGCGTGCACAACATGATCCTTCCCCGTACTTGGGTCAGCTGATGTCAGCCCCTGCCCATGGACCCTGGACACAAAAACCCCATCGTCGCCTCCACGGTCTCCACAGAATCACCAGCGTAGCTCTTCTACCCCAGCCGCTGAGCGGGAGGACGGAAACGGAAAGATAGTGGCAACACACCCGCACCACGACGCCTCAAGCCTTAAGGTACACTCTCAAGGATGATTAGCCTGGAGATGCTGCCTATAGGTAGTAAGACAAGGCCTTTCGCAACCTTCATGGCGGCGGACCTGCCCCCCTCGGTATCGGTCCCACAGCCGACCTACTACTTTTCCACGATGTGCCCGTCTCCCCCCTCACAGCCCTGCACCAGCACGTGTCAGACAAACTCATCGGGACCTGATCCATGCCGTTTCGACAAGGTTTACAAACTGACCCGGGTACACAGGGGACCGAGTTGCTGCCGGGCAGGGCCACTTCCAATATATATCGCTGAGCACAGTGGCGTTAAACTTGGTGGAGGGTGGGGACCGAAGTCGGACCCTGCGGCTGGTATCTATTGCCGACGGCCGAGGATTGCGGGGCCCGACCTCGGTCCAGGGTTTCAGGCTACTCGCCTCTTCCTCCCTCTCCACCCTCCGCCACCTCCTCCTCCGAATTACCATCGTGGGTTGGCGCATCAGTCGCTAGCTATAGGCACAGCAGCAGTTTGCCGTCGATAAGCGGACCAGCAGGCGGTGCTCAAACTGCTGAGCCGAGGCGAATAAAGGCAAACCGCCAAGAACTATTAAGGGCATCACGGCGCAGAACTGATCTGTGGCTGGACCGCTGAAACCTGAAGCCAGCATGGTGTGCCTGTGACAACGGCCGTAACCCTGGGTGGCGCTCTGCAACTACGGCAGGAGACACATGTGCAATTTGGCCTGGCCATGTGTTAAATTGATAGTGCCAGCCGTGTTCCTCAAGACATACCCCAATCTGTATGATTGCCCACGACAAGTGTATGCGCTCGCAGCTGTGCGCATTCAGGAGTCCAGCAAGATGCTGCCACTCTCAGCGGCGAGCAGGCCGCCCCAACTGCCCGCTCACCAGACTGTTGTGCGACCCCCGGTTGCCCACGAGGTGGAATTCAAATTAACCAGTTATCCCAGCGTTACCAGCCAGCGCAGAGCGATTGTAGACTGCCCTCCGATGTCAACTTCTACCAGAAACTGGTAGTCAGGCTTCAGTCAGCTCCTCAACTACAATGAGGAACGTGACGTGAGTGTCGCGATATCTGTCAGGTGCTGAGTAACTTTGAGGAGTCAACAAAGATGGTCAGTGGCGATGCCGCCATCATCAGCCTCACCATCCCCTGCTTGGCAATGTTGAAAACTCTCTGATCAGAGATGAGTCGGAAGCTTTGCGCTCGTCCCAAGAGACGGGGAAGAGATTCCCTTGTTGATAGCACAAAGCACCCTCAGGTCTGGTTCTCAGCGCATATTGGAGGAGGTGGAGGAGGAGGAGAATGTTGGCGAGACACAAGAGGGCGCATTGCAAGACCTTCACTGTTCAGCGTGTATGGCGAGAAGACGAGGGTGTGGAGGAGAAGGAGATGACAGTCAGGCCAGTGACGGGGAGTGGAATTTCTTGGGTTGGGACTTGGCGCATTTATGGCAGATTTCATGCTTAGGTTGCCTCATCCCGTGACCTCGCGTTCAAAGGAATCGACTGCCAGCACCGATTATTACTGGGTACCTCATCTCCTGGAACCCACGGTCAAGCAAATCTTTCCACTCTCATCCCGGAGCGGCAAAGGAGGTGTGAGCTGCATGAACTACCAGCAGGCCCCTGAGTTGCACCAGCTGATCCCCAGTATTTCCCTTCTGACACGCGCTATGCGGCCTAGTGGTAGTTCGGCGGACACGTAGCGAGGGAGAGTAGGAGACGCTGGGCTTGTCCCGCACTGGCAAGGGTACGGCTTGACACAGGCTCATTGCCAGTCACGTATGTCAACCCAGCAAGGACACTGTCACCTGTCCCGGTGTCTGGCAGGAGTAGGCTGGCTCTTTACAGAAAGATTGGTATGGGGGTACGTAGCGACCATACAGTCGTCCAAATATTACACACGGCTCCTAAACTACGGGGTTGCTCAAGCGGAATGTGGCGTACGAACTTGGGCATGTACGTCTTGGAGGTTCTTGCCTGCCCTGCCACGACGGTTTCCGAGCGGGTTTTCAGTGCAGTGTCTGGCATCATCACCGATACAAGCGTAACGCTGTCGACTGACAGCGCTGACAGGCTGAGCGTATTAAGATGAATATAAGCATGGCTTTCTCATAATTTCAATCTCCAGTCCAGGTGAAGGAAGTCTCCACCTAGAATATTTATGCACTCCTCTCCTCCTCATTTCTCCTTCTCCTCATCTTTGTACACTAAGCAGAGGATGGAAATGGCATTTGTTTGACAGGGCCAATGGCTTCTAGCTATAGTACTTTATGAACTTTGATTTTTCTGGTAGGGCCACCACCCGGGTCATATGTTCTTAAACAAATTGTTGGACTTGCAACATCACAGGCACTAATCTAGTCAATTTTCTGGAGGGCCACCCTACCTGCCCTTGGTTTGAAAATCTCTTTTTTGGACTGCCAAAACAGGGAACTCACTCTATTTTCGTTTTCTGGAGGGCACCTACCTGCTCTTTGGTTTGAAAAACTTTTTTGGACTGCCAACCGAAGGCACTCAATCTTATTTCATTGTTCTGGAGGCCACCTACTGGTCCTCTGTTTTTGAAAAACTTTTTTGGATGCCACATACAGGCACATATACAAATTAAATTGGCTCCATAGCACCCTCCATACGTGGTCTACATTGCTTACCTCCAAATCGTCATATAGCTGCCTCCATACAATCGTCCCTTATCAAACGCGGTGTGTCAGGCAGAAATTGGGTTGTTTCGTGGATTCCACATCAAGTTGTTAACTTTCTCGCCACCCTGCTTTCGTTATCCACAAAATTACTGGCACAACTTTTATATTACCCGATTATTATTTCCAGCGATTTCTTGCGCATCTGTTGATACACTGGTGTGTAATCCACACAAATAACTTGCCAAACTTTTACACTTTACGGATATTATTCAGCGCTTCTTGGCAATATGCTGAACATTCCCGCCTCAACCCGCCATATCCCAAACTTATAAGAACGCAATACATTGAACTTGGTGGAGGCTGGGACTGAGTCGGACCCATGGGGGCTGGTATTATACTGGCCTGACGCCAGGATCGATGGGCCTACCTCGGTCCCGGTCTCAAGCGCGATCCTCCTCCCCTTACTATACCCGTTCCTCTCCTTCCCCACCCCTCTCCTCCTCCGAATTACCCTCCGGGGCACTGGTGGACGCATATCAGCGGTAGCTCTGGCACCGAGCAGTGCGTTCGCTAGGCGACAGCAGGCGGTGCCAAAATCGCTGAGCCCTAGGGCCGATTTTTATAAAGGCACACCGGCCCAAGAGCTTTTACAGAGCATTCCACATCAAACTTGTTACTTTGTCGCCACCCTGTTTGTGCTCCACAAACTATACTGGCAAACTTTATATCATTACCAAATTAGTATTCAGCGTTTCTTGCGACATCCGTGTTTTACATTCCCCTCACCCGCATATCAAAATTATAAGAAACGCTAGCTACACTGATCTTATACAAAAGGTTCTTAGAAGTGCGTGTTTGGGGGTAGCCTAGAACAGGGGTTGGATTGGCCGAAAGCTGCCTGGCTAGCGGAGCGCCAGCTCCATCTCAAGATCCAACATAACATAGTTTAACTGCAAAGCACCTTAATCTACTACTGATTCACTTGCTCCCATTACATCGTCTCCCCTTATCAAGACGAGCTGTGTAGGCAGAGATTTTCAGGTGTTTGCACACTAATAATAGTGAAGCGGGCCTCTGTCGCCCGCCATTGCTGGAGACCTGAAGTTGCCAATCTAGCCACGCAATAATGGAGGACCACTCCGCAATATGTGGCTCTTAATCATGGAACCATTTCGTAAAAAACAATTAAAAAATGAACCCCTATGCTATTCCATTATTCACTGGTGAAATATCAGAGACGGCCGACTTTGAAAATTAATTTGTTAAAGTAAACGCTTCTTGCCCCCAAGGGCCACTTTTGGTAGTGGGAGGAGCGGGAGACAGGGGGCTTGGAACAGGCGTAAGCTCAGCCTGGCGTGTTGCCGACCCCAGCTCCATACCAAGATTGGGCAGCTCTCGAGGCATCAGCATGCTGCCCCTGTCTTTGTACTTCATTTTGCCTCCACGATCATCCACAGCGTCTTCCACCATGCTTACATTTCAACTCTCTATACCCCAGACGTGGGAGCACGAGAGCAGATAGCAGCACATCATCCCCTTATCAAACGAGCTGTGTCAGGCCAGAATTTTCAGGTTGTTTCACAAGATATAGTGGAACTCGGCCCATGGTAGCCGCCATGCTGGAGACTGAGATGTTGCAATAATTATGCAGCGCAAATGAATGCCCCCATACTGTCGCTCTTAATCAGTGGAAGTCGTCTCCATGGCGTGCCTCCACTGTCGATCCCCTTACAAAAGAGCGTGTGGCGCTCATTTTCGGGTTAGTGTTCACCTCAGATGTTATGGAAACGTGTGTCACGTATGTCGCTACAGTGCTGTCGTTTATGACCGAAATAGTACTCTTGCAACCTTTGTTCACAAGAAACATTTCATCCTCCTTTGGTTGAAACCTGAGTCCATTTGGGGTTTAGTCGCCACTGAGACTCTATAGCATGCACTGCCTGCCGGCGCTATGCATGCACGTCCCTATAGTGTCAGGTCAATTATTGCTGTTGTTTTAGATGCATCTAGCCTCATTACGGTACTGACGTCATGGCCTGCTGTTGCCCATAATTTTGGCAAATGGTGCGATTAAGCAGCCTCGGAGGCACCATGCCTGTGCCCCTGCTGTTTCCTGTCCATTTCGTGGTTGTTGACCATCCTTTACTGAGGTTCCCAGGTGTTTGGCCAAGCTTCCCGTGCAGAGCCTTGGGTGCTCCCATTGAACAAATGCTGAGCTCTCCATTGACTTAATGGGGCCTTGTTATTCGAGACGAGCACTCGAGATAGGGAAGTGAAGTTAGTTCTCGAAAAAACGAGTACCTAGAGCATTTAGTGATCTGCTCATCTCTAGAGTTGACAGTGACCTGACTTATCTTTGTGAATGTTGATTCAATTTTGTCTAATGTTGACAACCCTTTTAACATGCATTATGCTCCACTTTGGGTAGATTTAACTAGCCTTTCTTAGCACTGGATTCTTGCGTACAAGCAATAAAAAGTCCCCAATTCACCCTGATGCCACTTTTCTGAATTTGGCGTGACGGGCAGGATAGCAGGCTTCCATTTTTACCATTGCCTGTGCCAGAAACTTCAGAGGCACTAGCAAGAAATCTCTAAGCTTACAGTAGGGCCATACTTGTTTCTACTTCCATCCCTTAGAAATGCTACAGAGCATGTCCTGGCTCTCAAGCAGGTTTTTCTTACTAACAATTTAGAGCGGAAATGTGTTTTTAATGTTTGAGACTGGGAAAGTGGAGAACTATTGGCAGTAAATCTCAAAGATTGCTCACATGTTTTTATTATCCCAAAGGGCTAAGACTGTCTTTTTCATAATTGTAGCTGACTCCAAAGGCTACAAGCGATGATAGAGAAGACAGAAAGGTGGGGACTTTTAATCAGCTTAATTGACTTAGGGAGAAATCCAAGAAACCTCAGGTCTTGTACTGAGGGTCTAATCTTCCATCTTTACATACACTGCAAACCTTATGATTTACATTTAGCGTGACTTCCACTTGTTTTGAGAAAACTGAAGCTTCATGAGAGTAAGAATATGGTGCTAAAGACCAAAGTGAACAAATATGTTAAGTTTAGTATTGTTTTTTTTTTAAGAATTACCCCTTTATTCCCCCCACATTTTGAGCGGACCTGAAATACTATACTTGTTTAAAACTATTTGGTATTTTTTATTTTTCTGTGTTTGTCTGAAAACCCTGATATCTGCATACTGCCGTCTACACAAAACAAGAAAACAAGATTCAAAATTTAGAAAGCATAAATAAACACCATATTAGATGAATAGAGAAAAAAATCATTAATTACAGACAAATACACACATAAAAAGTACCCAATGCGTCAAATAACAGATTTACATATATGTAAACCTGCGCTTAATAAGTAAAGGATATTGCTTAAAAATAAGTATTCCATTATACAGAGAATAACAGGGACACATAAAGAATATATAGAACCAAAGGTTTGGGTCAACCAACACGTTTTGCTTGCTTTGTACAGGGTATACTCCAAAAAAGGATCTGGGAGATTAATACCGAGATGGCAACCCACCAGTTAAAGTAGTAATAACCTATTGGGCTGGTGGTTCAGATGCTCCACCTGGCCTGTTAGTATTAGAATCAAGCCAAGATGGAAAAGGTGACATAGCCACTAAGGAACCGATATCCCAGCCAGAGCATGTCCCACCAAAAAGGGACATAGTGGCTATTGTACCATTTGTGGTAATCCAATGTACAACAGCGGTAGGAAGTTGTACCTAAACAGGTTCTTTAGTGACTTATTAATCAGTACAGGCATCGTTATCTCTGTCAGCACCGAGATATTAATAGAGACAGCTGTGTGTATGCATCGATGGCGTCTGCCCTGTCATTCGTGGTCGCAGGGTACAATGAGCCCTGTTCTCGCATCTGTGGGGGTCCCCCATCAGCAAGGGAGACCCATCACATTAGAAATCACCGTGCTCCAACACGCCCGAGTTATCTCTCGTGGCTTTCGGGTGAGCGAATACTCCCTCTTCTTGCTACTTTGTTATTCAGAATAGTTAGCGATATGAGTCTAATTTGTAGTCAATGAGAAGAACCTCTTTAAGGAAACCTACCATCTGAAGGTTGGATCCGGGTGAGATGCTTGAAATACAAATTGGGCTCCAGTGGTTATGTGGTCTCGTTTCTTTAGATCATTTCTTGTGGTTTAGTCATTGTTATATTCTGTTAATCCCCCGGAGCTGTCCGTATATCGCCGGTGCTTTTTAGATCACTTGTGTTCATTTATTCTACTTCCACGGGAAGACACGCGTTAAGTCGGCGTGGTGCAACACGCATTTTTCAGTGCGCGCGCGTCGAATAGTAATGCCGCTAGTTTATTGCAAAAGAGCCCTCTGAGATCGCAGCATGCTCGAAGCAGTTGCAAGAATTCAGAATAAACATGTTAACCCAGGATCCAGATGCTTAGTGAAAACACAGTGCGAATGTTGATTCTTCGGCTACGTTCTCTGCTTATTCCTGGAGTCATAGCTTGCTTTTCACAACGGTGTTAGACATTTAGCATGTGACTTTTGGTGCATCTGTTTCCACTGTTTTTTTTGTCAAATGAGGATTCATCATGTTCTCAAGGCTACTGTTCTGAAAACATCTCTGTCGTCGTTCATTAATAAATTTATTCCGAAACATGGTCTTTGAAATGCTTAGCACTCGCCATTGCCAAAAACAGTGGAACGATAAAAAGTGCACAGGAAACGGATCATTAGGAAAAACAGTGAAGCTGACAAGTCAACTTTGTAAAACTTTGCACGTTCTGGTACCAATGCAATGCGAACAATGTCACACTTTAATGTGTGTCATTAATGCTTTCGTTATTCACTTCACGTGTTTGAAATTCGCGGAGGGGAATTATTCCATTCGCCTAGAACCACATCCGTTTATAGAAACGACATTGCACTCGCCATTTCCCTGCAATGCTTGCGGAGTGCATGCGTTTTGAGCGCTCTGCCATTTAGACTTAATGGGGGGGAAAAAAAAACAAAGAAAGCAAACATGGCAGATGATGGCAGAGACGAAGGGCAAAAAAAACTGCATGAAAAAATGGCTAACATGGAAAGTGCAAGGCAAGTTCTGCGCGTCAACGCAGGCGCAGAACTCGCACGTGAAAAACGCTAGGTTGAAGGGGCGCCTAAACGTTTTCATTCTAAAAATGGTGGTTTGGAGAAGTCCCAATGCATAAGCATTTCAAGATTTTAGCTATATATTTGTTAGTAACAATGAACAATGCTAGGATAATATGAGGGAGGAAGATTTATAACGCAAAACATGTCTTCATTAGCTGAGTGGGAGACCTATGTAGTTGTCGTCCTATGTGGTTGGCATGGCTGTTATCCTTGAGAGTAGCAGTAGCTAGATTCACATAGGGTCATGATAAGTGCAGCCAGAGACAGCAGTCAACTAATAGGATTATGGGCTTCCTAATAAATCTAGACGAATGCGAACAACATTCTGTCACATGACTTTGAAAGGAAAATGATAGTTAAAACTGTATGGTTGTCCAAATGTGAGAGGGAAAATTTATTAATCAAAGATATACTAAAGCATTGCTAGTTGCAAAATAGTTTTTGAAAGTTCGTGATCTTGTGCAGATAAATTGAATATATCGTAAAATTATTTAAAATGTGCTACTACTTGATGTGTTCCAATTTATTTTGTAAAGTTATGACAATCATGTAAAAAGATAATTTCCCTCTAACAACAACTGAGGAACTGTAACCATCATGGCCTAGATTATACTCATGCCTGCTGTGACAAGTGGGTGACATACAATGGTTAGGGCAGCACGGTGGCTGAGTGAGTTAGCACTTCTGCCTCGCCCACCAAGGTAACATCTGCAAGAGTTTGTTTAGTTACTCTATGTTTGCATGGGTTTCCTTCGGGTCTTCGCCGGTTTCCTCCCCACAGTCCAAACACTACTGTTAGGTTGTTTTTAGATGGGACAATGACCAATTTGGCAACTTTTGTGCAGATCTGCGAATCTGTGTGTGCTATATAATAAACGAATTATTATTTGTATGGTTGTCCATTATTGTGAGTGGTAGAGGTAATTGCATGAAAGTAACCTTCAATTACAAGAACCCACAAAGTTCCAATGTTGAACCAATCGACAGTTCTGGTGTGACTTCTTTGAAAAAATAATACAGAGACACGAGAGAGCAGAGTCAATGGGGGTTTTTGCCTGTTGTAGGTTCAGCCTAACAAGAATTCTATTTTCAGGTTACATTTAAAAGTTTTGAGAGGTTGAGGACAATTGACACCATTGACGCAGAATATTCTAGTTGCCCCATGCGCACCAATCACAATCCTCTTTAAAGCCTTTAAAATATTGTCTGAGCATCTGGTTAAAATGAAAGCTGAGTTGTGTAATTGTTGCCATGGGCAGCTAAGAATCTGGACTTTTCAGACAGCTTGATAATCTGCCCCATGTACTTGACTGAAGCATCAGGGAAACTGTGGGTTGTAGAACTGGACCGTTCTCAATAATGTTTCTGCACTTTTTGGTTAGTATTTTTACCGACTAGGGATGAAAGCTGGGATTTTCAACCAACATCTGTAATCTGTTGAACTGTTGTACATTTGATCTTTCATTGCTCACTTCGGTTAGTATGGGCTCACACTATGAAGGAGCATGTGATTGTAAATAGTAATTGTGGAATGACCAGGCCAGTGTGTTAGTGTATCTACACTGTTCACTCAATCCATAAAAACGCAATATAAAATACAAACTCACTTTACTTCCAATATCCGTAGGAATGCGAAACATTACGAAATTAAAGGCCGAGAATTTTTTTCACTACGTTGACCATCTGAGTTGTCCATTTCTCAACAAACAAATCATGGAAACGTTTTACTAATTTTACCTGGCACCTCTGAGAATACTGAGCCTTTGCTCCATGCTAATATCCTATGATACTTTTTTACAACTGGAATACAACAGATGGCTAATAAGCATAGTTTGCTTATGATACTTCCCTCCTATCCTGTTAGTAAATAACCCAAGGATCTCTGTGTTCTTCCTGATGTTATTACACATTTTTGGGATTCTTACTTTACATCCAGGAATTCAAACACAGACCCACCATTATAGTAGAGGAGGGTTGTTTGCTTTGCTATGAGGCACGCGATTGAATGAAATCCCACCTCGGCGTAGTTAGCTGGACTATCCCTGAGGCGGGTGGTAAAATGGATGGGTGATGTAATGTGGATGTTCCGGGGCAGCTGTATGAACAACCATCACAAGTAGTTGTCTTGCTACTGCGCAAGTCAGTAATATGTGCATATATTAATTGCATCTGTGTATTAAGCACAGGATGGTATAAAAATCAAGAGTGGTTTTTCTGTGATGTTCTGTACACATAAAAGGCTATAACAAGCCTTCCTATGTTGAGTTTTCATTTATATTATACTTATTAGTGGTACTTGTATATACTCCTTCCTGGATCCCTCAGTAGCACTAACTTAGCAGCAATTATTAGCATAATTTTAAAAAGTGATTTTAGAAGAGTAGTAAAAGACAAGGCACGGATAACAAAAATTAAAGATATTGCCACAACTATGGCACCATGATCTATGAGTAAATTTGCGAGATTGTAGATTTGATGGTATAGATTGTTGTAACGAGGCCAACAAAAAACTAATCTTGGAAGCCCTTAGGTCTGGTAACACATTATCAAAATCATTAAAACATAGGTGGGGACACAACCTTTTTTTTAAATCAGGGTAATAAAAACAAAAGATAAAAATCAAAACAAAAAAAAAACAAGATAAAAAAAAAAAAATAAAAAAAAAAAAAAAAAACCAAAAAAAAACAAAAAAAAAAAAAAAAAAAAAAAAAAAAAAAAAAGTGTAAAAAAAATAAAAAAAAAAAAAAAAAAAAACAAGGTGTGTTAAAAAAAAAAAAAAAAAAAAAACTTTTATTATAACAGCAGTATCAACTAGTAGTAACAAAACTTATACAATATTACAAACATTTCTGAATCAATAATTATGCCACCCAAAGCCACCCTCCTTGCCCTACGGGCAGGCTGTTCTTATCTTTCAGGAAGTACCTTTCCCGATAGATTTTAGACGTCCGTTTGGGCCCTCGAACCTCTCCCATCTCCGTTATCAGATCTTCCGTCCCACTATCAGACTTTCCAGCCATGCTCCATTGTTTCTCAACAACTTCCAAACGCGTTCCTCTTAAGGTATGGTATATCCCAAACTCCCATCTTAAATAGTGCTATTCAGTAACTGGTAATGTAATGCCAGGCCTCTTGAGGGTTAGCAGTGTCCCAAACAGTGCCGTTTGGTCAATAGTCTTTAGTACCTGGTACAGCAATTTTGCCACCGCATCTGTTCTTGCCCTAGCAACAACTCCTGATTCCTCACCTATGTACCCCTAAACTACAAAACTTTGCGCCCGGGGGTTATTGGCGGAATCCGGACGTCTCCAAACAATTCCTCGTTTGCTCTGTTTGCTTCCAAACAGATTCCTTTTAACTCAGGGCAAGCCCAAAAACGTTGTAGTATACTAGGCAGCTCCTATATTCCATTTGTATAGGAATAGTTGGAAAACACATCCGTGGGCTACTCAAGCACCTTTTAGTCTCAGAGGCTTGACGTAAGCTCCTCCAATTAATCATACGGTAATACCCCACCTCAATGTCCCATTACCCAGTGTTGTTGCCAGTGGGTCTCCCAGCAGCTGTCCAATACTTCCCTATCCAGTTTTGATATGTAAGACTCATAATCTTGGTTGCACCACTCCCACGTACCATGTATTTTCCTAAAGATGATGAACACAACATCCCAGGAGTTTCAAACATCCCGCGCTACCGTAAAATGACAACTTGAAAGTACTGATAAAAACATAGTTCTGGGCCCCATATCGACTGCCTCCTCCAAATGACTGAAAGATTTAAGTGGCACACCTCATTATTATAGTTGTTGTAGGCACATTACCCCCTCTGCAGCCATATAATTAGCCCACGCATCCGGGACCACCCCCCAACCCCCCTTATGTTTAGGGCAGCACTGCAATTTTAATTTTCGTATCCTGGGTGGGTATTCCCTGTTTTCCATATTAAGTAGTCCCTTGAAGTAGACTATAGGTCTTCCTAAACCAGAATTTTGGTCTACACAATGGTGACAATGCTGTTAAAACGCTAATAAACATTGTAGGCATTATTAACAATTATGTTGATTAAGTCATCAGCCTAACGCTGCTATAGATAACTCCATAAAAAAGGGGGGCACAGTATGGGATGGATATGCGAGGGTGAGGGTGCCCAAAACCATGGGACGGATATGAGAAGAGGCCCTAAAAATGGTTGTATGAGAGGGGGCTGCAATATTGGGTATGTGTGGGGGCTTACGATCTAAGGTAGATAAGGGCCACGCTGTGAGGGGGGATGAGAAGGGCACAAAATGGGAGCCGCTGAGAGCACCACATATGAAGAGTCGATAGGGGGCCGTATAAAATGAGGAGGAGGGGAGTGCGAGGGGGCCACAATGTGAGGAAGGAGATGAGAGGGGTCACTATAATTTAAGAGATGGATGATGATTGGGTCCAATATGAGGGAGGATAGTGACTCATGCCTTTACACTATGTTTTACTCTTATTAATAATGTTGTTTTGGGACGCTCTGATCTTTTTGACTCATACATTGTTGTACTTTTCAGCACAAGAACATGCAACAAGGTAAACACAGCCTAAGAATATACAAGGAATATTTCATGTAGCAGTAGGTGGGCCCCTAGGCCCCCAGCCCCGGACCTGGGGCAAATGTATATTTACCATATAACTCCATTGAAACAAACCATTTTAGTCATGGACCTCATGAGCTTCAGCTTCTTTCTTGTAGAACTGCAATACTTCACATGCTGAACGTTTACTAGGTACAATTTCTAATTTGATTTACAATGTGCAACTGAGCTAAAAAGTCACTTAACCATCTTACTGGCCATCGGTCAGATACTCTGTACTCCTGGTCGATGGTAGAGAGACGGTTTATGGTGGGAAGCACCTCAACGGCTAAAACTTAAACCCCCCAGCATAGGGTACAGGGTCATGTGTGTGAATCTATTAACACAAAGTCTTTACGAGAGTTGCTTGCTTTTATTTTGGTTAAATGTGCTAACAACGATATAGAAAATCAGCGTCCATATGTTTTCCTAGGAAAATTAACACTAATTTATCATCTGTATTTTTCACAGAGTTCAAGTGAATTAGTAAATGAAAACACTTTTAAAGAAACCGACTGAAACTAGTCTTCCAGTTAAAAAACAAAGTCAAGTAAGTAAGTGTAGTTTTCTTGACTAACATTTGGGGAGAAAATGTTTTATTTAAAGACTTGCTCACATTTATACAGTAGTAATTATGTGATTTGTAAAAATTATTTTTTAAACATAGTAGCTACTATTAAATAAATAAGGGTTCTGAAAAGAAAGCTGTGTATAGCATCAAGGGCAGACTGGCCATAAGACCCACCGGGAGAAATCCCAGTGGGCCAATCCATTTGGGGCTGTTCAGGGGCCGGTCTGACACTGGTGGGGCCGGGTGGGAGTAAAAACAAAAATGGAACGCACAATCTGACGCTCCCCCGACTCCTGCTCCGCTTCTTGATCCAGTTCGGCCGGCCAGTGACACGTATCTCCAATACGCGCCGGGGCGCGACGTGTGACAGATATATACGTCGGCAAGCGTCGTCTCATTTCTGAGTGGAGTCTAAGCGTACAGAGCGTACACGCGCACGGCGCGGCCCACGCTTTGTCTGTAGCAGTGACAGCCAGGGCAGCGGCGCCACAATCCTACCAGTTAATACCTGTTACAGCGGCGGCCCCAAATCCCAAAAACGTCGGAAAAAAAAGGAAAATCAGACGAAAGGTGCGGGCCCACGGACCCTCGTAAATAAGTCCCTGTGGTCAAAATAACAATTAGCATAACCTTGAGTGGTGTGGTTTGTGTTTGGGTAGATGCTTTTTAAAATATATGTCCTGGGAGTTACAGTATTTATAAGAGTCCCATGGGCTCGTCACCCCCCCCCCCCCACCCAATCTCTACTCTGTAGCTTGTAGAGTACAGTGGTCTTCACACTTGCTATCACATTTCATTTTTTCTGTGTGACTCAAAGTGGTACAAGCTGCACATGTGTGGCACATGCCATCTATGGAGGGACGTATGACGGCGCGCAAAAGCTTGCAGCCGTACATACGGCTCCATATGTGCGTGTGCCAGGGGGCCTATTCTTTATTCGTAAGGTTCACGGGGGTTACCAAAATATATATCAGTTTATCATGTTTGATCGGTCCTTATTAGATCGTTTGGAGTGTAAAATTTAACCTTTTGAACCAAAAAAAAAATTCATTTCACCATTTCTGATGAAATAACTTATTCATATAGTACGGAATTGTGTAAGGGGTGTCATTTTTTTGCAAAACGTTGATGTGTTTGCAGTTCATCATTTTGTGGACCTTTTGCTCACCATTTTATAAAACTTTTTCGGTGTTTGCAAAATGGCAAAAATGTGGCGATTCCGACATTGGGTAACATTTTTCAGTTTCGGGGTTCCACCACATTCCTCCAGATTTTAATTGTATTTTTTAATTTTTTGAGTTGTTTTTCATCTTTAATGCATATAGAGCCTGAACTAATGATCATGTGATTAGTCATTTTAATGCCACGGCAATAAACCATGTAGTGGTAATGTCAGTATGAACGAACATGTCACGGACATTTTTACTTTTACTGGAATCTTGAGTTAATTTCTAGAAAAAGAAAAGATCACTTGTTTTGCTAGAGAGACGCGAGCACTAAAATGCTCGGTCGGGGCTCGGTATCGGACCGAACTTTTTCAGATGCGGGTGTCGTCTCGAATACGGAGCCCCATTGAAGCAAGGGGGACTTGAGCATTTTCAAGGGCCAGGGCGTTCGGGAAATTAAAACGTGTTACTTAAATGAAAAAGGAATTGTCTCTGATAAAGTATCAGAGGTATGCATAGTCATCTGAAGCCATTATTATTCACTGATCAGCGTGTATCTTACTCCCGATAAGTCGTTAGCAGCTGTGAAGAAGTAGAACAGTGAAGAATAGAATAAATAGGAATTAAAAAAACACATGGAGGCCAAGGGGGAATTCATTTAATGTGAAAAACACAGGAAGAAGATTACAGATGTTCGGACATCTGTTACTGTCGGCGAGAGACGCTGTCGGGATACGCTGCTCTTCTTCACTGAAGTCTCCCCGATCTCTCCGTGCTGCCCATTGCCAATGTCTCCGTGACTCCGCGTTGCCTTATGTCCCGTGCCGACGCGCCACATGTCCCTGCGAGCTGCTGCCAATGTCCCAGCGCCACCGTCTTGCCCATGTCACCGTGCTCCGCTGGCCACAATGTTCCGTGCCTTTGCTTGCACATTGTCCTCCGTGCTTTGCTGCCCCATGTCCCCGTGCCACCGCTGCCAAATGTCTCTCCGTGCGCCACGAAGATTGTGGTAGGTGTGGGTAGGTCCCACGATGAAACCGACAGCAAATGGCTAGCTGTGGAGTCACCGATGACGGTCCGCTGCCGAAGCGTTCTTTTTCGCGCCTTTGTGCCCCATGTCTCCCGTGCGCCGTGCCATGTATCAGTGCCGCTGCCCATGTCTCAGTGCGCCCCGTACCCATGTCTCACGTGGCCGCCGCTGGCCATCAGTTCCAGTGCCGCCGTACAACCCATTGTCTCCGTGCCTTTTGCTGCACCATGTCTACGTGCCGGCTCGCCCAATGTCTCCGTGCCGCTGTACGCCATGTTCACCGTGCCGCTGTGTTACTGTTACCCAATGTTCTCCGTTGACTTTGATTGCCCGGTCTCGTGGCGCATCGCAGCGACTGCACCCAGGGATCCGTGCGCTCCCGGTTGTCTAAGTGCTGCTCCCCGGTTCTGGTCTTCGTATGCTTCAACGGTTTGTCTCCGTGATGCTCTCCCCGGTTCGTTTCAGTGGTGCTCACCGGTTGTCTCTGTGCGGCTCCCCGGGGTCTTGTGCCAGCTCCCGGTGTCTCTGCTGGCTGTGCTCCTGTGTTCAATGTGTTCTTCACACACTGTGTTATATTGTTCTTTCAAATTACTCTATTTTGTTCCATGTCTGAGCGTACTTCCGACAAGGTAAAGAAGATGGCCAGAAACATCTGTAATCCTATCTCTTCACTGTTGTTTTCCCACTGTGTTTTCGACTTAAATGATCCGTGTTCCCAAGGTTTTTTCTATTCTTCTTGTTCTTCACTGCTGTTGTTTTTTTAATTAAATGCTCGACTCTCGAGCAGCTGCGGAGGGAAATAATCGTGCAGAGCAAACGAGCCGTTTGAGTACTTATACTCATAGGTCCCATGCACCGAGCATCATGGAGTACGGCATAAATAGGGCGCCGTCATATGTGTCGGATCATTTCTAGGTGTTACTATGTCTCTCTCCAATGTTATTCAATTTGATTGGACCGCTTCCGTTGCTCGCATCGCGCCTTACACATGTATTGGCAAGTATTATTCCTGCACCGGTACTACCCAAATTAATCATCTACCAAATAACGTAGTAACATGTTTCCGCTTATTCTTCCAAGACAAAAGAAAAAAAATGGGGACGGTGGTAGCTCTCCCCATGCTGATAAAGGTGCGTTGCATTGTAAACCCCCCATCACCCCAGTACAATGACTTCACCACCGTCTTTAAACCCAACTGAACCTCGCTTTCCACTTTTCTTCAAAGCATTGTGTATGCCCTTGATGGTCATTCTCGCCTGCGGGCGCTAAGCCCATAGGTACTATGTCTTACTATCACTCAGCATCACTGTACAATCGACACACTAGACATTGTTTTTATCTCATTTTTTAGCCTTCGCTTTTGTGTGTAAATCTCCGAAGGCCGGTTGGTGTACACGACCCGATTGTACGCTTCCTCTCAGCGACACCGATATCCTGTTCATTCCACATGATGACGTTTGGTATTCTTCTTGTTGTTCACTGACTGTGCGGCGCAACCCGCATGTTCTACACCACATCATCTTCCACAGGGAGACCCCCGCACCCCACTCATTACGGCTTTTGCGTTAGCGCTACAAGTCACAACGCTGTTGGAGCGCTGTACGGGTTTACCAGTCTGAGACGACCCCTTTGACACTTCGAAGACCATTTTATATCGGACTTCGAAAATTTAAGATTTTGGTCCAGCAATCTCATGCGTGTTGCATTTGGAATTTAAAAAAACCGAATGTCTTTTTAACATGCTTACTACGAAATTCTAACTTTTGTTTCAGATATTTCCATCATTGTGAGCATGGAAGGTTACAATTATTTACTCAAAACCATTGCATTTACATAGACTGCACAAAATACATGGCAAACAGCTTTCATGAATGTTTTTCCCACTGCCTCCAATTAGCAAGGGCAAACTGCCGTTAGTGCACTTACTTGCATTAATGTTAGTAAATGTGGGACATAGGGGTTACCAAGATTGGGGCTGCATGAATATTGCAGGCCAGGGTGTGTCTGCTATAGTTATGGTCAAAATCTTAAGAGACCTACCACGACACCCTCCTTCCTGCAATTGGTAACCGCTGACCCTTGTGCCACACAACCACCCACACTTTATATTCAGTTATGTAACTAAATTACTGGAATAGAATGCACGTAAGTATTACATTCCCGCTATATAAGAATTTCAACCACTATTTGCTTTTTTTGCCTTGTAATTCTCATAGTGATGAGAAAGTTTGGATGAATTGGGTGGGGTTCCGTCGGATATCAGCGGGGAAATTTCGTTTTGGGCGGGAAACGAGACGTCAGCACGAATTGCAACCCCTGAACCGTAATATCCCATTGGAAGTAATATCCCTTGCCCAGGTTTTTATTTGCTCCAGTGTGCACTTGGGATATTGGACTAGTACCATTGGGTACACCAAATTAGGTCTACAAAACATGTTGGTGGCAGGGCGGGTCGGTGGTGCAGACGTGATGCCTGGTGAGAACCAGCCCTCCAAATCTATACAGCTGTTTCTTCTCCATTAGAATGAATGGGAGCCTCTTACCGGCAGCGATGTTAGTATGCTGTGTTATACGTATGCGTTTTTTGACGACTAAGAGCTTAAACATGAAATGCTCACAAACACTTCCTCTTTGTCTTTCCTATTATTGGAGGATAAAAATCTGAATGGAACTGGTAATGTTGGCACGTTGGTGGTGGGGTTATTGTGTGTTATCCAATGCAGCTCATGTTTGCATTGCAGGTTGCGCGCATAGTAATAAATGAGGGCGGTAGGGGGGGGTGGGGGTACTTGGATTGTTAAGATTCTAGCTGTTGGCACAGGGTGCAAATGCAGGGCCGATTCTTCCCTTTCATAACAATGGTGCTGGAAGACTGTGCGCCTGTCAGAGCTTTTTTGATCCCCCGTCACCTTGACCACTCAAAGAATAGGAACTCAACTACCAGAGTCCTAGTTGCGCAGTACAGTGAATTGTAACTCGTGCTGCATGCACCTAGAAAGCAGGTATGCTGACACACATTACTAATACATCCTCCACACAGCACCACAGATCACCGGAATCCAATGACTGACCACCACGACAGGCTGACGCCGTCGCACACACCTAGGTATTCGATGACACATACATTAGTGACATTTAGTACCTTACACAGGTGGACTATTTTGCACTTCGTAAGATGGCTTCTTATTAGTTCTCCCTGTCCATGACAATTCACATGTTGGATTCACCACCCAGATGTCTCACCTCAGGCGCGGACTTGGCCATTTACCCACCGGGAATTTTCCCGGTGGGCCTCCTTGGGCCCGGCCTCGTATACATGCGGTTCCCGGGCCGGTCTGGGGCCCGGTCTGGGCCGGTCGGAGCTGGTGCGGGCCCGGTCCGTACTCCCGTAAACTTTTTCACATTTAATCTATAGACCTGCATCGTACGATTGAGATACTATTGAATTATTACACCAGACGCAGCGCAGTACCGTTGATCTGCGTGTGGTTTACACCCAGCCTAGCACAGGTCGTTGCAACGGGGACGTCATTGCGCTACTCTTGTTGCGTGGAGGAGCTGCACTTACCAGCTGTCACGCTGTCGCGGCATAGTTGTAGCTCCGGCGGCTTGGCGTGGAGGCGCGGAGCAGTGACGCACCTATCCAGCGCATCTACACCCTCTAACCACCGGGAGAAGACCGAGGAAGACGGAAGAAACTGCACCACTGAGGGGTTGAGTTATGATGTTTTGTTTTTTTATAAATTACAGAACGGGGGCGGGCATTCATATTTACTATTCTGGGGGGGGGGCTGCCATTATTATATATTTGGGAATGGCAGGGGTAAATAATATGTCTTGGGTGGGGGGGCGGGCGGGTGGATTATTGTTTTAATGGGGCTGGCAGGGGCATAAATTTAGTCTGGGGTGGGGGGGGGGATTAATGTATATATGGGGCTGCAGTGGGCATAAATTATATGTCTGGGGGGGGATTATTGTATATATCGGGCCTGGCGTGGGGCATTAACATTAGATGTCTGGCCGCTGGTGGGGGGGATTTATTGGATATATGGGGCTGGCATGGCATATAAATTGTAGTGTCTTGGGTGGGGGGGAAGGGGGTGATGCTTTGTTAAAGGGGTGGCAGTGGGCATGACATAACATGGTCTGGGGTGGGGGGGAGGTTGGATTTAGTATTATTGACTATGTATATATGGGGCGGGGCAGTGGGCATAAAATTATTGTGTTGGGAGAATGCTCCCGTGCCACACATCCCAAAGATGACTCTATTGGAGTTGAGTGGATGTCGTGGGTGATGTGGGAGTATTATTGTAGGTCACAGTTATTTGGCGCGCGCTAGGACGCGCATTGTCATGTTCAAGAAACAGTTTGAGAATGATTCCAGCTTTAATGACATGGGCGTGAGTGTCCATTGACTAAGAGACTATGTGCTTATGCGCGCGCTGGATCGAGGGTGGGTGTTACAGGGGGATTTATGAGTAATCTTGTGGGTGCAAGGAAGGGGGGGATGTTGTGACTATACTGGTGGGTCCAGCACACTACTCAGAGTAGGCGCGGGGCATGTGGCGGGCTAGTGGGTTCGCATATACAAGGGAGCACTCACTCAGAGTCTGGAGTGGCCGGAGTAGGACAATGATGGTCCCTGCGAACCTATGTGAGTACTAGTCATCAGGCGCACGCAACCGCAGCGGCCTGAACCGCGTAAGATCAAGGCGAGGATCGCATGCCTTCATGTTGTTGATGCGATCGAGAAGCGTGTCTAGGACACGATCCTCCACCAGTGTCTCGCGCATGTAGCAGAGACATCGAGGAGCGGTCATGCGGACGATGATCTGCGTACGATTGTGGGTGGTTTCCTCAATTCGTGGCAGTTGGATGCATATAATTATATGTCTTGGGTGGGGGGGGGATTATTGTTATATGGGGGGGGCGTCGGGGGCATAAATATATGTCTGGGGGTGGGGGGATTAGTGTATATATGGGGCGGGCCCAGTCACGGTCCCCAGTAGGAAGGTATCTTGTTCGTATTAGCCGTCGCCTACCACCGTCCACGCGCTCCTCCCCAGTATGATGAGTGTGCAAAAGGTGCTCCCACCCGGGCTTTTCATTCCAGGGCCCCTGTGCCAGCCCGGGGCACGTCGCAAACCGCTACGGCTGCTCCGGCTAGTTGTTACGCCATGGCCCGTATTCATTTCAATCTGCCACACAAAAGAAAATTGTCGCAAAAGCACCTCCTCCCGCTAAAATACACACTGTTACAATTCTGCAGGAAACTGCATTATTACAATAAATCTATTTTAAGCCTAGTCAATCATACTTATGTTGAAAGGGACATTGCTGACCCTCTTTTCTTTCACCCAAAACAACAAACATCTGTCGGAAATGACCACGCATATTTTCTAAGACTTTTAAGCCTCAGGGCATTATTTCATTGGTACGTAATCGAGATGAATGTTGTATCCCACCTGATGCGCTGTGGTAGAGTATGACGTTAGGGGGGTGTTCAATTTGGTGATGGCAGCATATTTTGTTATATAGGTTATAGTGAGGGATTCCACCCCAGAATGTTGTGATTTTAAGGAACTAGCTAGGTGGCCCCCCCCATCCGCCCTCAATTACAACTTGTCCAAAGTCACCACGGTGTCTGTGAAGCTGCTGCTCCAAGTGTACTTATGTGTTATAGTTTGTAGAAAGGAAAAGGGGCTGACCTTGGGAAAAAGCAGAATTGCCTTTCTAACAGAGGTGTGACACGGATCGGTAATTCGTGTTGTTATTCATAAACTTTCTTGACATTGTTCTTTTAAACACGCACCAGTTCATTGGCCAGGGTCAGCTTCATGAAGTCGTGGCACAAACAGAGAAGGGTCTTTTGAATTTCCATCTAATTCAATTAAGGTCAAGCATTGGAAATCGATCATGGTCATTGCTGCTGACCCTGTTTTTTCGCTTGTTGTGTCCCTCGTATTTTGTATCTGTGTCACAACATTTCATATGTGTCGTGTTTTTACCATTGATTGCTTGTGCTATGCCTATAGAGATCTTACTCTTTGTGTGTTTATTAGAATTGGTTTAAATTTCAGCATCCTGCAGTTCGTAAACAATAGTGGGCCCAATTTATTAAGCTGTCGCTGAAAGTCTAGTAACATCTCAGTTGCCATGGATGTTCCCCTTTAAAAATAGTTTCATGGGCATTGGTTTATAAATGCAAGTGATGTGTTTGTGTAATTTTGGCTTGACAGGGCAAACTTTGTGGAAAATCGTGGGACTATCAGACAGCTTGGAAATCATCGACCAGTAGAGTATTTTCATTTTTGATTGCGGTTATTTCAATCATAATGTTGTTGGATGATTTATAGCGTTTTATCCATCACCCCTAAAAAATAATTGTCTGGAACAATGCAACATAATGGCCCCTTTTTCCTTTTTCCTCGCCACAACATATATTAAAATAAAAAGGGTGTCTGTGTAAAAAATACTGACATTATTTAATGTAGTGAGTTGTGGCTGTGGCTTTGAAATAAAACTACGTTAGGGGAGTGGCGCTCTATGTCATGCTACTAAGATGTTGTATTGATCACAGGCTTAGGTGTGAACTGTGTGTCAATGGTTGTCAGTGGTTTTTTTTGTACCACAATTGTGTATCATCATTAAATGTTTTTTTCTCTTTGTTTTTTTTGTTTCTCGTATCCATAATTTGTTGGACAATCTGCTCCTGTCGGACCATGTGTGACTTACCGTGAAGGATACCTACCACATGGATGTGTTGTTTGGTTGATCTTTAGGCAAAAAACAACATGGGTGTTGTGTTGGTCCATGTGTATAAAACGTGCTAATACATGGTGAGATATTATTTCAGAAAAAAACAGTCCGTGTTTGGCGAGTGTTGGTCGATCCAAGTGTCATCTGTATATGTGGTGTGTTGTTCCCTAAAACCAAAAAGCTTGAATTTTGAAATATGATGTGTAGTGAGGTGGGGTTTGTGCCTTTATCTCTGTGCTAGGTGGTGGTTTTGGAGTTTATTGTGTTGACATGTCGCGTATTGTTCTCTGTTACTGTATCCAAATACGGCAGCACTGGATGACTCAGGTATTGGTGTTGGCATGAATTTTTTGGTTACCCTAAACTACTGTGGGAAAGTCAAAGCGGCAATCACGAAGCAAGTCGTGGAGTGAATTTTTTCGGACCTGCCTCGAGTTTCTAAGACTCCACAACATGGGCGTCTGTGATAACTATGTTCAGGTGCACGTTGACCTTAATGTGCAAACAAAAAGAAATGATAGCTCATCAGAAATTTGTCATACACTCTTTTCAGCACGAGTGTATCATAGGTGCTCCGATCAGAGATACTACAATCCATTTCATTAGATATACTGTAGCTAGGTGGCTGTATGATCGGGATAGGCCTGTTCTTATTATTTATAAAAGCAAAGGGCATTTCTCCAAAGCCCAGGGCAATGTCTGCTTTACACCTATTACTGAAATGTCTTCGATGCCATGTATCTGAGTAAAGGCGATGCACTGATAGGCCTTTTATGTTATATTAGGGATCACGCAACAATTACCAAGACATTTTAGTACAGTAATACAATGAACACAACTAAATGCACAATTAGTTGTATGGCCCAGTATAACCCGCGCCCCACAAGTAGGCATTAGTTAAATGAGGCTACATGATTCACAAGAAAATGAAGGTAAACTTAAGGACTATTGCATGTTGCTATTGGAAAAAAACATGGGAGGAATTTAGAATCCCATATACAATTGACTTTCCCAAAATAAAATGCCATGTGAAAAAGTACTACAGCAGCCAAGAAAATGAAGTGCATTTTATGACATGACACCCATAAAAGCCATAAAGTTTGGATATTTGCCCCAGGGAATGATGCTGGCCATGCTAATTCTGCCTGTTTTTCTAAAGGTTTAGTATCTCTTTTGTCTGTGACATTAAGGAGCATTCTAAAAATCATTCCAATTCTAAAAAACTAAACCGTGGCGAGCATGGTAACATGTACATCCTCATCATGTCTTTGCAAACATGAGATATGGTCCCAGTTAACTGGATTTGTATTGATGGGAAGTTCCACTCCAAATCTACTCAGTAAAGTAAAGGGAACACTGAATATATAACTGTGTGACAAAATGGAATTTTGACCATCATTACCCTTGCCAATTTGTAACAGCTGACTCATGAGTGAGTCAGCTCTAGCATGATTCTGAGACAATAGTGACACACTGCCCTCGTTATGATATTACAATATGTATGTTAAACTATATATTGTACTGTGACTTATGAGTACTTACAAATTGAACTGAATGTATCAAGCGGTAGTGCCCATATCTATTGTTTGTAGCTTGTATGCTCTGAGCTATTAGGCTCTAGAGAGTGTAGGCTGGTATATGTAAAAGTGTAGGGTTCTGTAGTGTTGTAGGCTCGAGAGAGCTGTAGGCTGTAGATGTACGTGTCTAGACACGGGTAGATGTTGTGCAGTATAGGACTGTTGTGTGTAGGGTCTGTATCTGTAGGTTTACAGGCAGCCGTAGGTTTTTGGTTGAAGATTGTAGCTGTAGGCTCTCCGCGCGATAGGTGTAGATGTTAGCGTAGGATTATGAGCTAGTAGGTTGTAGATATAGCTGTAGGGCTCTACAGGAGATGTAGGTTGTAGAGGTAGCTGTAGGCTTTTTTACCAGAGTATGTGTGGTTGTAGATGCGCTGGTAGGTCTACGAGATGTAGGTTGTCGATGTAGCACTGTAGGCTTTCCAGCGTGTAGGGTTGTGAGTCGTCGCTGTCGGCTTACAGAGTGTGGTTTTGTGCTGTCGCCTGTCGGCTTCCCGCGCTCTAGGTTTGTAGATGCCTGTGCTGTAGGCTTATCGAGCTGATGGTTGTAGCTGTCGCTGTATGATTTCCTAGAGTGTTCGGTGGCGCGTTAGCTTACGCTGTCGCTCTACCGAGCTGTCGAGTTTGTTAGCGTCGTTGTAGGCCCTTCACCGCGCTGTAGGTGTAGGGGTCGCTGTCGGCTTCACCGAGCTTGTAGCGGTTGTCGCCGTCGTGTGGCCTTACAGAGATGTAGGTTGTAGAGGTGTGTAGGTTTTCGAGAGCTGTAGGTTGTAGCTGTCGTTGTCGGTTTTATCTTAGCGCTGTAGGTTTGTAGCTTCCACGTGCCGCTTCCAGAGGCTGTAGGTCGTAGCTTTAGCTTGTAAGGCTATTACCCGAGCGTCGGTGTAGATTGTAGTGTCGGGCTTTACAGAGCTGTCGGTTGTAGCTGTCGCTGTCGGCTCTACCGGATGCCGGGTGTGCTGAGCGGAGGGCTTTTATCGGCGTAGGTTTGTCGAGCAGTGTAGGCTTTACAGCGCCATCAGGTTTGTCGATCGTAGCTGTCGGCTTTACGAGAGATGTAGGGTCTCTTGTAGCTGTCGGGGTTTACAGAGCTGACGGTGTCGATGTAGCGTAGGTTTATGAGATGTAGGCTGTAGATGTAGCGAGTAGGCCAGCGCACAGAGTCTGTAGGTTTTTTGGAGATGTAGCTGTAGGCTTTACCGAGTGTAGGTTGTCGTAGATCTAGCTTGCAGGCCTTACCCAGCCGCTGTAGGGTTGTAGGCCACTAGTTGTCGGCTGTTCAGCAGTGTCGCGTTGTGACTGTAGATGCGGCTGTTCGTGTGTCGTGTTTTTTTTTCTTTTGTGTTGCGCTGTAGCGGGAGGATCACAGCGATTGTATGGTGGCGCTGTCGCTGTTAGATTTATCGCGCTGTGTGTTGTCGCTGTATGGTGTCGGCTTTCTCGAGCATGTCGGCTTGTCGCTCTGTCGGGTAGGTCTTCTTTCGCGTGTCGGTGTGTCGCTGTAGTTCTGTGGCTTTCTAGCGATGTCGGGTGTCGCTCTCGCATCTCTGGCTTTCCCGCGCGTGGGTTGTCGCGGTCCGCTGGCGGTTTCCGGCTGTCGGTGGTCGCTCTCGCTGTAAGGCCGCTACCCCGAGCTGTGGTGCTTATGTGCTGTCGGCTTATAGATGTGTTGCATGTGTGTTTTTTTTTGTTCTGTATGTTGTGGGCTTTACAGCGCTTGTCGGTTGTAGCGTTGTAGCTGGCGCTTATAGAGATGTCGGTTGTAGAGTAGGTGCGGCTTTCCATGTTCGCTTTTGTAGGTTTTAGATGTACGCGTTGTGCCGTTCCGAGACGTCGGTTGTAGATGTAGCTGCGGCTCCTTTTATGTTGTTCTGGCTGTCTGTGTTTGTTTCTTATGATTGTAGTGTAGGCTTCCAGACGCTGTTGGGCTCTTCGATGTAGTGTAGGCTCTATGGAGCTTCCATATCCACATATCTTATTTTCCTAAAGGGTGGTGTAACATTTTTGCCCCCACTGCTCCCAAGATACATGGTATGTCTGGTTATGAATATGTGTGTTAGCGTCGTATATTTATTTTTATGCCGTGAGCTATTACTTGAGGTCTTTGTATGTGATGTAGGGCGTTCGATTGTACACACCCGGCTGTCATGTCCCCCCCTGTAGGGGATATTTATTAAGGCATGGCCCATTGTTGCACAAGGCTTACTAACCATGCCAGCCTTTATTACCGGATTTCTAGTCGTTCGACCTTTTTGTTATTCTGGGCACAAGATGTTTATGTTACCCAGATGAAACTACACCAAGTCCAATCTGTGTAGCTTTCTTGTGTAGTATGTGTGTTGTGGTAGGTTTACCTGCAGGAGTGGTAAACAGGCAAAAAGTGAATTCTGGAGCGTTGTTGTTACAGGCAGGCATCTGAATGTTTTATCCTGTACACCAGGGAAAAAATAGTATACAATGCAGCTAAATGGTTTGTAAGCCATCCAGCCTTCTGATTTTGGCGCGATATAAAATGGTTGTTCTTCTTCTTCTATTATTATTTTTATCTTATCCCCCAGTGACCGCCTCAGTCTCTCTCGCCTATGACATTCCTGAAACGCTCATTCTTGCTATACTGTATAGGGACCTACATACCTCGCCCTTTTCCAGGTCCAGTTGATGGGGGAACAGTCCCGGTGCTCCTGAGCAACTGGAGTCGTGCCAATGAGCGATATCTATGACACAAGTTTCGGTGTCATCGATGTGAACCTTATCTAGGGGACACGATCTGTTTCATATTATGCTTCCTTGCTGTCCGTGTAGAGGGATTTTATGTTCGCTCATGGAGGGAATTTTCTGAATGCAGCGGGATCAGTAGGATCAGTGTCGTTGCATCAGGCAGTAGGTGATAATAGTGAGATATTAAGGAAATATCGTTAGCCCTGGCAACATCTCCAAGTTTCGTCCGCAAACCATGCTATGCACATTCTGTAAATGTACGCCTAACCGGCTAAAAAGAGACCAACAGCTAAGATCTGGGTTGTCATGATCAGGCGAAGGTATTCAGTGCACACAGAGACGGCCAGACCAAGGCTTCAAAAGGGGTTGTCAAATCTTCTTGTTGTTGAGCTGATAGCTTTGAAGTAGTGACGCACATTGACTGAGACATTGTAAAGGTGGCACTCATTGGTAATAATGGAGTCCTTCGTGGGTAATAATTTAATTATCTGTGTGAAACAGAGCAGATTCCACAAACTTATTCTGTCATGTTTAGTGGATGTTCTTCTACATTCGTGACCTTACATTGTTTTTACTAGTGATAGCCCGGATCTGCTCTAAGTTGCCATAGCCGAGGTGCGCTGTCAGGGACCTGACTCTGCCAACCGGCGCCTTACCGGAAATTAGAAATGAGTTGGAATGCTCTTCTGGAGTCAACCAGCGATAGTACCAACCATGAAATCCATGGTTAGATGGTCTGGAATAACAAACTATTCCTTGGAGGGTAATCCTCACCATGGGAGCAAGTTTCTGCTTACAGGCATGTACAGCACTTCAAGCAATTTTCTTTTCGTTGTTATTAAGGTTTATTAAGCTACCGACTGCACTAATTTCACAGTTTTAAATTCATGCTGTAGTCACCTAATTATTAACTTTAATATGAGAACGTCTATTCATAGATATTATGTGTTTTAATTGTGCAGTTAGTCTTTATCCATTTGCAGTACTCAATTACCCAAACCAAGTACAAGGTCCAACGTAAAGTTCCAAAGTTCGGTAACCACCATTTCGTGGGCATCCTTAAGGATGTGTAAGTGCTGATTCCGCGCGGAGGCGGCACATGACCTAGAAGCCGAAGAAAGACTTTATACTACTCGAAGTAGTTACATGTGACAGGTCCACCAGAACCTGGTAGTGATCTTAGAGACCACCATGGATTCAAACAGGAGAAACCCTAGTGGATGTTAATCCCTTTCAACTCCACCCCTGAAGACATTAATTTCCATTTATCTTCTACATAAAACCTCAGCCCTATCGTATGGACCTACTACACGTCCCAATAGCAAGGAGTAACGAGCCTCCCTCTGACCACGCTCATTTTTCCTTTCGAGGTATTGTGTCGCCTAGATGTGTTGTGACATCATCCGGATTGTGTATTTATACACTTCATTCCAGGTAATACCCCACCCGAAGGCAGGATAAGACACATTAATAGTAGAAAGAGTTGTCAGGTAGGCATGGAGACCATACCATGTCTGGACTCATAGAATGGTTATTGTAGTATGGCTTCTACCAGTATCCCCACAAACAAGATCCTTACAATAAATCATAAATTTGAAATAGAAAAGTGGTTGCTGGAGTTCAAAAAATAAAGGAAAAGAAAGAATTGGAGAGAAAAACTACTATTCACACATGCAAAACTTGCTCTCCATCTCTTCCACACTTAGGTAATCATCTTATAGCATCCTTCTATTACATATAGTCACAACCTGTTCTTTAATCAAAATAAGAGATTTTTGATTACTTCAGAAGGAGTTGACAGTGACTGACTATCTTGTGAATGTGATTAAAATTTTGTCAATGTGACAACCCTTTTAAATGCACTATGCTCACATTGGGGTAGATTTACCTAGCCTTCTATGCTGGATTTCTTGCTTACAAGGCATAAAAAAGTCCCAATTCCACCCTGTATGCCACTTTTCTGAAATTTGGGCGTGACGGGGCAGGAGCAAGGCCTTCCATTTTTACCATTGCCTGTGCCAGAAAACCTTCAGAGGCACTAGCAGAAATCTCTAAGCTTCAGCTAAGGGCCATTACTTTTTTCTACTTCCATCCACTTAGAATGCTAAGAAGCATGTCTGGCTCTCAAGCAGGTTTTTCTTACTAGAACAATTTAGAGCGGAAATGTTGTTTTTAATGTTTGAGCTGGGAAAGTGGAGAACTATTGGCAGTATCTCAAAGATTATTGCTTCCAATGTTTTATTCATCCCAAAGGGCATAAGACATGTCTTTTTCATAATTGTAGCTGACTCCATGAAAGCTACAAGGCAGATGATAGGAAGAAAAGGTGGACTTTTTAATCAGCTTTAATCTGTACTTAGGAGGAAATCCAAGAAAACTCAGGTCTTGTACTGAGGGGCTAATCTTCCCATCTTTACATACAGCTGCACAAACCTTATGATTACATTTAAGCGTGATTCTGCACTTGTTTGGAGAAACTGAAGCTTCATGAGATGAAGTATATGGTTGCTAAAAGAACCAAAGTGAACAATATGTAATGTTTATTATTGTTTTTTTTTATTAAGACAGTTACCCCCTTTTATTCCCCCCACATTTTAAAGAGGACTAAATATCTATCTTGTTAAAAATATTTCTGGTATTTTTTTATTATTTTCATGTGTTTGTACTGAACCTGATATCTGCATACTGTCTCTACACAAAAAAGAAAACAATATCCAAAATGTATAAAGCATAAAATAACACTATATTAGATGAATAGAAAAAAAATCATTTAAACAGACAATATACACATAAAAAGTACACCAATGGTCAAATAACTAAATTTACATGATAATTGTAACCTGTCCTTAGAACAAGTCAAGGTATTTGCTTAAAAATAAGTATTGCACATTATACAGAGGAATAACAGGGACACATATACAGATATATAGAGACCAAAGGTTGGATACCAACCAACACGTATTTTGACTTGCTTTGTCAGGGGTATACTCAAAAAAGGATGCTGGGAGATTAATACCGCATGGCAACCCACCAGTAAAGTAGTATAACCTATTGGGTGTGTTCAGAGTGCTCACCTGGCCTGTAGTATTAGAATCAAGCCAAGACTGAAAGTGACATAACCCACTAAGGAACTATATCCCAGCCAGAATGCCTGCCCACCAAAAGGGACATAGTGTATTGTACCATTTGTATGTAATCCAATGTAAAACAGCGGAGGAAGTTTGTAGCTTAAACAGGTTCTTTAGTGACATTAAGTTAACAGTACAGTGCAAGGTTATCTCTGTCAGCACCTTTGAGATTAATAGAGCAGCTGGTGTATGCACGACTGGCTGCCCTGTTCATCTGGGGTACAATGAGGGTACAATAGAGCCCTGTTCTCGCGATCTGTGGGGGTCCCATCAGAAAGGGAGACCCCACCAATTAGAAAGTCATCCGTGCTCCAACACGCCAGATATCTCTACGTGGCTTTCGGGTGAGCTGACTCTCCCTCTTCTTGCTACTTTGTTATTCAGAAAGTTAGCGATAGGAGCTAATTTGTAGTCAATGGAGAACCTCTTTAAGGCCACACTAGCGTTGGATTTCCCGTTAGGGTGCAATGCGTGAAAAACTGACATTTTTGGCTGCGTTTTTGTTCCATTTTTCCTTGGAGTCATTAGCGTTTTTGCTTTTTTCACGCACGTGTTGTTTGCATTTTTCTTGTGTTTTCGGTGCATTTTTCACGCACGTTTTTTAAGTCAATGGGAGAGTCAAGCATTTTTCAAAGGGACCATGGTTCGGGAATAAAATGTTTTATTTAATTGAAAAAGAATGTCTTCTGATAAGTTAGCAGATGTGAAGAACAGTGAAGAATAGAATAAAAACAGTGAACACAGTGAACACAGGATCATTTAAGTGAAAAACACAGTGAAGAATAGATTACAGATGTTCGGCACATCTGCTTAATTGTAGGGAGATACGTGCAAAACGGTGAGAACAAAATAGCATGTGAAGAACACTTAAATGATCCTGTGTTCACTGTTTTTATTCTATTCTTCACTGTTCTTCACATCTGCTAACTTATCAGAAGACATTCTTTTTCAATTAAATAAAACATTTTATTCCCGAACCATGGTCCCTTTGAAAAATGCTTGACTCTCCCATTGACTTAAAAAACGTGCGCGAAAAATGCACCGAAAACACAAGAAAAATGCAAACAACACGTGCGTGAAAAAAGCAAAAACGCTTAAATGCTCGATCTTGAGCAGGGGAATTATTCATGTCGCCTAGCAACCCATCCGTTTAAAACGCATTGCACTCGCATTTCACTTGCAATGCTTGCGAGTGCAATGCGTTTTTGATGCGTCTCCATAGACTTGAATGGGGCGGGAAAAAAAAAACGCAAATGAGAAAAGGCCCAACAATGGGACAGAGTGCAATGCAAGTTCTGCGCGTCACACGCATGCGCAGAACTCGCACGTGAAAAACGCTAGTGTGGAAGGGGCCTAAACGTTTTCATTCTGAAAATGGTGGTTTGGAGAAGTCCAATGCATAAGCATGTCTAGATTTTAGCTATATAATTGTTAGTAACAATGGAAATATTGCTAGAATAAGAGAGGGAGAGAAGATAAAGCAAAAAATGTCACTCATTAGCTGATGGAGACTATGTAGTTGTCTAGCTGGTTGGCATGGCTTTATCCTTGAGAGTAGCCATAGCTAGATCACATAGTGTCATGAGAAAGTGCAGCCATGAGACAGCAGTCAACTAATAGATGCATGGGCTTCCCTAATAAATCTAGACTAATAGGAACAACATTCCTGGTCAATGACTTTGAAGAAAATGATAGTAAAATGTATGGTTGTCCAAAATGTGAGCAGGGGAATATATATTAATCAAAGAATACTACAAGCATTGCTAGTTGCAAATAGTTTATATGAAAGTACTGTGATCTTGTGTGCAGATAAATTGAATCTATGTAAAATTATTTTAAAATTGTGATACTATAAGTTGATGTTGTAATTTATTTGTAAATTATGAACAATCATTAAAAAGATAATTTCCCTCTAACAACCATCAATGGCCTAGAGTTATACTCATGCTGTGTGACACAATGGGTGACATGTACATATGGTTAGGGCAGCACGGTGGCTGAGTGAGTAGCACTTCTGCCTCGCCCACCCAGGTCAACATCTGCAAAGAGTTCGTATGTTCTCTCTATGTTTGCGTGGGTTTCCTCCGGGTCCGCCGGTTTCCTCCCACAGTCAAAAACATACTGTTAGGTTGTTTAGATTGGGGACAGGAACCAATTTGGCAAGCTTTGTGCAGCACTGCGTAATCTGTGTGTGCTATATAAATAAAGAATTATTATTATTATGGTTGTCCATTACTGTTGGTGGTAGGAGGTGAATTGCATGAAATTAACCTTCAATTTACAAGAACCCACAAAGTTCCAATGTTGACCAATACGAAGTTGCTGGTGTGACTTGCTGAAAAAAATAATCAGAGACACGAGGGAGCAGAGCAATGGGGTTTTTGCCTGTTGTAGGTCATCCTAAACAAATAAGTTTTCAGGTTACATTTAAAGTTTTGGAAGGTGAGGACAATCTGACACATTGGGGTCAGAATATTCTTAGTTGCCCATGGCAGCCAATCACAACTCTCCTTTAAAATATTCATGAGCACTGGTAAAATGAAAGCTGAGTTGTAATTGTTTGCCATGGGCAGCTAAGAATATTCTGACTTTCAGACAGCTTGATAAATCTGCCCCATTATGACTTAAGCATCAAAGGGAACCTTGGGCTTAGTAATGGACAGTGCTCAATAATGTTCTGCAACTTTTGAGTATTTATTACCAGCTAGGGTGAAAGCTGGGATTTTCAACCAACAATGTAATCTGTTGAACTGTTGTACATTCTGAACTTTCACTTGCTCACTTCGGTTAGTATGGGCTCACACTTATGAAAGAGCCATGTGAGTGTAAATAGTATATGTGAATGAGCACACATGTGTGTATGTATCTACACTTTCACTCATACCATTAAAAACAAATATAAAATACAAAATTACTTTCCATTCATATCCTAGGAATGGAAACATTACGAAATTAAAGGTCCAGAATTTTTTTCACTAGTTTGACATCTGAGTTTCCATTTCTCAAAACAAAACATGGAAAGTTTTACTAATTTTCCTGGCACCTCTGAGAACTGAGCCTTTGACTCCATGCTAATATCCTATGATAGCTTTTTACAACTGGAATACACAGATGTAATATAGATAGGTGCTTATGTAACTTCCCTCCTACTATAGTAAATAACCAAGGATCTCCTTGTCTTCCTGGTAGTTATTATTACACATTTCTTTGGGATTTTTCTTTACATCCAGGAATCTCAAAGCACAGACCCACCATGTATAGTATGAAGAGGGTTGCTTCTGCTATGAGGCAGGATGAAAATCTCACCTCAGGCAGTAGCTGACTAATCCCTGAGGAGGGTGGTAAAATGGCTGATTGTAATGTGGACGATTCGGGCAGCTGTCTGAATCAACCATCACAAGTAGTGTCTTGCCACTGGCAAGTCAGTAATATGTGACACATATTAATTGCATCTGTGTATTTAAGACACAGATGGTATAAAAATACAGAGTGGTTTTTCTGTGCTGTTCTGTACACATAAAAGCTATCACAAGCCTCCCATGTGAGTTTTCATTTAATATTATTAATTTATTAGTTGTTACATTGTCTCATCCTCCTTCCTGCTCCCTCAGGTAGCATAATTAGCATAATTATTAGCATAATTTTAAAAGTTGATTTTAGAAGAAAGAAAGGCACGGATAACAAAAATTAAAATATTGCCACAATCATGGCACCTTGATCTATGAGTAAATTTTGTAGATTGTAGATTTTGATGGTAAATTTTCTTTAAAGAGCAACTAATCTTGTCAGCTTAGTTCTGGTAACACATTATCAAATCATTAAAACATTTAGGCTGGGGACCACAACCTTTTTTTTAAATCAGGTAACTTTTATTATAACAGCAGTAATCTACAATAGTCGTAACAATAACTGTATAAATATACAACATTTCTGAATCATATAATTATTCCACCCAAATCCACCCTCCCTCTGCCCTAGGTCAGGCTGTTCTTCTCCTTTCAGGAAGTACCTTTCCCGCATGATTCTAGCCGTCCTTTTGGGCAAACCCTCTGCCATCTCCGTATCAGATCTTCTGTCCCCACTCTCAGACTTTCCAGCCATTTGCTCCATTGTTTCTCAAACTTCCCAAACGCGTTCCTCTTAAGGTATATCCCCAACTCCATCTTAATAGTGCTATTCAGTAACCGTGTAATTTCCGACATTCTTGATGGGTTAGTGTCCAACCAGTGCCTTGCAATAGTCTTTCGTACCTGGTACAGCAATTTTGCCACCGCCATCTGTTCTGCCCTAGCAACATCTATCCCACCTATGTACCCCTACACACAAACTTTGGGGTCTTGCTGAATCCGGACTCCAAACAATTCCTGTGCTCAGTTTTGTTCCACAATCCTTTTAACTCCGGGCAAGCCCAAAACATGTGTAGTATATAGGCCGCTCCTATATTCCATTTGTAATAGGAATAGTTGGAAACACCTCTGAGCTACATTCAAAGACACTTTACTCAGAGACTTGAAAAGCTCCTCCCATTCATCATACGGTAATTCCCCCACCTCAATGTCCCATTTCCCACGTGTTGTTTCCAGTGGGTCTCCCAGCAGCTTGTCCAATATTCCCCTATACAGTTTTGATATAAAACCTCATAATCTTTGGTTGCACCACTCCCACCATGACTCCTAAAGATGAGAACACAACATCCCCGGATTCAAACATCCCCGGATACCCGTAAAATGCAATTGAAAGTACTGATAAAACATAGTTCTGGGCATCCCGAATTCCTCCTCCAACTGACTGAAAGATTTAAGATTGGACCCCCTCATATAGTTGTTGTAGGCACCTTACCCCCTCTGCAGCCATATAATACGCCCATGCATCCGGGACCACCAACCCCCCTTATGTTTGGGCAGTTGCAGTTTCTTATTTTAACCTGGGTACTCCCTGTTTCCATATTAAGTCCCTGAATAGACTATAGGTCTTCCTAAACCAGAATTTTGGTATCCAAACTGGGACAATGTGTAAAATGTATAAAAATTGTGGCATTAACAATATGTTGATTAAGTTCACTCAGCCTAAAGCTGCTATAGATAACTCCACACCAAAGGGGGTGCCCAGTATGGGATGGATATGAGAGGGTGCCCAAAACATGGACGGATATGAGAAGAGGCCCACAAAATGGGTGTATGAGAGGGGGCCTGCAATATTGGGATATGTGTGGGGGCTACAATCTAAGGGATAGATAAAAGGGGCCACAATATGAGGAGGAGATGAGAAGGGCCACAAATGTGGAGAAGATGAGAGCCCACAATATGAAGAGTAGATAAGGGGCCATAAAATGAGGAGGAGGTGAGAGGGGCCACAATGTGAGAAGGAGATGAGAGGGGCCATAATTTAAGGAGATGATGATTGGGTCCACAATATGAGGAGGAGATGACTATGCTACACTATGTTTTTACTATTATTAATAATGTTGTTTTTTGGGATATGATTTGACTCATACATTTGTTGTACCTTTCAGACACAATGAAAATGCACAAGGTAAACACAGCCTAAGAATATACAAGTAATATTTCCATGTAGCAGTAGGTGGGCCCTAGGCCCCCCAGTCCGACCCTGGGGAAATGTATATTTACACATATAACTCCATTGACACAAAAATATTCTAGTCATGGACCTATGAGCTTCAGCTTTCTTGTAGAAATGCAATACTTCCACACTGGATGAACTTTTATAGGAAAGATTTTATATTTGATTTACAATGTGAACTGAGCTAAAAAGTCACTTCACCATCTTACTGGCCATGGTCATATACTCTGTACTCATTGCAGTAGAGAGAGTTATGGTAAGTTCCTCAACGGCTAAAACCTTAAACCAGCATAAGGTTACAGGGTCATGTCGTGTGCATCTATTAACACAAAATCTTTATGAGAGTTGATGCTTTTTATTTCTGGTAAATGTGCCTACACAAGATATAGAGAAATCAGTTCCATATTTGTATAAGATCAAGTGTAGTAGCGTTCTTATAAGTTTGGGATATGGCGGGTGAGGGGAATGTAAACAGATGCGCAAGAAGCGCTGAAATAATATCGGTAAATGATAAAAGTTTGCCAGTATATTTTGTGGATTACACAGCAGGGTGGCGACAAAGTTAACAAGTTTATTGTGGAAGCCATGAAAACAACCCAAAATATCTGCGCAAGAAGCGCTGAAATAATATCCGTAAATGAAAAAAGTTTTCCAGTATATTTTGTGGCTTACACAGCAGGGTGGCGACAAAGTTAACAAGTTTGATGTGGAATGCCCTGCAATAGCTCTTGGGCGGTGTGCCTTTTATCACCTAGGCTCAGCAGTTTGAGCACCGCCTGCTGTCGCTTAGCAACGGCACTGCTGCTGTGCCTAGAGCTACCGACTGATGGCGCCATGCCCACGGATGGTAATTCGGAGGAGGAGGAGGTGGAGGAGGGGTGGGAGGATTTGGAGGTATAGTAGGCCTTTGAGACCTGGACCGAGGTAGGCCCCGCAATCCTCTGCGTCGGCAGTATATGACCAGCCCCAGGGTCAGACTCGGTCCCAGCCTGCACCAAGTTAAGTGTAGTAGCGGTCTTATAAGTTTGGAATATGGCGGGTGAGGGGAATGTAAACAGATGCGCAAGAAGCGCATGATGCGCATGGAGCTGGCGCTCCGCTGCTAGGCGAGCTTTTCGCCAATCCAAGCCCCTGTCTCTAGGCTACTCCCCAAACAGCACTTCTAAGAACCTTTTGTATAAGATCAAGTGTAGTAGCGTTCTCTATTCCCTAAGAAGAATGGCTTGACCATTAAATATTCTTTTACCTTGTGTTACCCCATCATCTTCATAAACCGTAAGCTCTGGCGAGCAGGGACCTCACTCCTGTTGTTCTATACAAATGTTGTGCTCTGTTACATTACATTTGTATTTGTTTCCTATGATTTGTAAAGCGCTACGGAATATGATGACGCTATATAAATAAAGATTATTATTATTATTATTATTAATGGTTAATGTTGAATTCCACCTCGTGGGCACGTCGCACAACAGTCGGTGAGCGGGCAGTTGGAGGTGGCGCTGCGCTACCCTGAGAGTGGCAGCATCTGTGCTGGACTTCCTGAAATGCGCACAGATGTGGCGCACCTTCGTGAGCAAATCAGACAGATTGGGGTATGTCTTGAGGAAACGCTGAACTATCAGATTTAACACATGGGCCAGGCATGGCGCATGTGTCAGTCTGCCGAGTTGCAGAGCCGCCACCTGGTTACGGCCGTTGTCACACACAACCATGCCTGGCTTCAGGTTCAGCGGTGCCAGCCACAGATCAGTCTGCGCCGTGATGCCCTGTAATAG
>CM033649.1:45558567-45597949 GCA_019512145.1 Engystomops pustulosus
TCACACACAACCATGCCTGGCTTCAGGTTCAGCGGTGCCAGCCACAGATCAGTCTGCGCCGTGATGCCCTGTAATAGTTCTTGGGCGGTGTGCCTTTTATCGCCTAGGCTCAGCAGTTTGAGCACCGCCTGCTGTCGCTTAGCGACGGCACTGCTGCTGTGCCTAGAGCTAGCGACTGATGGCGCCATGCCCACGGATGGTAGTTCAGAGGAGGAGGTGGAGGAGGGGTGGGAGGAGGAGGAGGCATAGTATGCCTGAAAGACCTGGACCGAGGTAGGCCCCGCAATCCTCGGCGTCGGCAGTATATGACCAGCCGCAGAGTCAGACTCAGTCCCAGCCTCCACCAAGTTAACCCAATGTGCCGTCAGCGATATATAGTGGCCCTGCCCGGCAGCACTCGTCCACGTGTCCGTGGTCAGGTGGACCTTGTCAGAAACGTCGTTGGTCAGGGCACGGATGATGTTGTCTGACACGTGCTGGTGCAGGGCTGGGACGGCACATCGGGAAAAGTAGTGGCGGCTGGGGACCGAATACCGAGGGGCGGCCGCCGCCATGAGGTTGCGAAAGGCCTCGGTCTCTACTAGCCTATAGGGCAGCATCTCCAGGCTAAGCAATCTGGAGATGTGCACATTAAGGGCTTGGGCGTGCGGGTGGGTTGCACTATATTTGCGTTTCCGCTCCAGCGTCTGGGGTATGGAGAGCTGAACGCTGGTGGATGCTGTGGAGGATCGTGGAGGCGACGATGGGGTTTTTGTGGCAGGGTCCTGGGCAGGGGGCTGACTAGCAGCTGACACAGGGGAAGGAGCAGTGGTGTGCACGGCCGGAGGTGAACGGGCTTGTTGCCACTGAGTGGGGTGCTTAGCATTCATATGCCTGCGCATACTGGTGGTAGTTAAGCTAGTAGTGGTGGAACCCCTGCTGATCCTGGTTTGGCAAAGGTTGCACACCACAGTCCGTCGGTCATCCGGTGTTTATTTAAAGAACCTCCAGACTTCTGAAAATCTAGCCCTCGCCACGGGAGCTTGACTACGGGCAACATTTGGCGCTGATGCACCTGCTCTGGCCCTGCCTCTCCGTCTGGCCCCACCACTGCCTCTTCCAACCTGTTCTGGTCGAGGACTCTCCTCCGTCTCAGAAGCACTGTGTTCACCCGGCCTCTCAACCCAGCTTGGGTCTGTCACCTCATCATCCTCCGATTCCTTCAGTCTGCTCCCCCCTCGGACTTCCTGCCCTGACAACAACTTCACCACTGTCTGACAACCATGTCTCCTCATCGTCGGACACCTCTTTACACACTTCTTCCACTACGTAATATATAACGTTATTGTAGCCCTAAGAAGGGCTGTTGGGTTCTTGTGGAATCACTCCTGCCTAACACTATTCTAATAGAACACCCTAACGCTTTCCCTGTCTCTCTCCCTAACGGCATCCAGACAGAGAATGATCCGAGCAGCGCGGGCAGGGGCTAGTCTATTCCAGGGTCACCTGATCAGGCCAGCCAACCACTGCTATCGACGTGTAAGGGTACCACGTCATGCTCTAGCAACATCTATCCCACCTATGTACCCCTACACACAAACTTTGGGATCTTGCTGAATCCGGACTCCAAACAATTCCTTTGTTCAGTTTTGTTCCACAATCCTTTTAACTCCGGGCAAGCGCAAAACATGTGTAGTATATAGGCCGCTCCTATATGTCCTTTGTAATAGGAATAGTTGGAAACACCTTTGAGCTACATTCAAAGATACTTTACTCAGAGACTTGAAAAGCTCCTCCCATCCATCATACGGTAATTCCCCCACCTCAATGTCCCATTTCCTACGTGTTGTTTCCAGTGGGTCTCCAAGCAGCTTGTCCAATATTCCCCTATACAGTTTTGATATAAGACCTCATAATCTTTGGTTGCACCACTCCCACCATGACTCCTAAAGATGAGAACACAACATCCCCAGATTCAAACTGTACTTGTAAAATGCAATTGTAAGTACTGATAAAACATAGTTCTGGGTATCCCGAATTCCTCCACCAACTGACTGAAAGATTTAAGATTGGACCCCCTCATATATTTGTTGTAGGCACCCTTACCCCCTCTGCAGCCATATAATACGCCCATGCATCCGGGACCACCAAACCCCCTTATGTCTAGGCAGTTGCAATTTTCTAATTTTATCCTGGGTACTCCATGTTATCATATTAAGTCCTTGAATAGACTATAGATCTTCCTAAACCAGAATTTTGGTATCCAAACTGGGACAATGTATAAAATGTATAAAAATTGTGACATTAACAATATGTTGATTAAGTTCACTCAGCCTAAAGCTGCTATAGCTAACTTACTCCACACCAAAGGGGGTCCCCAGTATGGGATGGATATGAGAGGGTGTCCAAAACATAGGCGGATATGAGAAGGGGCCCATAATATGGGTGTATGAGAGGGGGTCTGCAATATTGGGATATGCGTGGGGGCTACAATATAAGGCAGAGATGAGAGGGGCCACAATATGAGGAGGAGATGAGAAGGGCCACAAATGTGGAGAAGTTGAGAGCCCATAATATGAAGAGTAAATAAGGGGCCATAAAATGAGGAGGAGGTGAGAGGGGCCGCAATGTGAAAAGGAAATGAGAGGGGCCATAATTTAAGGAGATGATGATTGGGTCCACAATATAAGGAGGAGATGACTATGCTACACTATGTTTTTACTATTATTAATAATGTTGTTTTTTGGGATATGATTTGACTCATACATTTGTTGTACCTTTCAAACACAATGAAAATGCACAAGGTAAACGCAGCCTAAGAATATACAAGTAATTTTTCCATGTAGCAGTAGGTGGGCCCTAGGCCCCCCCAGTCCAACCCTGGGGAAATGTATATTTACACATACAACTCCATTGACACAAAAATATTCTAGTCATGGACCTATGAGCTTCAGCTTTCTTGTAGAAATTCCATATGTTTTCTGCCAGGCAAACTAACATAATTTAATATCTGTTTTCTTCACAGAGTTCAAGTAGAATTTTATGTAAATGAAAACACTTTTAAAGAAAGACTGAAACTTTTCTTCATTAAAAACCAAAGATCAAGTAAGTAGTCTTGAATAACATTTGGGGGAAATATTTCTATTTAAAGACCTTGCTCAAGTTTATACAGTAATTATTGTGATTTGTAAAAATTATTTTTTTGAACATAGTAGTTACTATTAAAATAAAATAAGGGTTCTGAAAAGAAAGCGGCAAGCGGCCGTCGTCATTTTCTGAGTGACGTCGTAGCATACGGAGCTGTCACGTGCAACGGCGCAGCCCCCGATTTCTGTCGCATGAAAGCCAGCGCAGCGGCGCCCCAATCCCCAGTTAAATACCTGTCACAGCGGCGCAAATCCCCAAAACGTCGGAAAATCAGACGAAGGTGCGGCCGCGGACCCTTAGTAAATAAGTCCCTGTGTGTCAAAATAAAATTAGCATAACTTGAGTGGTGTGTCATTTCTACAAAAATAATTCATTTTGTGATATTTTTATTTATCTTCCTCCAGTATTGCTGAACAGTAACTGTGGTGGGTACACTGGCAGCAGGGTGAGATTTTGGTAGCTGTTTTAAAATATGTCCTGGGTCAGTGATTTTATAATGAGTCCCCTGGGCTCGTCACCCCCCCCCCTCTCTCACCTGTAGCTTGTAGAGTAAGTGTCCTCACACTGTCCTATCACATGTTCCATTTTTTTCCTGTGTACAAAGCGGTACAAAGCCGCACCTGTGTGGCACAGTATTTCTCCATGTGGCCATTGCCATCTATGGAGGACGTATGTACAGGCTGAAAGCTTGCAGCCGTACATACGTCCTCCATATGTTTGTGTGCATGGGGCCTTATTCTTTTGTTCAGTAGGTTCAAGGGGGTTACCAAATTTATATCGGTCTTATCATGTTTTGATCGGTCTTATAGATGTTTGGATTTTAAAAAAATTTAAACCTTTTGAACCAAAAAAAAAATTCATTTCACCATATTCTGATGCTAATAACTTTATTACACTTAATAGTACGGAATTGTGTAAGGTGTCATTTGTTTGCAAAACGTGATGGTGTTTTCAGTTCTATCATTTTGTGGACCTTTCGATCACCATTTATTAAAATTTTTGGGCGTTGCAAAATGGGCAAAAATGTGGCGATTCTGACATTTGGGCACATTTTTCAGTTTCGGGGTTAACCACATTAATCCACTATTTTAATTGTATTTTTTATTTTTTTGAGTTGTTTTTCATTTTACATCAATAGGGCATCAATGATCATGTGATTAGTTCATTCTAATGCACTGCAATAACCATACAATGGTAATGTCATTATGAAAGAACATGTCACGGACATTTACTTTTACAGGAATCTTGAGTTAATTTCTAGAAAAAGAAAGATCACTTGTTTTCTAATGCTGCTCTCTCCAATGTTATTCATTTTGATTGGACCGCTTTCCTTTCTGCATTTTTCACAGTATATTCATAGTACACACTTCTACTACAAATAAGTAACTGTTTCTTTATTATTTCCAAGAAAAAAAAGAAAAAAAAATGGGGAAGCTGGTAGACTCCCATTAAAATGGTGCTTAAAATAAACTCAAATCTTAAAAAAGAAACGTGATTGGCTGCCAGATTTTGTCTTCCTCAGCACAGCATAGACTTGTTTTTATCTAATTTTTTAGAGTGGGAAGGCAAAGAGGTGGGAACAATAAAGTTACTAGCATGTATGTTTGCCAATGAAGTTGGCTGGTACAAAGATTCTTTCATCATTCAAGGAAGATATTATGGTTGGCCAATAAAGTGATGTTTTACCAGTCAATAAATAATTTTATATTCGAGAAAATGTAATCCCATATCCTGTGTGCATTTGGGTTTTAAAAAAATCAACATGTTTTTAACATCTTACAAGAATTCTAACCTTTTAATATTCCATCATTGTGAGCATCGGAATGATTACAAATATTTACAAAACCAGTTGCATTTTGCATAGACTGCACAAAAATACATGTGCAAACAGCTTTTCATGAATGTGTTTCCATTGCACAATAGTAAGGCAAACTGCCGTAGTGCACTTTGCCTTACTGTTAGTAAATGTGGGCCATAGGGTTTACCAAGATTGGTGTCAGATATTGTATGCCAGGGTTGTGTCTGCCATAGTTATATGCTCCTAAACTCTTAAGAGACATACACTACACCTCTTCATGCATTGGTAATCGCTGACCCTCTGTGCAACACAACCTCAGATTTATCATATTCAGGTATGTAAATAAAATTAACTAGAACTAGAATGACTTAAATACATTCCAGAATTAATGAATTTCAAAACACTATTTTTATTTTAGCCTGTTAATTATCATTAGTGATGAGAAAATTGGATGAAATTGGGGTTTGTCAGCGGAAAATGCTGTTTGGGAAGCAGACTTCAGCACGAACTTGAACCTGAACATAAATCCCATTGTAGTAATATCCCTGCCCATGTTTACTTGTCCATGTGTGCAACTTGGGACTAATGGCATAGTACAGGGTACACCAAATTATGTCTACAACCTGTTGGTGCAGGGTGGGTGGTGCAGAGTGATGGCTGGTCAGACACCAGCCATCAAATCTATACAGCTGTCTTTCTCCATTAGACTGAATGGGAGCATTTTACAGGCCAGCAGTGTTAATATGCTGTTGTTTGGGACTAGAGCTTAAACATGAAATGGCTCAAACTTCCTCTTTCTTTCCATTATTTGGAGGATAAAAATCTGAATGGATGCAGTGGACAGGCTTGGTAATGTTGGTGCTGTCATCTGGATAACAACGCTGTGCTCCTAAGTACTATATACATGCAGTGTCCAGGTTACATACAAGATAGGTTCCATAGGTTTGTTAATTGGGCCAAGGGTGAACAATAAAACTTAATTACAGACACCTTACAGCTGTTCATTGCAGTCTGGGACTAAAGTAAATCATCCAGGGGGCTTCACCAGAGGTTACAGTAGGCAAAGGGGTCCGTCTTTAACTAGGGGTCATCTGTAAATTGTGTGTCCTTAGGGGAACTTCTGTACCCCAAACTATTCAATTTAATATACAGCCCCTAATAATTTAATAAATAGTATCACCCTAATAAACTAATATATAAAACATCAACCTAATGAACTTATATACAGCCCCCAATTAAATTATATATATAGAAGCCCATATACAGCTCCCCCATTATTAAAATTTGCCCCCATAGATGGAACCTCCGGATTTAATTATAAACAGCATCCTATAACAGCCCTCCCATAAATGTCCCCTTTTACATGTATTTAAGATCTGACCCCCATATACAATCCACCCCAGTAAAGCTCTATACAGCAACCCATCAGCCCACCCCTACCTACATTAATATTCATCCCCCCCATAAAAAGTCCCCTCCATCCCTAATTTACATATATATAGTACTCATTTAAATACTAGGTAACACACAGTTAGGAATTGCATTAAAGGAAACCTACCACTTGACGTGGTAGGTGTAAGATGCATACACCGAGCACCAGCTTACTTTCATTAGTGTCCTAAACCGCTGTATCGCGGTTTAAACACATTCATTCTTCACAGCAAAAGGAGCTTCGGCGCACCAAGTGTGCGCCTACATAGGAAATGCCGGGGAGCTGCGCGCACGGCATAAAATAAATCCTGTAAATAGAGACTGAGAGAAATATTGCCAGGGAGAGCAAAAATAATCCCAAATTATATAAATGATAAGAAACTAAAAACGGAGAGTGTGGGCCCTATTAGGAATAACATGGGGGTCATGGTGGAAGGAGATGAGGAAAGGGCCAATCAACTGAATGTCGCTTTCTTGACTGCCTTTACCCAGGAAAAACCTATGGTGGAAGACACAATGAGGAATAATGTAAATTCTATTTGGAATGTCAACAGTTTAACCCAACCACTAAGATTGATAAATCACCGGGGCCAGATGGCATACACCCCCGGGTTCTACATGAACTATGTACTATGATAGACAACGTATTATATTTATTTATTTATTTTATATCATTCTTTTTGTTGAACAGAATCATAAATAAGTACATGTATTGAAAGTGTGAAGCACAATAAATCATACAGGCAACCCCTAGCGCACACAGGCACGGGGGGCTTGAAGCGAAAGATGAATACAATTGAATGAAGCTTCAGACCATTATTTTTAAGATTTGAAGATTCACTGAGGACTGGTTATGTTACACAGGACTGGCGCATGGCAAATGTTGTAACTACACACACCGGCCACTTTATTAGGTCCACCATGCTAGTAACGGGTTGGACCCCCTTTTGCCTTCAGAACTGCCTCAATTCTTCGTGGCATAGATTCAACAAGGTGCTGGAAGCATTCCTCAGAGATTTTGGTCCATATTGACATGATGGCATCACACAGTTGCCGCAGATTTGTCGGCTGCACATCCATGATGCGAATCTCCTGTTCCACCACATCCCAAAGATACTCTATTGGATTGAGATCTGGTGACTGTGGAGGCCATTTGAGTACAGTGAACTCATTGTCATGTTCAAGAAACCAGTCTGAGATGATTCCAGCTTTATGACATGGCACATTATCCTGCTGAAAGTAGCCATCAGATGTTGGGTACGTTGTGGTCATAAAGGGATGGACATGGTCAGCAACAATACTCAGGTAGACTGTGGCGGTGCAACGATGCTCAATTGGTACCAAGGGGCCCAAAGAGTGCCAAGAAAATATTCCCCACACCATGACACCACCACCACCAGCCTGAACCGTTGATACAAGGCAGGATGGATCCATGCTTTCATGTTGTTGACGCCAAATTCTGACCCTACCACTGTCCGCCCAGCAGAAATCGAGACTCATCAGACAAGGCAATGTTTTTCCAACCTTCTACTGTCCAATTTCGATGATCTTGTGCCAATTGAGCTCAGCTCTGTTCTTAGCTGAAAGGAGTGGCACCCGGGTGGATCTTCTGCTGCTGATAAGCCCATAGCTGCCTAAAGTGTCGATGTAGACTGTGCATTAAGAGACTGCCTTCGCCTACCTTGAGTTGTAAGGGTGGCATAATTGAGTCATGTGACTTTCATCAGCTCGAACCAGTTGTGCCCATTATCCTCTGATCCCTGGGAATCAAAAAGAGCATTTCACGCCCACCGAAACTGCCGCGACTCACGGATGTTTTTTCTTTGGGACCATCTCTGTAAACTAAAGAGAGGTGTGCATGAAACTTCCAGCTAGATCAGCAGGTTTCCGAAATTACTAGACCAGCCTTCTGCACCAAAAACCCTGCCACGTCAAAGCACCCAATCCACCTTTCTTCACCCATACTGATGCTCGATTTGAACTGCAGGAGATTGTCTTGACCATGTCTACATGCCTAAAAGCACTGAGTTGCCGCCATGTGATTGGCTGATTAGAAATTAAGTGTTAACGAGCAGTTGGACAGGAGTACCTAATAAAGTGGCCGGTGAGTGTATATACAAAATGTATGGCAATCTTCCAGGCTATCAGCTTCGCCAATCACTCAGGATAGTTCCTTTTAATAAATGAATATCTTTTTTCAAAGGATGAATAATACGCGCTTTGAGCCCGGACCGGGCTCTTCCTCAGTTATATGCAGCTTAAAATTACATTAAAACATGTCTGACTTATATAATAACCCTGGTAAAAAAAAAACAAAAAAAAAAAACTTAATGTGCTAGTGACGCTGGAATAATAAAGAGAGGGGGGAAAAAAAAGGGTTAGGGAAATTATTTGTCAGAGATGTAGATTAAAAGTGGGGAATACATGAAAATATATTTCCATAGCATATAAAAGCATATAAATACGTGAAGCATCATTTCAAATATTTACAATAAATATTTTGTTAATAGTATGTACCGTTCAAAAAAGGAGAGAGGAGGCAGAGGTGTAGATTACCTAAACATTTTCCGATATAACTATTTGGTTATGTGCAACAAACCCCTCAAATATTTTCCCCACCACAGAAATTAGACTCACAGGTCTGTTGTTTCCTGGATTGCTTTTTAATCCTTTTTGTATATAGGTGAATTAGAAAGAGAAGAAAGAAAAGCGATACAAGCGCCACATGTGTGAAAGCAATTTCTGGCTTGGTAAAAAAAAAAAATATATATATGATTGGTAATCTGCTCACCTTTTCTGGTTGTACAAGCGGTACAACTCGTATAGTAGCTTAGGTATTGTAGTGGTCTCAGCAGCCGTCCTGAGTTCTTTCCGTCAATAGAATTCGTCGGAGAACAGAGTAGTAAATGTATGGCAATCTTCCAGGCTATCAGCGGCGCCAATCACTACGGGCTCTTCCTCAGTTATATACAGCATAAAATTACATAAAAAAAGGTTGATTTTAATTATAGACCTGGAAAAAAAAAAAAAAAAAAAAAGAACCTTTATGTGCTAGTGACGCTGGAATAATAAAGAGAGGGGAAAAAAAAAGGGTTAGGGAAATTATTTGTCAGAGATATAGATTAAAAGTGGGGAATACATGAAAATATATTTCCATAGCATATAAAAGCATATAAATACGTGAAGCATCATTTCAAATATTTACAATAAATATTTTGTTAATAGTATGTACCGTTCAAAAAAGGAGAGAGGAGGCAGAGGTGTAGATTACCTAAACATTTTCCGATATAACTATTTGGTTATGTGCTGGGAAACGGAAGCCTTTGTCGCAAAGCGGGGATACATTAAACACAGAGCAGCGGGATGACCGAGACCTGTGTATGTTCCTCTATGCGTTCGCATGCTGAATTATGTAAGTTCGCAGCGAAACGCATAGAGGAACTACACAGGTATCGGTCTCCCGCGTGCTCGTGTTTACTTGTATCCGCTTGCGACAAAGGCTTCGTTTCCCGAACATAAACAAATAGTTAATCGGAAAAATGTCTAGGTAATTAACACCTCTGCCTCCTCTCTCCTTTTGTGAGCGGTACATACTATTAACCAAAACATTTATTGTAAATAGGTGGACAAAAAATTGATGCCCTCACGATATTTATGCGTTATATGCTATGGAAATATATTTTCAGGTATTCCCCATTTTAATGAATCTCTGACAAAATTCCCTAACCCTTTTTTTCCCCTCTCCTATTATTCCAGCGTCCTAGACATTAAGTTTTTTTTTTGTTTTTTCCCGGGTTTTATATAGGTCAGACCTGTTTAATGTAATTTTAAGCGGCAATAAATAGGAAGAGCCGGTCCGGGCTCAAAGCGCGTATTATTCATCCTTTGAAAAAAGATATGCATTTATTCAAAGGAGATTATCGCGTGATGGCGAAAGCTGATAGCTGGAGTATTGCCATACATTTTGTATATACACTCCCCGGCCACTTTATTAGGTACCTGTCCAACGGCTCGTTAAACTTAATTGCTATCAGCCAAAGTCACATGGCGGCAACTCAGTGCTTTTCGGCATGTAGACATGCGCAAGACATCTCCTGCAGTTCAAAGAGATCAGTATGGGGCAAGGAAGGTGATATTTGGTGGCCTTTGAACGTGGCAGGTTGTGGTGCCAGCAGGGCTGGTCTGAGTCTGTCAGAAATGCTGATGTACTGGATGTCATCACAACCATCTCTAGTGTCAGGAATGGTCCGAAAAAGAAAAAACATCGATGAGCGGCAGTTCTGTGGCGGAAAGCCTTGTGATTCCAGAGGCAGCGGCGAACGGGCCGACTGGTTCGAGCTGAGAGAAAGGCAACAGTTGACTCAAGCCACCCGTTACAAACCAAGGTAGGCAGAAGGCATCTTGAATGAACAGTACAAGAACTTGAAGGGGCGATGGCTAAAGCAGCAGAAGCTCACACGGGGTGCCCAATCTTTCCGCTCCGCCAGGAAATGAGCTACAATTTGCAAGATATGAAATTGGACCAGTCGAGGTTGAAAAACATGCTGTTGATGAGTCTCGATTCCTGCTGCGACATGGTAGGGTCAGGAATTTGGCGCAACAACATGAAAGCATGGAATCCATCTGCCTCTGGATCAACGGTTAGGTGGTGGGGTGGGTGTCCGGTGTGGGGAATATTTTTTGGCACTCTTTGGGACCCTTGGTACCCAATTGAGCATCGTTTGCACTGCCCCGTCTACATGAGTATTGTTGCGACCCTGTTTGCCATTTTTTTTTTTTTTTTTTTTCCCCCCTTTTTTTTTCTGCCACCAGTAATCCAAACATCGATGGATATTTCAGCAGGATAATGTGCCCGTCATAAAGCTGGCATCATCTCAGACTGTTTCTTGAACATGGATACGAGTTCACTGTACTCTCAATGGCCTCCACAGTCACCATACTCAATCCAATAGAGTATCTGGATGTGGTGGAACAGGAGATTCGCATCATGATGTGCAGCCGACAATCTGCGCAACTGGTGATGCCATCATGTCATATGGACCAAATTGAGGAATGCTTCCAGCACCTTGTTGAAGCTATGCCCGAAGAATTGAGCAGTTCTGAAGGCAAAACGGGGGTCCAAAACCCGTTACTGCATGGTGGACTAATAAAAGGGCGTGTGTGTAGTTACTAAACCTTTGCCATCGCCAGTCCTGGTAATAACCAGCCTCAGTGAATTTCAATCTTAAAACTAATGGTCGGAAGCTTCATTCAATTGTATTTCATCGTTCGCTCAAGCCCCCCGTGTCTGTTGTGCTGTAGGGGTTGCCGTAGATTTATTGTGCTTCACCATTTCCAACATGTTTACTTATTTATGATTTGTGCAACAAAAAGAATGTATAAAATAAATAAATAAATAACGGTCGGTCATCATAGTCCATAGTCAGTAGAACGGGGGGTATGCCATTTGGCACCGGGTGATTTATCATCTAGTGGTGGGTTTCTACATGTTGACATTCAATAGAATTACCTATTCCTCATTGTGTCTTCCACCATAGGTTTTTCTGGGTAAAGGACAGTCAAGAAAGCGACATCAGTTTTGATTGGCCCTTTCTCATCTCTTCCACCATGCCCCCCCATGTTATTCCTAAATAGGGCCACACCTCTCCGTTTGTAGTTTCTTATATTTATATAATTTGGGTATTTGCTTCCTGGCAATCTTTCTCTCAGTCTTCTATTTACAGGATTATTTATGCGTGCGCGCAGCTCCCCGGCATTCTAGTAGGCGCCCCTGGGCGCCGAGCTTACTTTTGCTGTGAAGCCTGAGTGTTTCACCCCGCGTGATCCCCCCTTTACAGCGTTTTTTAGGACACTAATGAAAGTAAAGCTGGTGCTCGGGGTAGCATCTTACACCTACCACGTTCCAGTGGTCGTTTACTTAATGCAGAGTTCCTAACTGGTGTTACCTAGTATTTATGAGTACATTATATTAAATTAGGGATGGAGGGGACCTTTTTGGGGTGGGCTGAATATTATGTAGGTAGCGGTGGGCTGATGGGTTGCTGTTAGAGTTTATGGGGTGGATTGTATATGGGGGTCAGATCTTCATACATGTTAAAACGGGGACTGTATGGGCGGGGCGGTGATAGGATGCTGTTATAAGTTAAATCGGAGGTTCCATCTATGGGGGCAAATTTTATAATGGGGGAGCTGTATATGGGCTTCTATATATAATTTAATATGGGGCTGTAGGTAGTTTCATTAGGTTGATGTTTTATATATAGTTTATTAGGGTGATACTATTTATTAAATTATTCGGGGCTGTATATTAAATTGATAGTTTGGGTAAGAAGTTCTCCTAAGGAACACAATTTACAGAGGAACCCTAGTTAAAGACGGCCCCTTTGCCTATGTAAACTCTGGTGAAGCCCCCTGGATGATTTACTTTAGTCCCAGACTGCAATGAACAGAGGAAGGTGGTCTGTATTAAGTTTATGTTCATCCTTGGGCCAATTAACAAACCTATGGAAACTATCTGAATGTAACCTGGGGGGGGGGGAGACTGCATGATAAGCATTAGGAGCACAGTGTTGTATCAAGATGACCCGCCACCAACTTACAAGCCTGTCCACTGCCTCATCGGATTTATCCTCAAATAATGAAAGAAAGCGGAAGTTTGAGCCCATTCATGTTTAAGTTCTAGTCCCCACACAACAGCATATTAATCCCTGCTGGACTGTAAAATGCTCCCATTCAGTAATGGAGAAAGACAGCTGATAGATTTGATGGTGGTGTCTGACCCGCCACACTTCTGCACCACCCACCCTGCAACAAAGGTTGTAGACCTAAATGGGTTGTCACCCTGTTCTAGGCCATAGTCCCAGTTGCACACAGGACAAGTAAACATGGGCAGGATATTATAACAATGGGATTTATGTTCAGGTTAAGTTCGTGTGAAAGTCTGCTTCCCAAAACGCATTTTCCGCTGACAAACCCCAATTTCATCCAATTTTCTCATCATAATGATAATTAACAGGCTAAAATAAAAATAGTGTTTTGAAATTCATAATTCTGGAATGTATTTAAGTCATCTAGTTCTAGTTAATTTTATTTACATACCTGAATTGATAAATCTGATTTGTGTTGCACAGAGGGTCAGCGATGTACCAAGCATGAAGAGGTGTTCGTGTAGGTTCTTAAGAGTTTAGAGCATATAACTATGGCAGACACAACCATGATACAAATTGACACCAATCTTGGTCACTAGGCCACATTTACTAACCAGTAGGCAAAGTGCACTACGGCGTTGCCTTAATATTGTGCAATGGAAAACATTCATGAAAGCGGTTTGCACATGTAGTTTTTTGTGCAGTCTCATTGCAAAATGCAACTGGTTGTGTGAATATTTGTCATCATTCCGATGCTCACAATGATGGAAATTAAAAGGTTGAATTTTGTAAGATGTTAAAAACATGTTGATTTTTTAAAAACCCACTGCACACGGATATGGGATACATTTCGGATATATAAAATTATTTTTGACTGGTTAAAACATCACTTTATTGGCCAAAATAATATCTTCCTTGAATGATGACAGAATTTTGTACCAGCCAACTTCATTGGCAAACATACATGTAGTAATTATTGTTCCCACCTCTTTGCATTCCTCTAAAATAAATTCGATAAAAACAAGTCAATGCTGTTGCTGGGAAAAGACAAAATCTGGAGCAAACACGGTTCTTTTTTAAGATTTGAGTTATTTAAGCACCCATTTTAATGGGAGGGGTGTACCAGCTTCCCTATTTTGTTTTTTTTCTTTTTTTTTTGGAAATAATAAGAAAACAGTACTTAATTGTAGTAGAGTGTTGTGTGTACTACAGAATATACTGAAAAAATAAATGCATGAAGAAGAAAGGAAAGCGGTTCCAATCAAAATGAAACCCTTTGAGAATGCAGCCATTAGAAAAAAAGTGATCTTTCTTTTTCTAGAATTTAAACTCAAAGATTCCTGTAAAAAGTAAAGGTCCGGGGAAGTTCTCTTCCTAATGGACATTACCATTGTATGGTTATTGCAGTGCATTAGAATGAACTCATCAAGATATGATGCCCTATGATGAAATGAAACCACTCAAAAAAAGATAATTAAAATAGTGGATAAGGTGGATAACCCCGCGAAACGGCAAAAATGTGCCAAGTAGAACGCACTTTTTTGCCCACTTGCAACGCCCAAAAATTTTAATAAATGGTGATCGAAAGGTGTCCACAAAATGATTTAGAACTAAAACACCATCAGTTTTGCAACAAATGACCCTACCCACAATTCCGTACTATTAAGTGTAATAAAGTTATAGCATCAGAATATGGTGAAATGATTTTTTTGGTTCAAAAGGTTTAAATTTTTTTTAAAATCCAAACTCTATCAAAGACAGATCAAAACATGATCAGGACGATTATAAAATTTGGTAACCCTTGAAACTATGAACAAAAGAAAAGGCCCCATGCAACAACATATGGCGGACGTAGTACGGTGCAAGCTTTCAGACTGTACATAACGTCTCCATAGATGCAATGGCCAATGGAAATACTGTGCCACACAGGTGCGGCTGTACGTTGTTACACAGGAAAAAAAAAAATGGAAATGTGATAGGACAGGTGAGGACACTTACTCTACAAGCTTACGGTGAGAGAGGTGGGGGGGGGGGACGAGCCCAGGGGACTCTTATAAATCACTGACCCAGGAATATTTTTAAAACAGATACAAAAATCTCACCTGCTGCCAGTGTACCCACCACAGTACTGTTCGCACTACTGAGGAAAGATAATAAAATATCACAGACTGAATTATTTTTGTGAAATGCCACAACTCAAGTTTTAAGCTAATTTTATTTTTGGACACACCGGGACTTATTTACTAAGGGTCGCGGCCGCACATTCGCTGTTTTCCGACGTTTTGGGATTTGCGCGCTTTGGGTGTGTGACAGGTATTTAACTGGGGATTGGGCGCGCCGCTGCGCTGGCTTTTCATGCGACAGACATCGGGGGCTGCGCCGTGCACGTGACAGCTCCGTAGGTACGACGTCCACTCGAAAATGACGACGGCAGATTGCGCTTTTTGTCAGAAACCCTTATTATTTTTAATAGTAACTACTATGTTCAAAAAAATACTTTTACAAATCCCAATAATTACTGTATAAACTGACACAGGTCTTTAAATAGAACTATTTCCCAAATGGTATTCAAGACTACTACTTGCACTTTGGTTTGAATGCAGGAAAAGTTTCAGTCTTTCCTTGTAAAAGTGTTTTCATTACAATAAAATTCTACTTGAACTCTGTGAAGACAAACCGAATTCAATTATGTTAGTTTGCCGGGCGAAACAATGGAAGCTTTCCCCCGCCCGTTGAAGTCATAGGTCCATGACTAGAAATTTTTGGTCAATGGAGTTGATGTGTGTGTAAATATACATTTCCCCAGGGTGGACTGGGGGGGCCTAGGGCCACCTACTGTACATGGAAAAATTACTGTATATTCTTAGGCTGCGTTTACCTTGTGCAGTTTCATTGTGTTTGAAAGGTCAACAATGTAATGAGTCAAACATATCCAAAAAACAAACATTATTAATTAATAGGAAAAAAAACATAGTTGTCAGCATAGTCATCTCCTCCTTAATATTGTTTGGACCCAATCTCATCTCCTTAAATTCTGGCCCCTCTTCATTTCCTTTTCAATTGCGGGGCTCCCTCTCCCCTCTCCTCATTTTATGGCCCTATAATTTCTATTATGGGCTCTCAATTCCCACACTTGGGCCTTTCATCTCTCCTATATTTGGCCCCTTCATTCTGCCTTATATTGTAAGCCCCCACGCATATCCCAATATTGCAGACCCCTCTATACACCTATATTAGGGGCCCCTTCTATATCCGCCTATGTTTTGGAACCCTCTCCTATCCATCCCCTACTGGGGCCCCCGTTGGTGTGGAGTCAGTAGCTATGCGCTTAGGCTGAGTGACCTTTAATCAACTATGGTAATGTCACCATTTTTAACCTTTATACCTTGTCCAGGCTGGATGCCCCCCTTCTGGTTTCGGCCGCTCTCTAGTCTCTTCCCGCCTTCCTATGCTCCCCATGGCGTCCCCCCCGGCTCCCCTTCGTATATTCTTGCCCCTGCCTAGCCTAAGGGGGTGTGGTGGTCCGGCTGCATGGGCGTATTATATGGTGCAGGGGGGTCAGGTGCCTACAAAACACATCTATGAGGGGGTCCACTCTCATCTTTCAGTCCGTGGTGGAGGAATTCGGGGACCCCAGCCTATGTGCTATCAGTACTTACCAATTGCCCTTTTCCCAGTCAGTTTGAATCTGGGGCTGTTGTGTTCTCATCTTTAGAGTCATGGGGGGAGTGGTGCAACCCACCGATTATGAGGTCTACTCCCCATGTATAGGGTATTGGCACACGCTGCTTGGCGCCCCACTGGAAAAACCACGTAGGAAATGGGCCATGAGGTGGGGGAATTACCGTAGCTGGATGGAGGAGCTTTTCAAGGCTCCTGAGTCAAGTCTCTTTGAATGTAGCTCCCAAGGGTTCCAACTATTCCATACAAAGGAATCATAGATCGGCCTATTACTACATGTTTGGCTTGCCCGGAGTTGTTAAAGGGATTGTGGAACAAGAATGAAAACGGAATTGTTTGAGTCGGATCAGCAAGATCCCAAGGTTGTGTGAGGGGTAATAGGGGGCTAGATGTTGCTAGGGCACAGAAACAGATCGGCGGTGGACAAAATTGCTTGTACAGGTAGGAAGACATTGCAGGCCACTGGTTGGACGCTAACCATCAAAGCATGTCGGATGGGAACTTCACGGTACTGAATAGCCACTATTAAGCGGGCGTTTTGGGATATACTTAAGGGAAAGCGTTTGTGTCGTTGCACCCTTGTAACAACTAATAAATTAATACTATTAAATGAAAACTCACATGGGAGCTTTCGATGATGGATTTATGTGTACCCGAGCAGCCCCAAGAAACACCACTCTTATTTTTATACATCTGTGTCGTAAATACCAGATGTAGAGATGAGCGAACATACTCGTCGGCTGATGCTCGTTCGAGATTAGCGTACTGAAAGGCTCGTTGCTTGGACGAATACTTCGCCCCTCGAGAAAATGGCAGAGCTCCCGCGTTTGCTTTGGCGGGCCCGACCAGGAAAGACGAAACAGAGCCAATTCAAAGCCAGAAGACCTGCACTCCACCCAGCATGACGTGGTCCCTTAACGTCGATGCAGTGGTGGCTGGGCCAGTCAGGGGGACCCCGACTAGACTAGCCCCTGCCTGCGGCTCGGATCCTTCTGTGTCTGGATGCCGTAGGGAGAGAGCTGACTGTGGTCAGGGAAAGGTTAGCTGTTCATTAGATAGTGTTAGGAGGAGTGATTCCACAAAGAACCCAAAGCCTTCTTAGGCTTACCAATAACGTTATTACTTTTTTTTTTTTTTTTCATTGCAGCTAGTACATATGTGAGGAATTGCAGGGGGACTTGCTACCGTGTGGGTAGTCTAGTGACCACACAATCCACCTCAAACACCAATTGGGAAAATTTATAGGGGTTTATTTCAATTAAGGCACAGTCTGCCATTTACTTTTTATTTTACGATTATTTTTTTCATAACCAGCGTTCATCTCATTCTGATAGCAGTGTGCGTTCATACTTGGCTAGAAATAGCCATAGGAGCATCAAACGGCTATTCCGCCTCAAGAGTTATATATATTTGTTCTGTTGATCTGCTGGGCTGCCTTGCTGGCAGTGCACTACTCCCAAATTGTGAGAATTTGTAGTGAGACTTGCGACCTTTGTGTTTAGCGTTTAGTGACGCACATATCATAGCAAAGACGAAGTGGGAAAATTATTGGGTTTGATTCAATTAGGCACAGTCTGCCAGTTTCTTTATTTTACGTTATTTTTAATAAACTCAGAAGTCATCTACTCTGGCATAGCAGTGTGCTTTCATACTGCTAGAAAATAGCCATAGAGAATCCAAACGGCTTACTTCGCCTACAATTAGCGTTATATTTTTATTTCTGGTGATTGATGGTGGCTGGTCCTGCCTGTAGTGCATCTATTACCATATTGTGAGGAATTGTAGTGAGACTTGACGGACGTTTGTGTTAGCGCTTAGTGACGCACTTACCATCGCAAAGGACCGAAGTGGGACAAAAATTATAGGGGTTGGATTCAATTAGGCACAGTCTGCCATTCCTTTTGATTTGCACGTTTATTTTTTCAAATCAGCGTTCATCCATCTGAGCATAGAGTGTGCTTTCATACCTAGGCAGTGTGTTTGCGTTTGGTTTTAAAAACTAAAAAACACAAAAAACACAAAAAACACAAAAAACGTTTTAAAAAAAGGAAAAGTTATAAATTTTTATTTCAAAATTTTAACCCGAGGGTAGGGTAAGAGGAGAGGGCGGGGACTGGGAGTCAAACTACTGCCGGGGTCAGAGGCCGTGGTCAAGGGTGGGGTGGTGAGACACAACTGCTGATGGAGCGGGCAGGGGAACGGCCGCAAGGGTACACCCCTAGGTTCATTCTGAAGTTAATGGGACGTGGTAGAGCACTGTGAGGCCAGAACAGTGCGAACCGGTGATGCGTGGAATGCCGACAATGCTTTCGACAATTGCCACCAGTCAGTTCTCACGCAGTCCACCATTGTCACGAAATCGGGCAATCTCAGGATCTGCACATCAGCCTCTCCCCCCCAGTTGCCCCAACCAGGAAAATTTGCATTGAACGGCATATCTGAGGAAGTTTTGGACCCTTCCCACCAGTCACAAACCACTTGTCCGGTGGTGTGCCTGAGGCAATTTTCCGACGCCCAGGTTTCCACCAGTCGCAGGTCTGTGGGTGATGATGAACCTTTGCCGTAGGGGAAAGAACGGGGGTAAAGAGGTGTCCGACGATGAGGATACATGGTGCGCCAGTGGGAAGGGGTTGTTCAGGCAGGAAGTCAGAGGGGGGGAAGCAGGACTGAGGACTTGGAGGATGAGAGGTGACGACCAAGGGGGTGGAGAGGCCGGGAGAACACAGTGCTTCTAGCCGGAGGAGAGTCCTCGACCAGAACAGGTCTGGAAGAGCAGGTGGTGGGCCAGACGGCGAGGCGGGCCAGAGCAGTGCATCAGTGCCCAAATGTTGACGTAGTCAAGCTACCGTGGCGAGGGGATAGATTTTAGAATGTCTGGAGGTATTTAATAAACACGGATGACCGACGGACTGTGGTGTGCAATTTGCCAAACCAGGATCAGCCAGGGGTTTCACCACTACTAGCTTAACTCCCACCAGTATGCGCAGGCATATGAATGCTAACACCCCCATCTCAGTGGCACCAAGCCCGTTCAACTACGGTCGTGCACACACTGATCTTCCCCTGGTCAGTTGATAGTCAGCCCCGGCACAGGACCATGGCACAAAAAACCATCGTGCTCCTCCACGATACTCCACAGCATCCCCAGCATTCAGCTCTCCATACCCCAGACGTGAGCGGAAACGGAAATATAGTGCAACCACCCGCAAGCCAAAGCCTAAATGTCCACATCTCAGATTGCTTAGCCTGGCTAGATGCTTTGCCCTACAGGCTAGTAGAGACCGAGGCCTTTGGCACCCCATGCGGCGGCCGCCCTCGTTATTCGGTCCCCAGCCGCCAATACGTTTCCCGAGTGTGCTGTCCTAGCCCTGCACCAGCACGGGTCAGACAACTGCATCCGTGCCCTGACCAACGACGTTTTGATCAAGGTCCACCAGTGACCACGGACAGTGGACGAAGTGCTGCCGGGCAGGCGGCCACTATATATCGCTGACGGCCACATGGGTTACTTGGTGGAGGATGGGACTGAGTCTGTACTCTGCGGCTGGTCATTATACTGTGCCGAAGCCGAGGGATTGCGGGCCTACCTCGGTCCAGGTTCTTTCGGCATAAATGCTCCTCCTCCTCCCACCCTCCTCACCTCCTCCTCTGAACTACATTCGTGGGCACATGGCGCCTTCAGCGCTAGCTCTAGGCACAGCAGCAGTGCCGGCGCTAAGCGACAGCGGGCGGTGCTCAAAACTGCTGAGCCTAGGCGATAAAGCCACACCGCCCAAGAACTATTACAGGGCATACGGCGCAGACTGTCGGTGGCTGGCACCGCTGAACCTGAAGCCAGGAAGGTGTGTGTGAGAACAGCCGTACTTTGCGTGGGTGGCCGGCTACTGCAACTCGGGCAGACTGACACATGCGGCCATGCCTGGCCCAGTGTTAATCTGATAGTCAGCGTTCCTCATGAATACCAATCTTCTGATTTTTGTACGAAGGTGCGCCGCATCTGATGCGCATTCAGGACGTCCCGCACAGATGTGCCACACTCAGGGCAGCGCAGCGCCGCCTCAACTGCCCGTCACAGAATGTTGGCGACGTGCCACGAGGTGGAATTCAACATTAACCATGTTATACTAGAGTTTACCAGCAGGCAGAGTGATTGTTTCAAAAGACTGCAGATGTCAACTTACCCAGAAACTGGTAGTCAGGTCAGTCAGCGTCCTCAAGTTTTAAAATGAGGAGTGGACGTGGATGTCTGATATCTGTCAGGTGCTGAGTAACTTCGAGGAGTCAACACCGATGGTCAGTGGCGATGCCGCCATAATCAGCCTAAACCATCCGCTGTTGGCCTTTGGAAAACTCTTGATCAGGCATGAAGCAGGAGCTTGCGCTCGTCAAAAGAGACGGGGGAAAGACGTTTCCCTTGTTGGATAGCCAAAGCACCCTTAGGTTTTTTCTGTTTTCAGCGCATATCGGAGGAGGTGGAGGAGGATGAGGAGGGAGGGAAGTGCGGAGAAGTTGGCGAGACACAAGAGGGGACCATTGTGAGTCCTTCACTGTTCAGCGTGATGGGCCGAAGAAGAGGTTGGAGGAGGAGGAAATGGACAGTCAGGCCGTGAGGGACGTGCCATCTTACGCATGGTACTCGGGGCATATGGCAGATTTCATGCTCGGATGCCTATCCCGTGATCCTCGCGTTCAAAGCATTTAATCCAGCACCGATAATGGGTTGGTATCACTTTCTGGACCCACGGTAAAGCAAAAATTTTCCACTCTCATCCCTGCCGAGAGGGAAGGAGGGAGATGCAGCTCCCAGCAGGCCCTGGTGCACAAGCTGACCACAGTATTTTCCCTTGGACAGCGCTAGCGGCAGAGTGAGGAGTCGGCGGCAATAGCGAGGGGCGAGTAGGCGAGCAGGCCAGCTGTCCCCGCACTGGCAAGGGTTCGTTTTTACAAGGACTTTTGCCAGCTTTATGTACCCAGCAAGCACTGTCACCTTGTCCCCAGTCTCGGAGAGTAGGGATGATCTTTACAAACAGATGGTGAGGGAGTGCGTAAGCTGACCATACCACGTCATAAATGATCACACAGCTCCCACAACTATAGAGTTAAAAGCTGGACATGTGGCACGAACACTGGGGGTCGGGGGGGGGCTGTACGACATGGAGGTTTTGCATGCCCTGCCGTCTAGCGTCTTGTCCGGAGCGGGTTTTCAGTGCAGCTGGTGGCATCTCACGAAAAGCGTACACGCCTGTGGGACTGCCAGCGCGACAGGCTGAGCTAGTAAGATGAATAAAGCTGGATTTCTCATAATTTCCCCTCTCCACCAGGTGAAGGAAGCTCTCAACCTGAATAATTTTTATGCATCTCCTCCTCCTCATTTTCTCCTTCTTCCTCCTCTTTGTACGCTAAAGCAGAGGAAAACTGGCTATTTTTGGAAGGGCCATGGTCTAAGCTATTAGTACTTTAGCATATCTTTTCTGGAGGGCCACCTCCCGGTCCTGCTTTTAAACAATTTTGATGAGTGCCACATACAAGGCACTCAATCTATTCTATTTTTTCTGGAGGGCACCTACTGCTCACTTATGGTTTTGAAAACTTTTTGGACTGCCAAAATACAGGCACTCAATCATATTAATTCTGGGGGCCACCTACATGCTCCTCGGTTTGTTGAAACAACTTTTCTTGGAGCTGCCACATTACAGGGCACTATCAAATTAAATGGTCTCCAGAGCAGCCTCACACGTTGTCTCCATTGCTACTCCAAAAGTCGTCCATTAGTGCCTCCATACATCGTCCCCTTATCAAACAGAAGGTGTTAGGCCCGAAATTGGGTCATGGAATCCACATCAAAGTTGTTAACTTGTCACTATTTGCCACCCTGCTGTGTATCCAACAAAATATATACTGGCAACTTGTCCATTTCCGGTATTATCAGCGCTTCTTGCGCATCGTTTCCATTCCCCTCACCCGCCATATCCCAAACTTATAAGAACGATAAACAATAACTTGTGCAGGCTGGGACCGAGTTGACGGGGGCTGGTATTATACGCCGCACGCAGCGGATTGCGTGGGGCCTACCTCGGTTCCAGGTCCAAAGGCCTACTATACCGCCTCCTCCTCCCACCCCTCCTCCCCTCTCCGAATAACATCCGTAGGCGGGAATGGCGCCTCAGTCGGTAGCTTAGGCACAGCAGCAGTGACTCGCTAGCGGCCAGCAGGTGGGCCTCAAATGCTGAGCCTAGGCGATAAAGGACACGCCCAAGAGCGATCAGGGCATTCCACATAAAACTTGTTACTTTGATCGCCACCCTGCTGTGTAATCACAAAATATATGGCAAAACTTTTATCTTACGGATATTATTCAGCGGTTTTGCGCCTCTGTTTACCATTCCCCTCACCGCCATATCCCAAACTTAAAAGAACGACTACACACTTGATCTTATACAAAAGGTTTTTAGAAGGGATGTTTGGGGAGAAGTAGAGACTTGGATTGGGCCTTGGATGGCGAAAGCTGCTGGCAGCGGAGAGCCCAGCTCCATTCCCCCAAGTCCAATAATAGTTAACTGCAGGCACCTTATTCTATACTCGTCATGCCTCCTTATAATAATAATAATAATAATCTTTTTTATGATAGCGCCATCATATTACGTAGCGCTTTACAAAATCATTAGGAAAAACAAATACAAAGTAATGTAACAGAGCAAAATTGGTATGAACAAAGGCAGGAGGGGTCCTGCTACGCAGAGCTTCCGGTTTATGAAAGATGAGGGGGTAACACCAAGGTAAAGCAATATTTAATGAGTAAGCCATTTTCTTCGGACATAGAACAAAATATAATAAAATGGAATAGCTGTCGCTTGAAAACCACTCCGCATCATCTTATATGCCAGGTCCAGGGTGAATGGACTGCAGGAAGTCGGTGCCTGTTTGGTGCTGGAGAACAGTGGTGAGACGAACAGGAGGGTTAGTAGAAGAGTTAAACTTATGCAGTTAATGAGTGTTATAGGCTTTGCCAAGAAATGGGTTTTTAGAGCACGTTTGAATTTGGAGGTCGGTTTAGGCTGATAGTCCGGGGCAGAGCAATTCCATAGAATGGTGCAGCTCTAGAGAGTCTTGGAGCGCGAGTGTGAGAGTCAGCCACTAGGTAGAGGTTAATATTAAGATCAATGCGGATCTAAGAGCAGGGTTGGGTGATTAGATGAGATAAGGAGGCAGAGGTAGGGGGTGCAGCATTATACAGAGCTTTATGGATGAGGGGTATTATTGTAAATGTATAAAAATCAGAAAGGAGACTGGCCCAGCAGTGCAGGACTGGCCATGAACTGTAGGCAAATACATGGTCCCCTTATCAAAACCGAGCTGTGGTCAGGCAGAATTTTGGGTTGTTTTCATGGCTTCCACAATAAACTGTTAACTTGTCGCCACACTGCTGTGTAATCCACAAAATATACTGGCAAACTTTTATCTTACCAATATTAGTTCAGAGCTTCTATTGCGCATTGTTTAATTCCCCTCACCCGCCCATATCCTAAACTTGATAAGAACGCTTAACACTTGATTTATCAAAAGGTTCTTAGAGTGCTGGTTTGGGGGAGTGAGTAGCCTAGGGACAGGGGCTTGGATCGTGGCGAAAGACTCGCCTTGGCAGGGAGCGCCAGCCCATGCCAAGATCAAATAACATAATTTAACTGCAGCACCTCTAATCTACTATAGTCACTGCTCCACTACATGTGGACCCCTTATCAAACGAGCTGTGTCAGGCACAATTTTGGTTGTTGTTTTATGTTCCATGTCAACTTGTCGCCACCTGCTGTGTAATCCAACAAATCATACTGGGAAACTTTTATCAGTACCGATATTATTTGAGCGCTTCGTGCTCTCTCCTTTGTTCCTCTATGCCACCCATTGGTTTGAAGCCTGAGTCCATTTAGGGTGTATGTCACCATGCCACTCTCAGCTTGCCGCTGCTGCAGCTGCCTCTGCATGCGTCCTCCTCTAGTGTAAGGGTCATTATGGCTGTTTTAGATCTAATCTTAGCGTCATTCTGTCACTCTGTTCATGGCTCCATGCTGTTCCATTTATTTTGGCATTAATGGGGCGTTTTAAGCAGCTCCTCAGGGGCATCCATGCATGCTGCCCCTGCTGTTTTCAGTCCATTTCAGTGGTGTTTCCATCCTTTTTGAGGTTCCAGGTGTTTGGCAAAGCTTCCCTGTGCGAGCTTGCGTCCTTAAAAAATGCTCGAGTCCATGGACTTCAATGGGGCTCGTTATTCGAGCCGAGCACTCTGAGATCGGGGGAAAAAGTGTGTCTCGAATAATGAGTACCCGAGCATTTAGTGCTCGCTCATCTCTACCCAGATGCAATTAATATGTGTCAAGTATTACTGACTTGCCAGTGCAGACACTACTGTTGAGGTGATTCAGACAGCTGCCCGAATCGGCCACCTTACCATCTAGCCATTTTACCACCCTCCTCAGGGATTAGTCAGATACTGCCTGAGTGAGTTTTCATCCTGCTCATGCGAGCAACACCCTTTCATACTATTAATGGTGGGTCTGTGACTTGGATTTCTGGCTGTAAAGAAAATCCCAAGAAATGTGTAATACATAACTACCCGGAAGAAAAGGAGATCCTTGGTATTTACTATTAGTGGACGAGAAGTTACATAAGCACTATCTATATAATATGTGTATTCCAGTTTGTACAAAAGCTATATAGGATATTAGCATGGAGGTCAAAGGCTCAGTTCTCAGAGGTGCCAGGAAAATTAGTAAACTCCCTGTGTTGTTTTGAGAAATGAGAAAACTAGATGTCCAATAGTGAAAAAAATTCTGGACCTTTAATTGTAATGTTTCCATTCCTAGATATGAATGGCAAGTAATTTTTATTTAATTTGTTTGTAATGGTTGAGTGAAAGTGTAGATAAATATCACACATTGTGGCTCATTCAACATTATATTAACAACTCACATGCCCTTTCATAAGTGTGAGCCCATCTAACCGAAAGTGAGCAAGTGAAAGTCAGAATGTACACAGTTCAACAGATTACATTGTTGGTTGAAATCCCAGTTTCACCCTAGCTGGTAATAAATACTCAAAGTTGCAGAACTTATTGAGCATGTCCCATTACTAAGCCCAAGGTTCCCTTTGTGCTTAAGTCAAATGGGGCAAGTTATCAAGCTGTCTGAGAAGTCAGATATCTTAGCTGCCAATGGCAAACCCAATTACAACTCAGCTTTCATTTTACCAGTGCTCATGGGGCATATTTTTAAAGGCGCGGTTGTGATTGGCTGCCATGGGCAAATAAGAAATATTCTGACCCCAATGTGTCAGATTGTATCCACCTTCCAAAAACTTTAAAGTAACCTGAAAACTTATTTGTTAGGATGACCTACAAAGGCCAACAACCCCATTGCTTGCTCCTTTGCGTCTCTGTTTATTTTTTAGCAAGGCACCACCAGCAACTTCGTATTGGTCAACATTGGAACTTTGTGGGTTCTTGTAAATTGCAGGTTAATGTTCATGCAATTCACCTACTACCACCCTAACAGAATGACAAACATAATAATAATAATTCTTATTTATTATAGCACAATCCTCATAGTTACTGCAGCACTGCACAAAAGCTTGCCAAATTGGGGCCTTTCCCCAATCAGAACAACACCTAACCCGTATGTTTTGACTGTGGGAGCGAACGCGCGGACCCGGAGGAGGGAAACCCCACGCAAAACAAGGATGGAAACATACGAACTCTTGCAGATGTTGGACCGGGTGGGAGGCAGGAAGTGCTACTCACTAAGCCACGTGCTGCCCTAACTATATGTAATGTCACCCATTGGTAAACCGCATGAGTATAACTCTAGGCCATTGATGGTTTTAACGTTTCACTCTCAGTTGTTGTTAGAAGGGAATTATCTTTTAATGATTGTTTCGTTAATTACAAATAAATTGCCAACATCAACTTATGGTACAAGTTTTAAAAATAAGTTTAACATAGAATCCATTATCTGCACAAAAGATCACAGTACTTTCCTATAAATATTGGCAACTAGCAATGCTGGTGTAGTATTCTTTGATTAATTAAATATTCCCCTGCTCACATTTTGAAACCAAACATTTTACTATCATTTTCTTCAAAGTCATTGACCAGGAATGGTGTTCCTATTAGTTAGATTTTATTAGGAAGCCCCATGCATCTATAGTTGCTGCTGTCATGCTGCACTTTCTCATGACCACTATGTGATATAGCTATGGCTACTCTAGGATAATGCCATGCAACCAGCAAGAAAAACTTCTAGTCTCCATCAGCTCATGAGTGACTTTTTCGCTTTATCTTCTCTCCTCTCTTATTCTAGCAATCTTTCCTGTTACTAACAATTTTATTAGCTAAAATCAGACAGCTATGCATTGGACTTCTCCAACAACCCATTTTCAGAATGAAACGTTTTAGGCCCCTTTCCACACTCGCGTTTTCACGGCGAGTTCTGTGCATGCGTGTGGACGCGCAGACATTGCATTGCACTCTGACCAATTGCTCGGCATTTTTATTGCGTTTTTTTTTTTTTTCCAGGCCCCTTCCAAGTCTATGGAGACGCATCAAAAACGCATTGCACTCGCAAGGCATTGCAAAGTGAAATGCGAGTGCAATGCGTTTTAAACCGGATGGTTGCTGGCGACATGATAATTCCCCTGCTCAAGATCGAGAATTTAGCGTTTTGGTTTTTAACGCACAAAAGTGTGTTGTTGCATTTTCTTGTGTTTTCGGTGCATTTTCGCGCACGTTTTTTATAGTCAATGGGGAGAGTCAAGCATTTTTCAAAGGGACCATGGTTCGGGATATAAAATGTTTATTTAATGACAAAGAAGTCTTTGGATAAGTTAGTAGATCGTGAAATTAAACAGTGAAAGAATAGAATAAAACAGAGTGAAACAGGCGATCATTGAAAGTGTTCTTCACCATGCTATTTTGGTTTCACCGTTTTGAACGTATCTCCCTACAACTTAAGCAGATGTGCCGAACATCGAATTATTTCACTGTGTTTGTCACTAAATGATCCGGTGTTCACTGTGTTTCACGTTAATTTATTCTTCACTGCTTCTTCACCTCTGCTAAATTATCAGAAGAATTCTTTTCGATTAAAATAAAAACATTTTCTTCACGAACCATGAGTTCCTCTTGATAAAGGCTTTGACTCTCCCCTTGAATTAAAAAACGTGCGTGAATGAAAAAGGCCGAAAACACAAGAAACAAATTGCAAAACACACGTGCTGTGTGAAAAAAGCAAAAAAACGCTAATGGACTCCAGAAAAAATGGAAAAAATAAACGCAGCCAAAAAATGTCAGTTTTCAGCCTTGCCCCCTAACGGGAAATCCAACGTAGTGTGGCCGTAAAGCGGTTCTCTCATTGAATACAAATAGCTCCTACGCTAATTTTGAAGAACAAGACGTAGCCAAAGAAGACGGGAGAGTTCAGCTCACCGAAAGCCAAGTAGAGATATTGGCGTGTTGGAGCACGGATGCCGTTCTAATGGTGGGTGGTCTCCTTTTGATGGGGACCCCACAGATCTTGAGAAACAGGGCTCTATTGCACCCTATTGTTTCACCCAGTATGAGGGGGGAAGCCAGATCGTGCATACACCAGCTGCTCTATAATCTCAAAGGTGCTGACAGAGAGAACTTGCAGGTACGGTTCTCTTCTTTTTTTTTTCCTTCCCTATGTCATAAGAACAGTGTTTAAGCACAAACTTCATCTGTTTATATGGATACATACAAAGGTACAATCCACTAGTCACTTTTGGGGCGAGCATTGGCTGAGATATGTTCATAGTGGGGTAGTCACTTCAGTCTGGCTTGATTCTACACTACAGGCCAGGTGACACTGTGAACACACCAAAGGGTTTTATACTTACTTTCCTGGTGGGTTGCCCTGCGGTATTTTTCTCTCCCAGAATCTTTTGGAGTATTACCCCTTGACAAAGCAAGTCAAAATAGTGTTGGTTGGTCTCCAACCGGTGGTCTCTAATATCTGTATATGTGTCCCGTTCTTCCTCTTGTATACTGTGCAATACTTATTTTACAGCAATGACCTTGCTTGTTCTAAGGACAGGTTACAATTATTATGTAACTTTAGTTATTGCCCCTGGTGTACTTTTTATGTTGACTGTATGTTTAAATGATTTTTTTCTTCATCTACTCTTAGTGTTATATTCTTGATACATTTGGATTATTGTTTATTTTTGTGTAGGAGAAGCGCCAGTCTGCGCTCTCCGGTTCCAGTACCCACACATGCCCATACTAGAACCTACCAGCACCTATTTTTCACCCGTCGATTTTGTCCTCTTTACCAATGTGGGGGGCCTCCAGGGGGTGGTACCTGTTTCCCTACACCCAACACTCATCACCCTTCCCTAGTGTTCCCTTGGTTTTTAGCCCCCATATACTTTTCATGCCGCTTCAGTTTCCCAACCACAAGGTGCAGTCTCCGCTTAAATGTAATCCCTAAGGTTTGTGCAGCTGCCATGTAACGCTGGAGATTGCCCCTCAGTACACGCCCTGAGTTTTTTGCTTTCCTTCCTAAGTACAGATTAAAGTGATTACACAGTCACCTTTTTCCTATCCTCTGTTGTAGCTTTCTGTAGTCAGCTCATTCCTGCCAAACGAATGTTTCTGCCCTTTGGGCTGACTCACCTATTGTAAGCACTCCTCTGTATTGAGATACAGGCCAATAGTTTCTCACTTTCCCAGCTCCACACATTGAAAACAACCTTTCGCTCTAACTGTCTAGACGAAAAACCTGCTAGAGCGGCAGGAAGGCTTCGTAGCATTTCTAGTGATGGAAGTAGAAAAACAGTACTGGCCTTAGCTGAAGCGTAGAGCTTTTGCTAGTGCTTGAAGGTTTTTCTGGAACAGGCATGGGTAAAAAGGAAGAGCTTGCTCCTGCCCAGTCACGCCCAAATTCAGAAAGAGTGGCATTACAGGGTGTGCATTGGGACTTGTTTTTGCCTTTGTACAGAGAAAATCCAGTGTAGGTAAGGGAAGGTCACTCCTCCCGAGGTGGCGCAAGCCTAGTGCCTTAAAGGTTGTCCACATTGACCAGAAATTTTAATCATTTCACAAGATCTCCAGTCACTGTCAAACTCCTTCGAATAGTAATCCAAAATCGCTTATTTTGATTAAAGAACGGTTGTGACTATATGTACTCGACGGATGCTATCCGATGATACCTAGTGTGAAGAGCTGGGAGCAAGTTTTGCGTGGCGGACTAGTAGTTTTCTCTCAAGTTTTTCTTTCCTTTACACACAGTTTGAACTCCCGCAACCATTTTCTATGCAAAATTTATGATTATGTTACGGCTTGTTTGTGGGGAATTGGTAGAAGCCACTACGACAATAGCCATTCTATGAGTCCAGACCTTGGTAAGGTCTCCATGGCTACCTGACAACTCTTCTACTCTTAATGTGTCTTGATCTGCCTTCGGGTGGGAGTATGACTGGTGTTATCCGGCGATATTGCTTTATTATCTGTTAATCCAGTTATTTTTGTTGCTCAGTTGGATAATCTGCTAAACTGACTCTCAGACTCTGTGGGGCACATTTAAAAGAGCGGTGCAAACTGCCAATAAATGGGCTTACCTTGTATAGTAGTGCACATGCGTTGGGCGACCTCCAGCTTCTGGTCCGAAGTTGCGCAACCCGCCGGAGATTCCGAATGGTGACGAAAGCAGTCACGTGATCGGATCAAAGAACGCTCCCCCTTAGTTATGTTGTTCTCCAGCATAAGATGGCAGTCTGGTAAAAGTCGTTGTTCATTGTAATTTAATGAATGCTTTCAATAATTTTTATATTCTTGCAAAATATATCTCTGGGAAATTCTGGCTTTTTCTTGGATAGGTTATACCTTTGTATAGCGCAGTATTCGCCAGATTCATGAAGAACGAGTGCCAGAAATCATGAATCTGTCCCAACAGGTGTTCACCAACTTTTTTGTGGTGCACCTTTAACATAGGGCGTGATAAATTCTGCGGTCTGACTGACACCAGAAGCTCTAGTTGTGTGTCACATCACGCCCTCCCACCACCACACGGGTTGTGTGCGACCCCATTGTGGGCACAAACAATTCTTACATACGCTGCAAGCAGTTTGCACCTAAAGAACGTGAGACAGTCTGACACAAACAATGGTGCAGGCACTTAGAAAATGTGTCCTTGTGCGTGTTTTCTGAATTTGCATCTGCTTTGCTGCTTGTGGACTCAAACCGCAAGTTCTGCCTAACCCTTACTTTGCTCATTTTCGAGAACTTCTCTAAAGGATTGCTTCATCATTTAGTATTGTATTCCAACTAGTTGTTTGAGGTCTTGTCTTTGGTTTGTAAGACACTTACTATTTCTTATACCCTTAATTCAAAAACTAGGTCAGGGGTTGAGGACCAAGCATGGCCCAAGATTCTCGAGCAACACTTCGTATGATTGTTCTATATCGTTCTAGCGGTCAGAAAAGCACCGTCCATCACGTCCCACCTTTACCCTATACGATGTTTATCCCGAAGAGACGCAATTGTTGCAAGGCTGACCCCTGCATATTGTGGTCGGGTCTAACTTCTGGCTAACAAAACTGACTTACGAAAATGTTTATTTCCTACAATGTGAGATCTATTGCTCTCCAAAAAGGATCCAGACCCTCGTGACCTGTTCAATGATCGCCATTACCAAATAGAGTTCCATTTTTTTTAAAAGTCCACTGCTCTACACTAAGACTCTCTGTCTGTATGTGCTGTACCTCCCAGGTACGCCTGCTATCTTACTACAGTCGTCCCTCCCCCCCCTACCATCCTAGTTTCAACGCTCTCCCCTCCGCTCCCATCTTTTCCCCCAGCAGTTTAGGTTACCGTCATCTTAGAAAAGAGCATTGTAGTGATCGCGGCCGTTGACCCAGCATCTATGAACCATAAACCCCTTCTGTACAATTTTCTAAGCCATTATTTACCTCCTTACGCTCCCCCTGTTTTTGTGATGTGTAGGGCACTGGTAGTATTATGAAACCACTTTTGGAGCTCTTGCTTTGCGTGTTTACTAGGTCCACCCAATACTATACATAGCCAATACATAGCACCCACCATACTATTACCGCGTCTGCTGTCAGGCCTGCGGTGCCGAGCCTGTGTTTGCGGGTTTTCAGCACATTTTGGTGCAGAAAAGCTTCGCTAGTAATCGCGATCTCGGTCTATCAGTTTTCCTGGTATCATCACCAATGAATACCCCGCCTCTCCATTTGTGGGTTATACGGCGTTACTGGGATGCATGGATCATCCACATCTGAATTGCCCACAGAGCGCTCTTGCTGCCCCTTTTCCCTGGCATTCCACTGTCCGGCTTTGGATTGGCGTTTTTGCGGTCCCCAGACCACGGGGGGAAGTTTGGCGTGCCCCCTCCGCGGAGGTAGGCGGAGCACCTTCCAATGCTATGTACTCAACCATCCTATACTTTGTTCCTACCTGCTTTGGTCACCGACTCCAGTAGGGGAACCCGCAACACTCCTTCACTATCGCAATCTGGAGTATGTTTGCCCTTGTTTTCTGTCATGTCATTCTCCCTGTTCGGCCTCAGCTGCTTTTCCCACTCCCTTTGCAAGGCTCCACCACAGTTGTGGTTTGCCCTTGGCCCCTCCGAAAACCTGCAGTCTGCCACCGCCCCGCTAGTTTGCTTATTGCTGCCCGAGCATCAATTCTCCTATCCACCCTGTCGTCAGTGTCGGCGCACTTCATCTGTTCCCTTCCTTTGGGACACTAAGGCTTCCAACACTTTTTGATATTTCTTCCAAAAATAATGATAATCGTTTGATTTTAATCAGTCCACACATTTTTGCTCTATTTTAACCTTATGCATCTAATCCCGTCTTGTAATTTTCGCCATTTTAACACACTAGCCTGTGTCTTCTAAACATTTGTGATTGATTTTAAATTTTCCTGCTTTCACACTACTGTCCCGATCAAAATGTAGAAATTCCATCCAGTTATCTTTGTTCGGTCTACGCTCTTATATGTGTTCCTTACGGGCATAATACACTTATGGCACCCTGCCCTGCTGCGCAATGAGCTCTTTATGGGACTGGCAGGTTTTTTGTACTTCCTGCTGCCCCTTTATTTGTGGGAATTGTTCTGTTTGAGCATCACTATAAGCATTTTGCGAGGTTAACATCAACCCCTGCTAAAATTACACACTTGGGCTCACGCCTCTGCAACTGTACATTTGCGTTCTACTAGGTAGCATTTTCAGCAGACCGCACTTTGGTGGCTTTGTATTTGTAAAGATAGCCGTGTTGGCCCTGCCCATTCGCTATGTCACCAAGTATTCCTGTCGTTCCTATGCTCTCTCATGTGTATGTCGCCCTCCCCTCCTTCCAGTTCAGGGCCTTCCGGTTGGAGGTCCTAGACCTCCGTGTGCAAGCTTTTCTTAAGTAAACTGCCCGTGGGAAACGACCTAAGGTCTGACCCACACCAACCAACTAACCTTTTTTTTTTGTTTCCATAATACAATGGCACTTTAACCACTCGCTACACTCTACCACAACTTTTGGCTTATGTGGATTGTTGATTGCACCTCGATAATCTGATGTTTTTGTAGCCCAGTACCCCTCTGAATTGCCGATCGCGCTGCGTGAAGGGGTGCACTGCAAGGGTGATGCCATGCCACCTGCGAGGTTTGTGCCCCCCGTTCCACCTGGTTGATAGCCCCCTGGCCTGCCACAGTTTATTGGGCCCAACTACGGCATGAAACATACCTGTCATGGACTCGATTCGGCCCGGCCGGGTCTCTTGGCCCATTCTTGTACTGTTGCACTCGCTGCTATCTACCCCCAATTTGCCTGGATAAATTTCCAACTCACCCCGCCCCCATTTCCTACGAGCTTGAGCCACTGATAAGATTCGGGCTGTCGCTGTGTCTTCCTTGTCTCAATTTTACTAGAAACATACACTTTTCCCAGCACATCAACATCCCCCCTGGCGCCAGGAGACCGGTTGCGGTGGTCTGCCGCAGCCTTAGACGAGACCGCACACCCGGGCAAAACGCTTTGCGCAGTTTGTAGCTGTCATTTACCACAGCTGGTCGAGAGTAAACTTTTATACCGCGACCATTTAATTCTACTACCGATATGTCGGCTAGTGCACAGACAGCAGCTTATTAACATGAAAAGAGGAATTGCAATGTGTTGATCTGTCGTAATGTGAATTTACGAAACTGCACGGTGAACACAGGTTCATTAGCCCCAGTTTAAAGGGACTGTCCCACCAACATAATTCGACTATCTAAAGGTAGATTGGGTGGTAGTGGATCAAATAGGGACGTGAGGATAGCTTGTTACGGGCTAGTCTATTCCCACAATTTTTTGATAACTTTTATTACACATTATCGAGGTTACATGAGGAGGCTACTCCACCCGGTAGCACTTTACCTCCTCACATTTCGGCGCGCGCTGCGCGCCCTCGTCGGAATTGTGCCGTTGACCGCGAGTTATATCGAAACAGGCGCGGGTGTTTCTGCGATGGCCGACGGCAGGATCGCGGATGAGGGCGCGGCAGTCCGGTAGGTGCGCGCCAAGGAGGAGTGACGTCGGCGGGGTAACAAACGGGGCTACTGGGCGCGTGGTAGTAGCCGCTCGTGTTTACCTCAGAGCGGCTACTCCAACCCCGTTGTGCCTATGTAAAGTTGATCTTTAGTGTAATAAAATGTTGCTCTAAATAATAGTGTCCGGGCGCGTGAGGCTTTGACTTCAAAGGGGTGTCTCAGCTGTCCTTGTTTCCCTACCCACCCGATCTAATATAGTCGATTTGTTAGGTGGTCGGTTTCCTTACTGAGGACCCCATTACAGCTCTTATGTAAGGGAAAAGGGATCGACGGTGCAGGACCCCCGAGACTTGTGGTATATGGGGTAACAGATACTGTAGGAATGTAAAAGCAGATGTAGTCCATCGTTCAACCCATGGAGGTGTATTCTGTTGCGAACAACATGGTTGGTAGAAAATATTGTGAATATGGACACATGTGATGATAGAGTTGGTGGCGCTTGTATCGCTTTTCTTTGTTCTCTTTCTAATTCTGCTATACGGCGAACGAGGCACACTGTTCTGTCAGGAGAATTGCGAATCGGAGCAGCCACAGCAATAAAGACCTGCACCCCTCATGCCAAAATGGAGCTATTGGCTAACCGCAAAGAGGTCCGGCGTCTGGAAGTGCAAAGAAGTATTGGTGCTGTACAACGGATGGACAATAGAACTGCAAGTACCAATACCGACCCCCTGTTTTCCAAAGATGAAACTAAGACAATGAATGATTTATTCAATGAACTAGAGGATACAATGAAAGAAGAACTTGCACATGAACTTGACATTATGTTCTTAGAAATATATCTAAATGAAAATATTGCACCCAGAAGACTTAGACTAAACCTCCCTTCCACTTTCCCCACAGATCAGGTTTACACACAACAATGGGAAACTGCACTGGATAAGCGCTCACAAATACTGATACAGACCATTTACGAAAAAAGAAACACCCTATATTCTAAAGCAAAATAAAAAAAACCCTTTTTTTGCAACACCAACTATCCATAATCAACAAACATATACTCTTTACCCATAACTGTCAAAATATGGCTGTGAGAATACAAAAAATCGAACAAGACAGTATCAATAGAAAAACAAACAAACTGAATCGAGACCGAACAGACAAAAAAGGGGAGAACTACAGAGGAAAACCTAAAAATACACAAATCGAGCCCATTACGAATATCCAAACCAAGAATAACACTATGAGCCGCCCCCCAAGAACACCAAAACACAGTGGGGCACATTTACTAAGGGTCCTCAGCCGCGAATCCGTAATTATAGACCTGGAAAAAAAAAAAAAAAAAAAAAGAACCTTTATGTGCTAGTGACGCTGGAATAATAAAGAGAGGGGAAAAAAAAAGGGTTAGGGAAATTATTTGTCAGAGATATAGATTAAAAGTGGGGAATACATGAAAATATATTTCCATAGCATATAAAAGCATATAAATATGTGAAGCATCATTTCATATATTTACAATAAATATTTTGTTAATAGTATGTACCATTCAAAAAAGGAGAGAGGAGGCAGAGGTGTAGATTACCTAAACATTTTCCGATATAACTATTTGGTTATGTGCCGGGTAACGGAAGCCTTTGTCGCAAAGCGGGGATACATTAAAACACAGAGCAGCGGGATGACCGAGACCTGTGTATGTTCCTCTATGCGTTCGCATGCTGAATTATGTAAGAGAAAAGGGATTGGTGGTGCGGGACCCCCGAGACTTGTGGTATATGAGGTAACAGATACTGTATGAATGTAAAAGCAGATGTAGTCCATCGCTCGACCCATGGAGGTGTATTCTGTTGCGAACAACATGGTGGGTAGAAAATATTGTGAATATGGACATATGTGATGATAGAGTTGGTGGAGCTTGTATCGCTTTTCTTTCTTCTCTTTCTAATTCTGCTATACGGCGAACGAGGCACACTGTTCTGCCAGGAGAATTGCGAATCAGAGCAGCCACAGCAATAAAGACCTGCACCCCTCATACCAAAATGGAGCTATTGGCTAACCGCAAAGAGATCCGGCGTCTGGAAGTGCAAAGAAGTATTGGTGCTGTACAACGGATGGACAATAGAACTGCAAGTACCAATACCGACCCCCTGTTTTCCAAAGATGAAACTAAGACAATGAATGATTTATTCAATGAACTAGAGCAGTGGTGGTGAACCTATGCACTCTGAGCCCTCTTAGTGGGCACTCAGGCTGTTGCCCCAGCACAGAATTCACCAGACAGGACTTGAGGGTTCCTCCTGCAGGCCTAGGTAGCCCAGGACGTGAAGCATCTGGGTCTACCTGAGACTGCAAGAAGAGAAGGGGTGGACATGGTCAGATTATCATTGGAGCCATTGAAGCTCCTGCTCTTGGCCCCACAATTCTTCCTGTTCAGGGAAGCGCCAATGGCAATCTGAATTTTCCCACCTTCTGTCAACGATATTGGTGTCCTCAGGACCATTGAAATCTGAATACCACAGATACCAAGAAGATTTTAATAATTTAATGCTAGAATTGCTTTGTTGGCACTTTGCAATAAATCGGCGGGTCTGGTTTGCATTTTGGGCACTCGGTTTCTAAAAGGTTCGCCAACACTGAACTAGAGGATACAATGAAAGAAGAACTTGCACATGAACTTGACATTATGTTCTTAGAAATCTATCTAAATGAAAATATTGCACCCAGAGGACTTAGACTAAACTTTCCCCACAGATCAGGTTTACACACAACAATGGGTAACTGCACTGGATAAGCGCTCACAAATACTGATACAGACCATTTATGAAAAAATAAATACCCTATATTCTAAAGCAAATAAAAAAACCTTTTTTTTGCAACACCAACTATCCATAATCAACAAATATATACTCTTTACCCATAACTGTCAAAATATGGCTGTGAGAATACAAAAAATCGAACAAGACAGTATCAATAGAAAAACCAACAAACTGAATTGAGACCGAACAGACAAAAAAGGGGAGAACTACAGAGGAAAACCTAAAAATACACAAATCGAATACGAATATCCAAACCAAGAATAACACTATGAGCCTCCCCCCAAGAGCACCAACACACAGTAGGTCATTTTATGCAGGAAATCGTGTCCAACGCCGTAACTCAAACTCACATACCAAACCCTCATCTCCGGGTAAAAAAAATTACCCAAAAATCTTTAGAAAACCGCACTAACCCTCAGGAGAGAATATCAGTCAGTAATCCACCTCCAGCAGAACATATTTCCACCCTCAAAACCAAAACCAAACCGCTTGAAGATCCCAACTCTACTAAAACCGTAACCCAAGCAGTTAACAGGGGAGATATTTCCAACTACTCCTCACCAGATTATGTACTAGCTAATTAAAATTCAACATATTAGAGAAAGGAACGCCAAATTCAACAAACGATGCGATGCAGCTCTTAACAACAACTATACCTTATCACACATACGGTCACCCAGGACTACCAGCACACAAGCTTACATTGAACTACTTAATAACATCACCACACATTCAGAGGATAACTCAGTTATCCTAGATCACTCACTGTGCGGACCCACAGTGTCGGTACCATTTCTAGAACCACTCAAAATGTATAATACAAATGACCCACTAAATAAAACTGGAAATACAGTACCTACCAAAATTGGGAAAGATTTTTGTGCACCACCCCACACAAACACGCAAAAGTGAAGACCCTAACACCAATGAAACCAATCAACACATACTTCATCAGTCCAAAAAGAAAATTAGAGGAAGAGGAAAGAGAGGAGGAAAAGATCGATAGAGGGAGAAACCCACAAGAAACAATAAAAATAAAAATCTTTAACCTCTCCTCTTACCAACTAAACCCATATGAAAGATTAGTCGTTGAAAAGGGACTTTCTTTTTGTCCCACTAACCATATGAACAGCTTTGAGACATTCCTGGACTTAGAGAAATTTATTAGAAAACTAACGATCAAGAGACACTTTGCGACTCAACAATACAAACAATGTGACCCGAGCCCACAGGACAATACTCCACACCCATATATACATATGGAAGTAAAACCTCCCAGTACCTTCTACCCTATTCACAACCAGGGCCACTTCATAAAAACACTCCATGACTTGGTCCTAAACGATCTCCAATCACTCAACCAAACAACAATGAAACAAGCCAAAAACAGGAACCACCGAATTAAAAAAGGTTCAAATAACAAAAACAACAGTAATCTTTCTAGAGAAGAAGCTCTAGCTCTAAAGAAGCTGTCCCAGAATGTCGACATTGTTTTTAGATCAGCTGTCAAAGGGGGTGGGACAGTAATTCTTGATTTCTCAGATTACGAGACCGAAGCCGATCATATTCTATCTGATGAAACATATTATACCGAAACACGACATAACTCATTTCCACAACTGGAAAAAAATTACCAAGAGTTAATCAAAAAGTATGCAAGTACAGGTCTTTAGGCACAAAATTCACAAAATATTAAGCACAAAATTCTAAAGCATGGTCTCTCAAGACATTGTGCACTGAAGCATAAAGGAGAAGGAAATATCTCCATTATCCCCATCAATCATATTAATCAGGAGGTCAACTATAGGTTTGGAGCCTTAAAAAAGAGGGAAATCTATTGGATATATAGACTAAAAACCCTCAAACTCTCAGGACTTAACGAGATGACCGAAACAATATTGACAAGTCCACCATCTCCTCCTCATCTGCTAACCAAATAGCACACCAACTCGATCATCTCATGTGTCCATATTCACAATATTTTCTACCCACCATGTTGTTTGCAACAGAATACACCTCCATGGGTCGAGCGATGGACTACATCTGCTTTTACATTCATACAGTATCTGTTACCTCATATACCACAATTCTCGGGGGTCCTGCACCGCCGATCCCTTTTCCCTTACATAATTCAGCATGTGAACGCATAAAGGAACATACACAGGTCTCGGTCATCCCGCTGCTCTGTGTTTAATGTATCCCCGCTTTGCGACAAAGGCTTCCGTTACCCAGCACTTAACCAAATAGTTATATCGGAAAATGTTTAGGTAATCTACACCTCTGCCTCCTCTCTCCTTTTTTGAACGGTACATACTATTAACAAAATATTTA